>JAQQAC010001370.1:0-13183 GCA_029783875.1 Phataginus tricuspis
ATTAAAGAATTGGGGGAAGAGATAACTCACTTGGGCAAGATGGTTATGCTAGACAAATTGGCTCCAATGGGGTAGAAATAAAAACAATAGAAAATAGTTCCAGAGAGTACACTTGGCTGCATCATAACAAAGCACATTCTATCAGGCAGAAGTGTAAGCCAGGAGGGGGCCTGCTTTGGGTGGTGATGAGCTCCCTATGGAAAGAGGGCCCAATCAGAAGCTGACAGCTACTCAGTGTGTATGAACACTGTACAGGCTGAATGAGCACAGATAAGTTTCTTCCTGCAATTATATAAATATAAATACAGAGAATTATACTCCACAAGTACAATAAAATCTCCTTCTAAGCATCAAACGCACCCTCTTTTAAAATACTGTATGATGAAACTAAACACAAACTGGCATGAACATTCTGCCAGTATTATATAATCTCAAACTCAAAATTGCTCCTGGATAACCATGAATACCACACATTTTTAACAGCAGAGTTACTTCTGAACTTCATTCTTTTATGATTAGATATCATTATATATACATACAACCTATTTATAAAACTAAAAGTTTCTTCAAAACCAGCCACTAACTAGTGGATTTAGGATGGAAAAAGAGTGATGCTAGAAGGTGATGGCCAGCAACACGAGGGTACATCTGTAGCCTAAGGAAACGTAGTACATCTGTGCATGACAGGAGAGAGGTCAAAGCACCACCTATCTCCTGACCTTCCTCCAAGTCAAATGTGTTGAGTTCCCCTTAACTTACAGAGCTCTTTCACAAAAGCATTCTTGCAGAGATCCCTGGAATTGTTGACCGTGCTTCAAAAGGTTTTCATTAGGATGCCTTCCTTAGTTCCCAGTTAATACTGTTAATTTAGGCATAAAAATTATGGTAATTATCTACTTAAAGGCTAAAGTTCTGTATTTACATTTAGGGAAATATGCTTGAAGAGAGTAAGAGTTATAAAATGTCAAGCTGGTAGAAATGATGTATGTGCTTACTGAGCACTTCAATGGAAAAGCTCCTGAAATGGATCAGTGCTTCAGCTTATCCTCAGACAGTAAAGAAAGGATATAAAACTCTTTGAAGACTTTGAGAAATGAAACCTTTATTCTCACAGTGAAAGTCACATTTTTTGCCTTTCCTGCCACTAATTTACTACTTAAACAGAATTAGTATTTATGGACTTTTCTAGAGAAATTTGAAATGCATTTTTATTATTAAAAGATTTAAAGTTGGCCAAAGGTCTTAAAGCAAACAATTTACCATAGCCAAGTAGATAAACTAAATATTCACATTTCTGGTATCAATATTATCTACATTACCATCCTCTCCTACTCTTCCACTATTAGAACCACTTCTTTTAGACTTTTCTTTGATACATCAAATTACTCAGTTTACATTGGATTTGTAAGAACAACACATGATAAATAATTTCAGGTGGTATTTTTAAGACCATGATGATCCCATTTTGCCTTTTACAGCTTAAAGAGAAGAAAAACTTAGATTATACAAGGAGAAAATAAAATAACCAAAAAAGTGCTTATTAAAATTTTAATGAACACGTAGGAGAAATATAAGGAAAATACTATTTTCACCTAGTGGTCCCAGATTGATTAGGCTATAAATTATTTTAATAGCAGAAGACTGCACTGAATAGCAAGAAATCAGTTAATGTTCTCTGCCAATGTAGACACAAGTTAATTAAGTGAAGAAATTAATATACCAGCCTATGAAAACCTGAGAGCAGGTCTAATAAATGAAAAATGTATTTTATGTGTTTTCTAAAATAATAAACCAATGCTTATCAGTATGAGTAATAATTTAACATGTAAAACATTGGAAACCAATAGAAAGTTTCAGAAATGCTTCTCTTGTATTGCTGTATAGTCTTATCTTCCAGAGGAGTAAGGATTCTGGAGAACCCCGGTGAAAGGTCAGCTCCTTCCAATTTGAAAGAGAAATGAACAACTGCTCATACAGTCTTCTGATTCAAGGTACAGTCTTTGAATTAAGAGATGATTAGAATAAAGACTTAAAACATATATTAAAAAGACAATGTGAGAGGAATTCAAGATGGCGGTGTGAGACGGAGAGTTCCTCCCAAAACCAGAAACAGTACAAAAATACAGTTAATTAATACAACTAACCTTAAAACAGCAACAAGAAAGAAGGCTGAACCAGACTGCAAACAGACCTGACGAACAGAGCAGACCTCATGAAACAGAGTAACGTAGGAAAGCCTTAAACCGGTGTGACCCAAGCCCATCCCACACCCCAGCTCATCAGCAGGAGGAAGAGAATCGGTGCGGGAGGGGGTGGAAGCCCGGGACTGCTGAACAACTAGCCCTGGAGATATGCTTTGTGAGCAGAAGACTATATTCTGTGGTGCTCTGTACGTCGGGGAGCTCAGACAAGCAGAGTGCTTGAGAAATTGACATTCCAGCCATTTGTGGAGGAGGGGGTCCACACCCACCGCTCTGTGTCAGAGGAAAGGCGAGTGATCTGACAAGCTTCCTAGCAGCTAGAGGGCTGCTGAAGGGGCAGAGATTGCATGGAGCTTGCTGTGCGTGAGAAAGGAGAAGTGGACAAGGTTGTCTGGGTGTGCTCTGCCCAGCTGGTTGGGAACTTCGGGGAGCTTCAGGTGCTCCATCCCCCTGGCTGCCAACTCAGTTCCAAGGCCCCCCACACAGCCTGCCCAGCCTTCCTACTGCCCTGCAGGCACGTGCTCGCAAACCCGCAGTCTCGCAAACCCGCAGTCACTGCATAGGCATCAGGACAACAGGAGGGAAGCCCCGCCTACAACAGCTAGAGACACAAAGGAAGGAGGTTTACACATGTGTGCTTGGCCCACTGGCTCTGACACTGGAGACAGTCACCACAGACAGGAATCAGGAAACAGATCTTTCCTCCCCCTAGACACAAGCACTGCTCCCTATGACCCCCAGCCTCACTCTAGGGGCTGAGCAGCTCCAGAGACTGGAGTTTCTGCACACTAGTGGGCACCACACATAAATATGAAACATCAAAAGAACACGGTTCAGACCAAAATATCATGAACCCCAGAAACAGGGCCAAATGAAAATGAAATCACCAATCTTCCTGAAAGAGAGTTCAAAATAAAAATTATAAACATGCTTCTGGAGGTACAGAAAAATATTCAAGAACTCAGGAATGAATTTAAGTTGGATATTCAATCATTAAGAAATTCCATATCTGAAATGAAACATACAGTGGAAGGATTTAAAAGCAGATTAGATGTAGTAGAAGTGACGGTAAATGGAAAAGAAATTAGAGAAGACAAATACAAAGAAGCTGAGGCACAAAAAGAAAAAAGGATCTCTTAAGAATGAAACAATATTGAAAGAACTGTGTGACCAAGCCAAATGCAAGAATATTCACATTATATGGGTACGAGAAGAGAGAGAAAAAGGGATAGAAAGTGTCACTGAGGAGGTAATTGCTGAAAACCTCCCCAACCTGGGGAAGGAGATAGTCTCTCAAGCCATGGAGGTGCACAGATCTCCCAACATGAGGGACCCAAGGAAGACAACATCAAGACATATAATAATTAAAATGGCAAAGATCAAGAATAAAGACACTTTTAAAAGCAGGTAGAGAGAGAAAAAGATCACATACAAGGAAAACACATCAGGCTATCATCAGATTTCTCAACAGAAACATTACAGGCCAGAAGGGAGTGGCGTGATATATTTAATGCAATGAAGCAGAAGGGCCTTGAACCAAGATTACTTTACCCGGCAAGGTTATCATTTAAATTTGAAGGAGGGATTAAACAATTCTCAGATAAGCAAAAGTTGAGAGAATTTACCTCCCACGAACCACCTCTACAGCGCATTTTGGAGGGACTCCGATAGATGGAAGTATTCCTAAGGCGAAATAGATGTCACGAAAGGCTAGACAAAGAGTACAGAATATGATTCATAACATACAAAGAATGGAGGAGGAAGAAAAAGGAGGGGAATAAAAAAAGAACCTTAAGGGTGTGTTTGTAATAGTATACGAAGTTAGTTAAATTAGACTGTTAGATAGTAAGAGAAATACCCTTGAACCTTTGGTAACCACTAATTTAAAGTCTGCAGTGGCAATAAGTACATACCCATCGATAATAACCCTAAATGTAAATGGTCTGAATGCACCAATCAAAAGACATAGAGTTAGTGAATGGATTAAAAAACAAGACTCATCTATATGCGGCCTACAAGAGACTCACTTTAAACCCAAAGACATACATAGACTGAAAGTAAAGGGATGGAAAAAGATATTTCATGCAACTAATACAGAGAAAAAAAGCAGGAGTTGCAGTACTCGTATCCAACAAAATAGACTTCAAAGAAAGAAAGTCACAAGAGACAAAGAAGGACATTACATAATGAAAGAAGGGTCAGTCCAACAAGAGGATATAACTATTATAAATATCTATGCACCCAACACAGGATCACCTACACATGTGAAAAAATACTAACAAAATTAAAAGGGGAAATAGAATGCAACGCATTCATTTTAGGAGACTTCAACACACCACTCACTCCAAAGGACAGATCTACCAGACAGAAAATAAGTAAGGAGACAGAGGCACTCAACAACATATTAGAACAGATGGACCTAATGGACATCTAAAGAACACTCCAACCAAAAGCAACAGGATACACATTCTCCTCAAGTACACATGGAACATTTTCAAGAATAGATCATATATTGGGCCACAAAAAGAACCTCAGTAAATTCAAAAACACTGATATTGCACCAACCAGCTGCTCAGATCAGAAACTAGAAATAAATTATGCAAAGAAAATGAAAAACCCAACAAACACATGGAGGTTTCACAATGTGCTCCTAAATAACCAATGGATCAATGACCAAATAAAAACAGAGTTCAAACATTATATAGAGAGAAATGACAACAATAATTCAACACTGCAAAATCTGTGGGATGCAGCGAAGGCTGTGCTAAGAGGAAAATACATTGCAATACAGGCCTACCTCCAGAAAGAACAATCCCAAATGAACAGTCTAAACTCACAATTAATGAAACTAGAAAAGGAAGAACAAATGAGGGCCAAAGTCAGTAGAAGAAGGGACATAATAAAGACTAAAGCAGAAATAAATAAAATTGAGAAGAATAAAACAATAGAAAGAATCAATGAAAGCAGGAGCTGGTTCTTTGAGAATATAAACAAAATAGATAAACCTCTAGCCAGACTTATCAAGAAAAAAAGAGAGTCTACACACATAAACAGAATCAGAAATGAGAAATGAAAAATCACTACGGACACCACAGAAATACAAAGAATTATGAGAGAATACTATGAAAAAGTATATGGTAACAACCTGGATAACCTAGAAGAAATGGACAACTTTCTGGAAAAATACAACCTTCCAAGGCTGACCCAAGAAGAAACAGAAAATCTGAATAGACCAATTACCAGCAAAGAAACTGAATTGATAATCAAAAAACTACCTAAGAACAAAACACCTGAACCAGATGGTTTCACTGCTGAATTTTATCAATCATTTATTTAAGACCTAACACCCATCCTCCTTAAAGTTTTCCAAAAAGTAGAAGAGGAGGGAATACTCCCAAACTCATTCTACGATGCCAACATCACTATATACCAAAACCAGGCAAAGACACCACAAAAGAAGAAAATTACAGACCAATATCCCTGATAAACACAGATGCAAAAATACTCAACAAAATATTAGCAAACCAAATTCAAAAATACATCAAAAAGATCATCCATCATGATCAAGTGGGATTCATCCCAGGGATGTAAGGATGGTACATCATTCGAAAATCCATCAATCATCTACTATATCAACAAAAAGAAGGACCAAAACCACATGATCATCCCCATAGATGCTGAAAAAGCATTCAACAAAATTCAACATTCATTCATGATCAAAGCTCTCATCAAAATGGGTATAGAGGGCAAGTATCTCAACATAATAAAGGCCATATATAGGACCAACCCACAAACAACATTATACTTAACAGCGAGAAGCTGAAAGCTTTTCCTTTAAGATCGGGAAAAAGACAAGGATGCCCACTCTCCCCACTTTTATTCAACATAATAGTGGAGGTTCTAGCCATGGCAATCAGACAACACAAAGAAATAAAAGGCATCCTGATTGGCAAGGAAAAACTCAAACTGTCCCTGTTTGCAGATGACATGATATAGTACATAAAAAACCTTAAAGAATCCACTCCAAAACTATCAGATCTAATATATGAATTCAGCAAAGTTGCAAGATACAAAATTAATACACAGAAATATGTTGCATTCCGATACACTAACGATGAACTAGCAGAAAGAGCAATCAGGAAAACAATTCCATTCACAACCACATCCAAACGAATAAAATACTTAGGAATAAAACTAACCAAGGAAGTGAAAGACCTATACCCTGAAAACTACAAGACACTCTTAAGAGAAATTAATGAGGACACTAATAAATGGAAATTCATCCCATGTTCTTGGCTAGGAAGAATTAATATTGTCAAAATGGCCATCCTGTCTAAAACATTCTAGAGATTCAATCAATCAATCCCTATCAAAATACCTACAGCATTCTTCAATGACCTAGAGCAAATAGTTCTAAAATTCATTGGGAACCACAAAAGACCCTGAATAGCCAAAGCAATCCTGAGAAGGAACAATAAAGCAGGGGGAATTACACTCCCTGACTTCAAGCTCTACTACAAAAGCCACAGTAATCAAGACAATTTGGTACTGGCACAAGAACAGACCCATAGACCAGTGGAACAGAATAGAGAGCCCAGATATAAATGCAGGCATATATGGTCAATTAACATATGATAAAGGAGCCATGGATATACAATGGGGAAATGACAGCCTCTTCAACAGCTGGTGTTGGCAAACTGGATAGCTATATGTAAGAGAATGAAACTGGATTACTGTCCAATCCCATACACAAATGTAAACTCAAAACGGATCAAAGACCTGAATGTAAGTCATGAAACCATAAAACTCTTAGAAAAAAATATAGGCAAAAATCTCTTGGACATAAATATGAGCAACTTCTCCATGAACATATCTGCCCGGGCAAGGGAAAAAAAAGCAAAAAATGAACAAATGGGACTATATCAAACTAAAATGCTTCTGTACAGCAACGGATACCATCAGTAGAACAAAAAGACATCCTACAGTATGGGAGAATATATTCATAAATGACATATCTGATAAGGGGTTGACATCCAAATTATATAAATAGCTCATGCACCCCAACAAACAATAAGCAAATAAGCCAATTAAAAAATAGGCAGAGGAGCTGAACAGACACTTCTCCAAAGAAAAATTCAGATGGCCAACAGGCACATGAAAAGATGCTCCACATTCCTAATCATTAGAGAAATGCAAATTAAAACCACAATGAGATATCACCTCACACCAGTAAGGATGGCCGCCATCCAAACGACAAACAACAACAAATGTTGGCGAGGATGTGGAGAAAGGGGAACCCTCCTACACTGCCGGTGGGAATGTAAACTAGTTCAACCATTGTGGAAAGCAGTATGGAGGTTCCTCAAAAAACTCAAAATAGAAATACCATTTGACCCAGGAATTCCAATACTAGGAATTTACCCTAAGAATGCAGCAGCGCAGTTTGAAAAAGACATATGCACCCCTATGTTTATTGCAGCACTATTTACAATAGCCAAGAAATGGAAGCAACCTAAGTGTCCATCAATAGATGAATGGATAAAGAAGATGTGGTATATATACACAATGGAATATTATTCAGCCATAAGAAGAAAACAAATCCAGACTTTTGCCACAACATGGATGGAGCTAGAGAGTATTATGCTCAGTGAAATAAGCCAGGTGGAAAAAGATAAGTATCAAATGATTTCACTCATATGTGGAGTATAAGGACAAAGAAAAAACTGAAGGAACAAAACAGCAGCAGACTCGCAGAACCCCAGAATGGACTAACAGTTACCAAAGGGAAAGGGACTGGGGAAGATGGCTGGAAATGGAGGGATAAGGGGGAAAAAGGGCTATTACAATTAGCACACATAATGTAGTGGGGGTGGGGGATGGGGAGGGATATGGGGAAGGCAGTATAACACAGAGAAGACAACTAGTGATTCTATAACATCCTACTACGCTGATGGACCATGACTGCAAAAGGGTATGTGGTGGGGACTTGGTAATAGGGGGAGTCTAGTAACCATAATGTTGCTCGTGTAATTGTATATTAATAATAGCAAAAAAAAGACAAGGTGCCAAAGGAAATAACAGGCGTATCTATCTATTTATTTACTGGGGAGAGGGGTGCAGTTGGTTTTCAAAAACATAGCTCTGAATCTGATTACGATCAGTTCAGGAAAAAATCTTTATCTGATGAACACAGAACAAGTCAGACAATTGCTACAGACACATTATTATCAGTACATGGATGGAAGCTGGTCTCAAAGAACAGCTAGTTTGGCCCCACTGTTCGCGTGGTCATGCTGTTTCATTATACACCATATGGCATAACCTGTGGACTAATCTGGAAAACAAGATCTGTTGCTCAAGGTTATACCAAGTATCAAACAAGGAGAAGCAAAATCAAAACACAGATAACTACCAATGGAATTTACAAATTTTTCAAAACACACAAACAACAACAAAAATGTACATGGCTGGGTCAAACAAGAAGCCCTGACTCTGGAAATAAGTTCAGGAATAAATGTATAGCAGAGCCAAGAAAACAAACCAGTTTAAGCCAGAAGACAAGAAACTGGATTGGAGTTTATTCATTTACTCTATGAACATTTACTGAAGAAATGCTATGTAGCAAGGTAAGTACTATAAATATATATATATATTGAAATTATGTAAAAATATGTGGCCAAAACGATCTTATGAAATGGTAAAAGAGGTAGATAAGATGGATACAGTTTATTTCCTCTGTGTAAAGAGCACTCACTAAATATCAGTACATTCCTCTCTCACTTTACTCACATCGCTGCTCAAAGATGTGACCTATCACTCTGCTTCACTTTCTTCCTAGCTCTTATCAGTATCTGACACTATGTCATATATTTCTTTATCTGTCTCTCTGTCCCAATAAAATACAAAATACAAAAAGACAGGAATTACGTCTTTCGTGCACTGATAAATTTCTAGCACTTCAACAATGCCTGACACATAATAATTATTTCAGTAAGTATTCTTAAAAGGATTATATCGTTATATAAAAACTTCAGTAACAGAAGCACGCACATAATATAGATTATGAGAAGAGAGGAAAATGACTGCTTATTTGGGTAGGTGATAGAATAAAGGCACATTCAGAGAATCCTGGGTTAAGGCAAATGCAGAGAAACGTGCTGAACAACATGGCCAACCACAAGAAATTCTCCTATTTTAAATGTTTGTTACCTTAAACACTATAGAGGGTCAGCCCCATTTTGCTACCTAACCTATTTTCTTAAAACATGCATTACATCATGTGACACAACAGTCAAGAATCTGGACTACCTACTACAAAGCCAACCACACCCAAACTTTCTCCTTGAATCTCAAGGCCATTTATAAAGTACTTCCACTCTCAGCAACACAACTCTTCATCATATACCAGTGCCCCAGTCACCGAGACTGCCAAACTGGGCCAAGCTTGCTCCCACAGCAAAGCTCTTGCTCAGTCTCTGAACCTTAATTTGAATACTGTTGCTTCTTCTTTTCCCTAGCAATCCCATGCCTAATCTTCATGGACTAGCACAAATCTCACTTCCTCCTTTAGTCATTCTCTGACATCCAGTTTTCACATAAACTTGTCCTGTCTTTGAACTTGTACTGAATGTATAACTAAAATCTATTCTTTCATTTATACGAGTTTTCTCTCTAATCAGACCATAAGAAGCCTCCATTTTACCTCCTACAAGAAATTAGTGTAATATTAAAAACTCAGGCATTCAATACATATATAGATATACATACATATGTCGATGATTGGATGGCTAATTTCTGTTTTATATAACCCCAAGGAATTGATTCTAATTGATAACTTACCAGATCAATAAGGCTTTCTTGTATTCTGTTTAGTGTTGTCCTTAGTCTACTACTACTAAGGCCTAGTCCAGTTGACTCCAACTGTAAAAGAAAAAGGCATACTACATCACTCTGGAGATAACCTTGCAAATTTCATAACTTCTATTTAAACAAAGTTAAGCATCTGATAAATTTTCAGTCAGATACCTGGCCTTCAGAGGGTTTCCAAACTGCATTAAAAAATTCCAAACCATCAAGTTAAACCTTAGACCTTAAGGGAACAAGAAAACTATTTACATTTGCATTTACAGGTCCCATAACATCTATCAATCTAACGAACATGAGAGTTCACCAGAATTTTTTCCCCACAATTATTATTTTTAGTTACAAAACTTAAGATTTTAAAAATGGATAGGCTCATAAACAAAGGGAACATATGGTGATTACCATAGGGGTGGAGGGTAGGGGGAATGGGTTAAACAGGCAAAGGAAAAAAAAATTAGAGAGTATTTCATATCTTGATCTGGGCAATGAGGATTAGATGAGGTCATGAAGGTAGGGCCCCCGTGATGGGATTACTACCCTTACAAGAAGAGGTACCAGAGAGCTTGTTCTCTCCCTGCATGGAAACATGGAGGAAAAGCCAAGTGAAGAAACTGCTAATGGCAGCAATCTGCAAGCTATGAAGTCCTAACCAGAAACCAAGTCAACCTGTACCTTGCTCCTAGACTTCCCAGGCTCCAGAACTATGAGAAATGAATTTTCATTGTATGAGCTATCCAGTCTATGGTATTTTGCATAGCACTCAAGCAGACTACATCCTTGTCAACTCTTGATATTGTCAATTCTTTATTTTTTATTTATTTAATTTTTTTATTAATGTATTATTGATATACACTCTTATGAAGGTTTCACATGAAAAAACAATGTAGTTACATTTACCCATATTATCAATTCCCTACCCATACCCCAATGCAGTCACTGTCCTTGGGTGTAGTAAGATGCCACAGATTCACTATTTGCCTTCTCTGTGCTACATTGTTTTCCCCGTGATCTCCCACACCATGTGCACTAAACAAAATAGCCCTCAATCCCCTTCTCCAAACCTCCCCACCCACCCTCCCACACCCTCCCCTTTGGTAACCACTAGTCCCTTCTTGGAGTCTGTGAGTCTGCTGCTATTTTGTTCCTTCAGTTTTGCTTTGTTGTTATACTCCATAAATGAGGGAAATCATTTGGCACTTGTCTTTCTCTGCCTGGCTTATTTCACTGAGCATAATATCCTCCAGCTCCATCCATGTTGTTGCAAATGGTAGGATTTGTTTCTTTCTTGTGGCTGAATAGTATTCCATTGTGTATATGTACCATGTCTTCTTTATCCATTCATCTACTGATGGACACTTAGGTTAATTCCACATCTTGGCTTTTGAAAAAGGGCTGCAATAAACATAGGGGTGCATATGTCTTTTTGAATCTGAGAAGTTGTATTCCTTAAATTCCAAGGAGAGGGATTCCCAGGTCAAATGGTATTTCTATTTTTAGTTTTTAGAGGAACCTCCATAGTGCTTTCCACAATGGTTGAACTAGCTTACTTTCCCACCAGCAGTGTAGGAGGGTTCCCCTTTCTCCGCATCCTCGCCGGCTTTGTTGTTCTTAGTCTTTTGGATGCTGGCCATCCTTACTGGTGTGAGGTGATATCTCATTGTGGTTTTAATATGCTTTTCCCTGATGATTAGTGATGTGAAACATCTTTTCATGTGTCTGTTGGCCATCTGAATTTCTTCTTTGGAGAACTGTCTCTTCATATCCTCTGCCCATTCTTTAATGGGCTTATTTGCTTTTTGGGGCCTGTAAGTTCTTTATATATTTTGGATGTTAACCCCCTCTTGGATAGATCATTTACAAATATATTCTCCCATACTGTAAGATGCCTTTTTTTTCTGTTGATGGTGTCCTTTGCTGAACAGAAACTTTTTATTTTGATGTAGTCCCATGAGTTCATTTTGGCTTTTGTTTCCCTTGCTTGAGGAGATGAGTTCAAGAAGAAGTTGCTCATGTTTATATTCAGGAGACTTTTGCCTTTGTTGTCTTCTAACAGTTTTATGTTTTCATGACTTACATTCAGGTCCCTGATCCATTTCGAGTTTACTTTTGTATATGGGGCTAAACAATAATCCAGTTTCATTCTCTTGCATGTAGCTGTCCAAATTTGCCAACACCAGCTGTTGAAGAGGCTGTCATTTCCCCATTGTATGTCCACGGCTCCTTAATCATATATTAATTGACCATATATGGTTGGGTTTATATCAGAGCTCTCTAGTCTGTTGCATTGGCCTATGGGTCTGTTCTTGTGCCAGTACCAAACTCTCTTGAGTACTGCGGCTTTGTAGTAGAACTTGAAGTTGGGGAGCATTATCCCCTCAGCTTTATTCTTCCTTCTCAGGATTGCTTTGGCTATTTGGGGTCTTTTGTGGTTCCATGTGAATTTTAGAACGATTTTCTCTAGTTTGTTGAAGAATGCGGTTGGTATTTTGACCGGAATTGCATTGAATCTGTAGATTGTTTTAGGCAGGATGGCCATTTTGACAATATTAATTCTTCCTATCCATGAACATAGGATGTGTTTCCATTTATTGGTATCTTCTTTAATTTCTCTCATGAGTGTCCCATAGTTTTCATAGTATAGGTCTTTCATTTCCTTGGTTAGGTTAATTCCTAGGTATTTTATTCTTTTTGATGCAACTGTGAATGGAATTGTTTTCCTGATTTCTCTGCTAGTTCATTGTTAGTGTATTGGAATGCAACAGATTTCGGTGTATTGATTTTGTATCTTGCAACTTTGCTAAATTCAGATATTAGATCTGATAGTTTTGGAGTGGATTCTTTAGGGTTTTTTATGTACAATATCATGCCATCTTCAAACAGAGAGAGTTTGACATCTTCTTTGCCAATCTGGATGCCTTTTATTTCTTTGTGTTGTCTGATTGCCATGGCTAGGACCTCCAATACTATGTTGAATAGAAGAGGGGAGAGTGGGCATCCTTGTCTTTTCCCAATCTTATAGGAAAAGCTTTCAGCTTCTCGCTGTTAAGTATAATGCTGTTTGTGGGTTTGTCCTATATGGCCTTTATTATGTTGAGATACTTGCCCTCTATACCCATTTT
>JAQQAC010001377.1:1547-13389 GCA_029783875.1 Phataginus tricuspis
AGAGAGAGAGAGAGAGAGAGCAAAAGAGAGGCCCCTACTTGCCAACCCATACCAGTGTGCAGTTTCCAGCAAACAGAGCAGTGGTGCAATTCTAGCTACACTCGGAGAGAAGGAAAAGCAGGGAAATGATGACCAAGCCTGGCTTCAGTTCATCTACAATAAAGTAGCATGAAAGAGAAAAGCTAGACTTGCAAACATTGGATGAGTCATTCACATGTTTATGACATTTTAACATACAGTGTCTTCACTATGTGAAACAAATGGACCTAATCATTTATTTAGGTAAAGTATAAATTGGAAACTCATATTTCACTCTCTTCGTTCTGATAGTCAGTGATGTAATTATTCTTAATGAAAGCAACAGTAAAATAAGTAATACAAATTAGATCTCTCCATAACTCAACATTTCTGTCTTCTGCAACTAATGAGCTGGAAGTGTTTGCACATGATAAATACATACACATTTAAAAGAACTCCTAAAGACACTCTCCCTAAAAGACACTCTCCCTACATCATACACATCTCCATTTAACTAGGTAGTTTTAAACTTTTCCTGTTCCACTATAATTAGTTTGACTTTGTCGATACAAATGGAATTGCATTGCTTAGAGTAAAGCAAGAATCAGTGTTTCATTTTATAAACTAGAAAACAGAGCTTTACAATCATAAAGTAGTTTTCCAAGGTCAAGAAGGCAATAGGTGGTGACACTCAAGACACGTCATTTGA
The DNA here is from genome assembly GCA_029783875.1 of Phataginus tricuspis. NCBI lineage: Eukaryota > Metazoa > Chordata > Mammalia > Pholidota > Manidae > Phataginus > Phataginus tricuspis. The sequence continues at coordinate 2,275 of JAQQAC010001377.1, forward strand.
TTATAACAGCATATCCTGCCCACAATTCCAAGCTGCCACTCCAGATATTGAGGCAGCGATTAGTGGGACGTAGGCAGCCTTAGAATTCATGGCCCCAGTAAGGGAAAGTCAGGAGGGAAAAAGAATCAAGGCCTCACAGTAAACAAGGAGCCACATCCTGGGCATCAAGAGAATCAGTTTGAAAAACAAAGGGGTCTTCTTAGCAACAAGCCTGCCGATCCTGTAAACTTCTTTCTTTTTGGCTTATAAACCCTAGACACTGAAGCCCCAGTGGCCTCCACTCTTGGAGCCCCTCCTTTAGAGGGAGTCTTTTTTTTCCTTTTCATTCCTCATTAAAAACTTTGCTAGTTCCTCCATACTCTTGTCTGCTGGCTTCATTCTTTGTCGCCTCCAAGACATGATCCTGGGAAAAACAGCATCTCAGCCAGTAACAATATAACTTATTACCAGAATGGATAGAGATAAAAATGTTTTAGGTGAAGAATAAAATTATTTTGAAACCAGAAGTAAAGCATTCTATTTTGGAATTATGGGTTAGTTAATTTAAGCACATTAAGCTCACATTCTCCAATTTGTCTCTCTGTGTCTATTTATATTTCTCTTCATGTCTTTCTAACTCTTTTGCGTATGTGTAAAAGTAAGGATAAGAAATCCCTGTAGTCATTGCTAAGTAGGTAATAGCTCCTTTTTATTAAAAACAGCATGATGTGTTTCCATTTTTCTTTATCTTTTCCCTTTAAAAAAATCAATGTAATCTTCCTTTAATTTTCCAATCACATTTTATTTTTTTAATGAGGTGAGGTTATGACATACCCCTCAAGTGTCTTGTAACTCATTGAAAGTGCACTATTTCTTTCTAATATTCATAAAGTTTTTTCCAAGCCTGAATCATTTGAAAAGTGAAAGGATTCAGAACAAACCTCTCCAAACGTCCGCTTCCTCGTGTGGGTTTGAGCTAAAGGCAATCAAGATCAGGTAGTCTCAAGAGATACTTTGTCTCTCCCTTAATTACCTTGAAGAATGTAAATTGGGGGTCCTTAACAGAATGAGAGCTTGTTCCACAGATAAATTTTATCTGGGTGACCTATCTGCATGGCAAAGCAAGCATCTGATTACCAAACACCTGCTCTGCTGATTACCCCGTGAACCGCCCTCCTCCCCATCTGAAGCCCCAGGTCCCTATCCCATTTCGTAGCTCTGAATGGCATATACACCTCATGTTACCTTCCTGTCTTTGAACCTCTCATGCATATGGGGTTCCCATACATATGAAATTAAATTTGAGTCTTTCTTGCTAATCTGTTTCATGCCAATTTGATTCTTAGGCCAGCGAGAAGAACCTTGAAGGTTAAAGAAAAATTTTTCTTCCTCAACAAAATCTAATACCTACCACTGGTTGGATTTGGCATTGTAAACATAGTAAGAGAAATGCCATAAAGTAAAAAAAAAAGTCTTGTAAGAAGAGAGGTTAGCTTAGAAGTCCAGTTCAAGGCCTTCATTTCTACAGTGAGGTAACTGAGAAAGATGAGTTTCCCAAAGTAAAAATGCTTTATCCATAAAGAAGATTACTACTAAGTAATTGTGGTTACTACTATCCCAGGAACATTTCATGACAATATCAAACTATGAGATTTATTTTGTCCTAGGTAAAAGAACAAATAGGTAATTTTCTTGGAAAAGAAAAATAAAAGATTGGTCTAGAGATAGATAACAGATATTTAGATATATATTCTTCTTTTTAAAAGAGAAATAATTATAATTTTAACTAAAATAATAATAATAATAATTTCTATTATTCTTTCTGGATTTTATTAGGTTGGTCAGGTTTGAAAGTCACCTTTTTTTCCCCATTTTCTCTAAAGCTGGCCTGGCATTATTTTGTTCAGGAAGGGTCAGCAAATAGGGGATCTTTCTTATGAAAAGTTTATTATTGCCTCATGCCAGACAAGTCTTTGAGCTTTAATAGCCATGTGTCACAGCCATTCTTGTATTCTCCCATAGCTCTCATTGTATATTAATTACTATTTTAACAACAAAAGTAAATAATGTAACAGTAAGTTTTAAAAAATAGAGGAAAAACATTCATTTTTCCACCTAAACAATTTTCTTCCATTTTCTCATCCAGCCTTGTTTCAACTTATTTGTGTGTTTGTAATAATAAGGCATATATTAGTTACAGCCTATATTATGGAATCTGAAAATTGCACTAAGGAACTGATATGGCATGTGCCAGCTGTTATTTTTAAATGACTGAATTTCCCATAATAATGGGCTGACCTTTAGTAAACATATAATCTATTTGTACGTCCGAGAGACGTAACAATCTATCCTCATTCTATAAGAAACAGACCAATTATCATTCTTTCTTGCCCTCTCTGTTTCACCACGATGTTGAAAACTTTAATTTCCTTTGGAAGCTTTTAAAAGAACCTTGTCTAATCTTTAGGATTGAAACCTAGACTCTAGGATATGAATGAGATAATATTTTACTGGGTACAAATATATTTGAACACAAATAGAGTGGACTTTCTGAAAGCTTCAACATTTTGTACAGATTGTTCTGCCATGCTTACCCAGAAAAATAATGTTGACCCTTCTAAATAGGAGATTACAGTGGAAATGTCAAGTAAGTCCATTGTTTACTTTTCTTCATGTGAATTTTTCTTTTGTTTTGTTATTTTACTGACATCAATAGACCCATACAGAAACACTCCAGCTCTAAAAAGCCAACAGAAAATAGCATGTAGCAAAAGAGTGATATGCTGGCAACAGCAATATCCTGACTGGTACTTATCACATTTAATGGAAAAAACATTTGGTTTGTACCTTACATAAGGACATACCTTCTTCTCACAAATAAGTATGAATAAGCTGTAAACAGGATACAGTGATTTAGTTTTTATTTCTGATGCATACTTATCTACATTCTAACATCTCCCTATTGTGTAGATGGCTATTTGATTTTTCTATTCCATCAATTCATTTGTAATTCATTCAACAAATAGTAATTGAATGCTTTCTATGTGCCAGGCACCTTTCTAGGTGGTTGGAGCACAATGGTAGTCATAGACCCCAGCATTTGTGGAGCTTGCTTTCAAGTGAGGAGAGCAGACAATCAACAAGAAAACCAATAAATACAGATGCTGGGAAGACGAGTGCTACAGAGAAAACAGGTAGAACAGAATAAGGAGGATCAGGGGTGTTTTGGACAGGATGGTTCAGAATACAGAATAGGGTGATTTGGGTCCTTCTAGGAGCAGAAAAAGCGGTCAAGACAGGGGCCTAAGGCAGAAGTGTCTGACCTATTAGGAAACAATAAGCAGAGTAAAAGAGAATAGTGAGAGACAGACAGGTCAGGGAGGCCTCCCACACAGGAGCTGTAGAATATAGTAAGGAGTTTGCTTTTAGTCTCAGAGGATGGGAACCCACAAAGAACTGTCAGATTTAGCATATAAAAAGGTACCATTTAAATATCAATTTCAGATAAACAATGAATATATTTTTAGGGTAAGTATGTCCTGTGCAATGCTTTGGACATGCTTACACTAAAAAATTACCTGAATAACTTTAGTATAAGTCTGCTACATACAATATTTAGGATGTACTTATTTCTATAATACATGTTGTTTAACTGAAAACAAAATTAACTGGGTGTTCTGTACTTTTTTTGGCAACCCTGAACCATGGGGGAGTTTGAAGCAGAGGAATTACATGACCTGACATTTAAAATGATCACTCTGCCTAGAGAATTGTTTTAAATGGCTTATTTAAATAATGACATATTTAAAATGATGGCTGCTGTCTAGAGAATGGATTGTAGTGGGGCAAGGACAGAAACAGGGAGATATGTGAGGTGGCTTTTGGAGTGGTCCGTGTGAAAGATCACAGGGTCCGAACCCAGGGTGATCAATAGCCGTAGAGAGTAGTTACGAATAAAGAAAAGAAAAAAGCAAGATGTTTTACTTATTTAGTGCTATGTATACATAAACAGATAGAGTTGATATATATAACTTTTGATTAATCTAATTGGTTATATGAGCATTTCTTTTGAAAATGAGAAAAGGAAAGCTAGAAAGGAAGGAAGGTAGGAAGGAAGGAAGCAAGGAAAAAGAAAAGAAAAACAAAAAAAGGAAGACTTCAACTGCAGACTTGAATAAGATATAAAAACGCAAAGAGGGAACTCTAGACTAGAAATCAAAATATTTGAGTCCTTTGTCACTTACATGTATGTGACTTAAGGTCAATTACAACCTCTCAGAGCTCTAGACTTTCTGTAAGTATAGACATGCATTTCCCTTCACCTTGCCGGGTCACTGTGGAGCCCAGAGGAGCCCAGACGCTTTTGCTGGTCTGTCATGTCAAGTGCCAGTTGCTCTAAGAATTGAGGTAACAGGTAAATCATATGAATAGAACTCTGCAAGTAAGAAAAGAGGATTCAGTGAGCTGAAGAAATGCCTTATTTTTTATTTCATGGAAAGAGAACAAAAAGACATTTTTCTCTAAGTAACAAATCAAAAATACCAAGAAATCATAATGGTCTTTGGAAAATCATGTACATATCTCAATTTTACCTTTTGTTATATTTCATCTTCCTTCTTTCAACAGAAGCAAGCAGACAGCATATATTAGCACACATTCTTTTCAGTGTGATGGGGTTTTCCACTGACAGAAGGAAAGTAAACTTCATGAACACTCAATTACTCTTTTTCTCAGAAAATTATTTAGGAATAACAGTAGAATACAGTCAAGGTGATTGATTATAAACAAAGACTCTACTGCAGCCCCAAGAAGAGCAGACTTGCCAGTGTTGAAATCAGCATGTGAACTGAAGTGAGGAACTAAAAAAGAAATATGGCTGTTATCCACTATTGATCCATCCATTGTATATTTAATAGTTACTTCTTAAGCACTCATTATGTATAAGTCTATGGGAATGTTCCTCAAGATGGTGGCTGCATCTCCGTCATAACTTCTTAATCATTACCGGCCAGGATAAGAAAGTATAAATGAAAAAGAAGACCTCCTCTCCTTGAGTCAGCTCCCTTTGAGCAGCCTTCCTGGTACCTAAAACTTCCGGTGACTTCTCCTCAGGTGTGAAAGTCGCCATATGGCTACCCTCAGCTGCAGAGAAAGCTACAGTCTGTAATCTTTTAATGCAAGCACAACTAAAATGGGTTTTTAAACATGTGTCAGGTTATATGATAAGTAATTTCTGCCACAAACTGTGACATAGATCATTTGGTGGCCAATTTAATAGGGAAGGAGGATTAAGTAAAGACAAGAAATTTAGAGATGTTATCAAAGTTGTAAGACTGACTGAGTTCATCCTTTGATGTAAAAGAAATACTAATATCATTAAGAAAGTTTGAAGATGAGAGAAGAGAAATTGGAAAAGGTTGACATATCTATACACATAACATGTTCTCTGTTGAGATAGTTTAAAACTCTGAAATTTATCATATTTTCATTATGACTTAAAAGATCTGTTATAATTAATGTCAAATTGATTCATTTATTTGTTCATTCTTTGGAAAGTTGTTACCTATCTAGTGTATTGCTTTTTGTTTCTTGTGTTTGGGCTTTGGTTTATTTTTAGAAGGGGTTATGACGTTTTTAGCCCTATTGTATGAGTCCAGAGCTGCTATGCTATTGTGAAATCGTCTTCCATTTTTGCTTTCCTATCACTGCTCTGTTTGAAAACTCTTAGAAATATTATGGATTTTTCTGTAACCTGATTGCATAATATTATAATTATAATCAAAGGGCAATGGAGTTATTAAATTTTTTCATCTACTCATTCAGCCAGTATTTATGAGGACCTATCATATGCAAGGCACTTACTTTTCTAAGCGCTGGAGATGAGGTAGTGAGTAAACAGATAAGGTATTTTCCCTTAGAAGCTTATGTTGTAGAAGGTTTTCAGTAAGGACTGGGAAGCTCAGGTAATCAACAAATATATATGTGGAGAAAGCCAAAAATGGAGCTGAAAAATGGGGCACAGAAAGGAGGACAGTGAGTCAAAGAATGATGGGTGACAAAGAGGAGAGGAGCCATGTTTACCACTGGACAAAAAGGCCTCTGAGAGCAGATGCAGGGTAAAAAGACAAGAGGAAAGAGAAATGGAGCAGAAGTGAAATCATATAGTGACTTGTGGTACATGGAAAGGTCCTTATTTTAAAATATTTTTAAATGAATAAAGTGAACGAATAGAAGAATTTACAGAAGGAAGGAAGAAGGATCAGATGGACTACATAATTGGATGAAATATTTCAAATTGGTTTGAAGAGATTGTTGGTTTGTAGATAACGACTTTGCCTTAGTAAAGAAATCAACTCTTAAAATTTACTTTCTTGAAGTAATTCTATAACTATTCAGTTTGCCTTGCTTTTGTTTTGTGCTAATTTTGAATAGAGTGACCTAAAGCACAAAATATCAGAACTAAATCTAAAGTATGTGACTCTGTAATACTTTGCATGTGCACTAACAGTTCCCTCCCTACAGGCTGAAATGTGCCATCTATGATCTTCCCAGAGCTATTTTCTTCTGATATGGAGCATACAAGTTAAAATTCTGAACCCACCATAGGTATCCATGGTTACAAGAGGACAAGCCACCAATCTATGCCCAAAAGAGGTGGAATTGCTTTCACCTGAAAATGAATAGCACCCAGGCTGCGTTTTCAGAATGACACTCTCATAGTGAGTGACATATTTTTATTCTAATATAAACAGAATGCATTTAAATCACATTAAGGAAGAAATGAAAAGCATTAATGCAGGCACTTATTATTCCAGTCCACACTGACACATGTTCAAGAACATGAACCCAAGAGGTCAACTATGCAATTATGAATTCACTGAACACAACACTCAGAGTGGAACTCTTTTTCTAGAATTACAGAAAGAAGTAAGCTAACATTGACTAATAATTGATGGGACACAACACCTATATTCCTGGAAATATACGTATATATGTATATAAGTATATATACATATATATATGACTATATATTAATATACATGAATTTTATATATACATACTATATGTGGAATTTGGGTATTTTCCATGTTAGAATTCTATTCCTTAAATATATTTATGAATCCTCCAAGTTAAAGAAGAAATTCCATATGTATTTCTTCAAATGAGTCTCTTTTTTTTCTTTTAGGTATTTGTGTGATCAAATAATGTTTTATTTCAAGTTTCTTTTTTACTACTGAAAAGATTACAGTAAGATTATTTTGTCAGTTTTGAGTGTTGATATAATTTTTGAAACCCTTCACATTCCCCATAGTTTAGAATGGACCTATGTCACTGATTCTCAGTCTAAGGATAGCCATCTGTATCTGTGCACTGTGACTTATAGGAGCAATGGTCCTGATCAACAAGTGTTTCCATGTGTAAGAACAAAGAAAACAAAGAAAAAGACAGACAATCAATTCAACAACGGATGGATCACAGAGTATAAGACTATGGAAAAGGACAAAATTCAGATGTAAGGAACAGTAAGGTTTGACTTGCTTATAGTTTTCAAAAAGACACTAGTCATGGATGTAAGATAGACATCTGCCAGGCTGAAAATATAGCAGATCCTTAAAAGTAAACATTTCCAAAAGTGTAGAAAAAGAATTATACACTACAACTAAGTGGGATTTATCCCAGCTACGGAAGGCTGATTCAACATTTAAAAATCAATTAATATAATCCATTACATCAGTAGTCTAAAAAAATTAAAATGACACGATCATATCAATAAATGCAGAAAAAGCATTTGACAAAATATAACACCCATTCATGATAAAACATCTCAGGACACAGAAATAGAGAGGAACTGCCTCAACTTGGCAATCTATAAAAAATCCTACAGCTAACATCATATTTAATGGTGAGAAACTAGAAGCTTTCTCATAAAGATCAGGTAAAAAGCAAGTATGTCATTTTTCACCACTCCTTTTTAACTTCTTTTTTGAAGTCTTACTAATGCAATATAGCCAGAAAATGAAATTAAAGGTCTCCATATTGGGAAAGAAGTCATAAAACTATCTTTGTTTGTAGATGACATGATCATCTTCAAAGAATATCTTAAAGAATCAACAAAAAACTTCTGGAACTAATAAGCAATTATACAAAGCAGGATACAAGGTTAGTATACAAGTTCAATCATTTTCCTATATACCAAAAATGAACAAATGGAATGTGAAATTAAAAATACAATTTACATTAAAACCCTCCAAAATAAAATAGGTAGAAATCTAACAATATACACAAAATCTATATGAGGAAAACTACAGAACTCTGATGAGTAAAATCAAAGTAGTATTGAATATATGAAGAAATATTCCATGTCCACGGATAGAAAGACTCAATATTGTCAAGATGTCAGTTCTTTCCAACTTGATTTATAGATTCAGTGCAACCTCAATCAAAATCCCAGCCCAGTTATTTTAGGATATTGGCAAATTGATTCTAAAGTTTATATATAGAGGTGAAAGACACAGAATAGGCAAAACAATATTGAAGGAGAAGATGAAAATTGGAGGCTGACACTACCTAAGTCTAAGGCTTAATATAAATCTAAATCTACAGTTATCAAGATAGTGTTGTATTGGTGAATGAATGGAAAAATAGAACAATGAACAAGAATAGGGAGTCCAGGAATATATCCCTATAAATATAGTCAACTTTGACAAATGAGCAAAGCTATCTAATGGAGCAATGATAGTCTCTTCAACAATGGTTTCTGAACAACTGGACATCTACATGCAAAAAAATAAAAATGAATCTAGATACAGAAATTATATCCTTCACAAATATTAACTCAAAATTGACCATAGACCTATGTGGGGAATGCAAATCTATAAAACTCCCACAAGACAACATAAGAGAAAGCCTAGAGGACTTTGGGGATGGTGATGCCTTTTTAGACAGGATACCAAAGACATGACATATTAAAGAAATAATCAATACACTGGATTTCATTATAATTAAAAACTTCTACTCTGTGAAAGACAATATCAAGAGATTAGAAGAAAGCCACATACTGGAAGAAAATATTGGATATCAAATATTAGATAACAAATTAGATAATCTAATAGATAATCTAAATGAAATGGTCATATTCTTGGAAACATACAAACTATTATAATTTTGTTCAAGAAGAATAGAAAAATACTAATTGTTCTATAAAAGTAGAGAAATTGAACTAATAATTAAAAAGCTAACCCAAACTCAGATGACTTTTTTTTTAGGAAGTGTTTTTTAAGGAGTTAATACCAGTCCTTCATAAATTCTCCCCTCCAAAAATGTTAAAAGGAGTGAAGACTTATGCAGCTAATTCTATGAGACCATTATTAGCAAAACCAGACGAACACATAATAATAGATGCAAACTTCAGACTGATATCCATTATGAATATATATGTAAAATTTTTCAACAAAATACTAGCCAGCTGTGGCTGGGAGAACATTGGTTTTCTAAAGATACCTATGTCCTTATCCCTGGAATCTGTAAATGTGACAAAAGGGAATTAAGGTAGCACTGGAATATGATTGGTAATCATTTGAACTTAAAATAGGGAGACTATCCTGAATTATGTGAGTGGGTCCAATGTAATCACAAGGGTCTTCATAAGTGGAAAAGGAAGAGAAAGGCAGAACAGAGAGATTTGAAGATGCTACCTTGCTAGCTTTGAAGGTTAAGGAGTACTCCATGAGCCAAGGAATACAGGGAGCCTCTAAAATTTGGTAAAGCAAGGGTACAAATCCCTTCCAGTCATTCCTGTCAGAGGATCTAGAAGGAATGCAGTATGATTTTAGCCTAGTAAGACCCATTCTGTACTTCAGACTTCCACAACTGAAAGACAATCCATTTGTGTTGTCTTAAGCCACTGTATGATCGTTTTTAGAGTAGTAGTAGGAAACTAATACACTACCTAAATCTGGTATCATATATACAAAGGATATAAGTCTAACTAAAATAAATAAACGTCTTAATAAATACATAATAGGAAAAGAGTAGACAAAACTCCCATGCAAAATTCCAAATAATTTATGTAGATACTCTGACTCAAGAGAGTGGATCATAATTCTCCACTCCTTAAGTATGGGCTCCATAACTGAATAAAGTATGGACTTTAATTATAATGATGTGTCAATACTGGCTTATAGGGACAAATGTACCATAGTAAAGGCAGGCATTAATAATAGGCAAAACTGGGTGTTGGGCATATGGGAATTCTATAGTGTCTTCACAACTTTTTTATATTCCTAAAACTAATCTAAAATAAATAACTTATATCTTAAAAAATACAGTCTATGTAAGTTGGTATAAATTCAAGGTGACAAGAATAAAACAATAACATTTTTCTCCCACCACTCAGAGAGAGAGTAAATGACATATTTCAAGTCACCTGGAGGTGGGTAATTTTTTTTTTTAATATCCTAGTGGGAAAAAATGAGGAAATTATTCAGACAAGAATCAGGAAAAAAAATTTCTAAGAATATGAAGATAAAGGTGATAGAAATAATAATGCAGAGTCTTTCCAAACAAGAAACATTTTGGAATCAAGCACAGTATACTGTGATACAGTTTCCCTATCTATTAACATTATAGGTGAGTACATTCAAAACGGTGCGGACTGTACTTCATAGGAAATTCAAGGGATTTTTCAAAGGTATTTCTTACATGAAATTTTCTCCTGATTCACTACTTTGACTTTTTTTTCTGAGTTTATCCTCACCAGATTTAGGCCAATGACTCAAAATACAGCACTCAAGCAATATCTTAGAAAAAGTAATTAATATTCTAGAGGGGAAGAAGACAGCTTCTTTAAAATACAGATTGCAGTCTCCTCACACCATTGATTCTGAATGGGTTGATCTCTGGTTGAATTGTGCTGGGTGATGGTCATGCTGATTTCCTTCAGAGTTAATTTGAAAAACAGGAGTTTATTAAAACCTCCTTGAAAACCTTATTTGTCTGATCTCATGAAAATCTAATTTTATGCAGATACAATTCTGCTTTCCTGAAAGTGGGAAAATGGTGAGTATCAACTAATATTAACACCCTAAAGAACAATATTTGTATTTTTAATTGGGCCTTCAAGGAATCTCACATTTT
>JAQQAC010001382.1:0-11267 GCA_029783875.1 Phataginus tricuspis
AAAATGTTCCATGTACACTTGAGAAGAATGTGTATCCTGCTGCTTTTGGGTGCAGAGTTCTGTAGATATCTGTTAGGTCCATCTGTTCTAGTGTGTTGTTCAGTGCCTCTGTGTCTTTACTTATCCTCTGCCTGGTTGATCTATCCTTTGGAGTGAGTGGCGTGTTAAAGTCTCCTAGAATAATTGCATTGCTGTCTGTTTCGTCCTTCACTTCTGTTAGTATTTGTTTCACATATGCTGATGCTCCTGTGTTGGGTGCATATATATTTATAATGGTTATATCTTCTTGTTGGACTGACCCCTTTATCATTATGTAATGTCCTTCTTTATCTCTTGCTACTTTCTTCGTTTTGAAGTCTATTTTATCTGATACAAGTACTGCAACACCTGCTTTTTTCTCTTTGTTGTTTGCTTGAAATATTTTTTTCCATCCCTTCACTTTTAGTCTGTGTATATCTTTGGGTTTGAGGTGAGTCTCTTGTAAGCAGCATATAGATGGGTCTTGCTTTTTTATCCACTCTGTTACTCTGTGTCTTTTGATTGGTGCATTCAGTCCATTTACATTTAGGGTGATTATTGATAGATATGTACTTATTGCCATTGCTGGCTTTAGATTCGTGGTTACCAAAGGTTCAAGGGTTGCTTCTTTACTATCTGAGAATCTAACTTAACTTTCTTGTTAAGTTATTGTGAACGCCGTCTGATGTTTCTTTATCTCTCCCTTCCTATTCTTCCTCCTCCTTTCTTTATATATTAGGTGTTTTATTCTTTGCCTTTAGTTAGTATTTGGATGGTCTGCTTTCTTTGCTATGCTTTTATTTTCTCTGGTGACATCTTTTTAGCCTTAGGGGTGTTTCCCTCTAGAGCAGTCCGTTTAAGATATCCTGTAGTGGTGGTTTATGGGAGGTAAACTCTCTCAACTTTCTTTTGTCTTGAAATTGTTTAATCCCTCCGTCATATTTAAATGATAATCGTTCTGGATACAATATTCTTGGTTCAAGGCCCTTCTGTTTCATTACGTTAAATATATCATGCCATTCTCTTCTGGCCTGTAAGGTTTCTGTTGAGAAGTCTGATGACAGTCTGATGGGTTTTCCTTTGTAGGTGATCTTTTTTCTCTCTCTAGCTGCCTTTAATACTCTGTCCGTATCTTTGATCGTTGCCATCTTGATTATTATGTGTCTTGGTGTTGTCTTCCTTGGGTCCCTTGTGTTGGGAGATCTGTGGGCTTCCGTGGACTGTGAGACTATTTCCTTCCCCAGCATGGGTAAGTTTTCAGCAATTATTTCTTCAAAGACACTTTCTATCCCTTTTTCTCTCTTCTTCCTCTGGTACTCCTATAATGCGAATATTGCTCCGTTTTGATTGGTCACACAGTTCTCTTAATATTCTTTCATTCTTAGAGATCCTTTTATCTCTCTCTGCCTCAGCTTCTTTGTAATCCTGTTCCCTGTCTTGTAATTCCTTGATCGTGTCTTGAACCTGATTCAATCTGCTGTTGAGCCCGTCGATGGCTTGTCTCATTTCTGCATTGTCTTTCCTCACTTCCCTCGCTTCCTCCCTCAGTTCTTGCACATTTTTCTGTAGATCCGTCAGCATGGCTATGACTTTTATTCTGAATTCTTTTTCAGGAAGACTGTGCATGTCCATTTCTTCAGCTTCTTTCTCTGGGGTGGTGTTTGTCTGAATCTTTGTCTGTATCATATTCTTCTGTCTTCTCATGACTTACCCGCCTTGCCAGAACTCCCGCCCGAGTGCTGGGGTGGAGGGGCGCTCTGGTCTCGCTGGATCGCGTTTCCGTCCCGCCGGGTGCCGAGTCCTCTGTCCGGAGTGTCTGGCCGCCGGAGCTCTGGGGGTTGGGGGGGGAGCGCTCTGTCCCACCGAGTCGCCGCTCTGTATCCCGTCCGCCTCACCGGCTGCCAAGTTCTCACAGGTGTAGCTGTATGCTGTGCACTTTCCTGTGTATTCTGGTCTCTCTTTTAGGGATAGTTGTATTTGCTGTATTTTCGTGAATAAATATAATGTTGGGAGGAATTTTTCTGCTGGTCCGTTCACGTCGCCATATTCCCGGAAGTCCTGAGTCTACCTCTTAATAAACCTGCAGCCTCAAAGACAGTGATGAAAGGTTTTCTAAGAGGTGGATGGAAACAAGGGAGAGAAGATATCTTTTCACAGTCCTCCTTTTCTTTCTTCTATTTATTCACCAATCATTTACAAAATTTCTACCATGCCAAGTGCTGGGGTTAGAAACAGGATGAATGAGACGGGAACTAGCAGTTTGCAACTGTATGTTTCTCACTTGAATATGAGTACTTTTGAACTGGATGGGCTGGCAATTTTCAAATTAAAAAATTTAGTAACAGTTGAACCTTTTTTTTCAAACATAAACTTACGGGACACCAAAATCTATAGAAGAGACAAAAATGGAGATGCTCTGGTTGAAGCTGGGGAGTGGAGCCAGACTGCCTGCCTGGGCCTCTGGCCTCTTCCCGGGGTAGCTGCTGCAGCGAGCCCTGGGGACCCTGAGTGTTCTGGAGCAGGGTCAGGGTATGGCTGCCATAGTCCAAAGCTACACTGGGGTGCACACAACTGGCACCCAGAGAGGGGGAGACCAGGTCCATTCATTCTCCAGATCAGTGGCTCTTAGGTGGGACTGGTACTGACCCGTTGAAGGGTAGTTAGAGAAAGTTGGAACACTTTTTGGGTGAGTGTGTGTGTGGGTGTCCTGTGATTCTGTACCAAGTGGTAAAAACACCGTCATTGAGAAGCCTAGACAAACCGGTTCCTGCTCCTGGTGTTCACTCTTTATGCTGGTGGTTCTCACCTCTGGCTGAATAGACTAGGGCCTTAGCCCTACCCTCAACCAATTAAATTGGGGTCCCTGGGGAGGGGCACACGTTTGGGATTTTTAAAAGCTCCCTTGAGATTCTAAAGTGCAGTCAGGGTTGAGAATCACCACCTTAAATCCGCTATTGATTGCTTTCAGAAGTCATCATTGTAATGAAACAGATCGTGGCTAAAAGTAAGCAGAAGGCATCTGGAGAGGAATATTTGTAATAGACAAGTGGGCTTATTAAATGGATGGTTATGTTACTAGAACACAGATCATTGGGACCAACTGACCCGTCTGAGTTTGGATTAAAACTTTAGCACCTAAAATCTGGTGTCCGTTAGGGCAGAGGTCACCCTATCTGTTCTTCCTGTAGCCTTCTTTATCCTTTTTTCCTTTCTGAATGTTTCAGCCTAAAATGGTGAAGCACCTCTTTATAACAAATTATCTTTTCTTCTTTCCTTCCCAGAGTTCATCTCCATCAATTAGCTACTGTTCTTTGTCCGTGCCTTAAAGTTTTTAGGTATCTCTTGAATTTCCCACCCAATGCCAAAACACTGTGACAATGAGTGTTCCTGAGGAAGTGGTCATCCAGTTTGGAAAGACACTGTATTTTGCAATAATGATTAGTTTCTGAGAAACTTCAGGTAGAAAACTTCATGTTGTTGACTTAGGAAAAGATCCAGAGAAGGGATCTAGAGGCTACCTCAGACCGTATGTAGGGAATTCTCAGAGCAGGTGTTGGCTACTAATGGTCTCATAATTCTTTCCCTGAGGGTAGTTTTGACTGAGAGTAATCATAGCCATCCTTATTGTACATTTACAAGTTTCTTTCACTCACTTCTCCTGACACTGACATAATCTCATGATGATAACAAATTTAGTATCATTTAAAAAATATTACACAAATATATAATTAATCATTTACTTTCTAACTTCGGCCAAAATAGTTGTTTTCCTCCAAGCCCACTCATTATTTTCAGTTTTCTTATATTTGATTTCTTCTGCATTATTCATCTGTTTCAATGAGTTATTTGCTTGTGATTTTCTGTATATTGATGCCAGTCTTAATGCGTTAGTCCTGTATCTTTTCACTCTTTAATGAGATTGCATTAGAAATACAATTTAGTCTTCAGTTAACTTCTTTTAATTTTTGGCTTTAAAAATTTTGAAATGTGGGCTGGAAATGTCACATGTATGTGAGTTAGAGTAACATGTATGTTCTGTATTTGTGTGCTTTCTGTGTAGGTAAATGTTCTATTAATGTGTGTGTGTATGTGTGTTCCATGTGGGTCAATGTTCCATGTATGTTGTGCATGTGAGGTCGATGTGGGTAAGTGTTCTATGCATGTTGTATGTGTGTGCCTGTGATCTGTGTGGTAAGGGTCATGAGGATTGCAGGAGCACTTTTACCCTGGTACACACAGTCTGGAGTACAGCACTAAGGTGGTAAAAGTCTGTCTGCTGGGTTGGCAGTCTTCCCTTGTGGTTATTTCTCCTCCAGCACTTGGCTTCTGGGAGAAGCCTACTCACTTTTATAAGGGTGGATTGAGAATTCCATAAGTTAATAGGTGCAACACTAACAATACATTACCAAACATTCTTTCTTTTTTTTTTTTATTTATTTTGGTATCATTAATCTACAATTACATGTGCAATATTACGGTGATTAAACTACCCCCTCCATCAGGTCCTCCCCACCAACCCCATTACAGTCACTGTCCATCAGCGTAGTGAGATGCTATAGAATCACTACTTGTCTTCTCTGAGTTGTATAGCCCCTCCGTGCACCCCCAACATTACATCTGCTAATCGTAATGCCCCTTTTTCCCCCTTGTCCCTCCCTTCCCACCCATCCTCCCCAGTCCCTTTCCCTTTGGTAACTATTAGTCCGTTCTTGGGTTCTGTGAGTCTGCTGCTGTTTTGTTCCTTCAGTTTTTTTCTTTGTTCTTATACTCCACATATGAGTGAAATCATTTGATACGTGTCTTTTTCAGCTTGGCTTATTTCACTGAGCATAATACCCTCTAGCTCCATCTATGTTGTTGCTAATGGTAGGATTTGTTTTCTTCTTATGGCTGAATAATATTCCATTGTGTATATGTACCACATCTTCTTTATCCGTTTATCTACTGATGGACACTTAGATTGCTTCCATTTCTTGGCTATTGTAAATAGTGCTGCGATAAACATAGGGGTGCATCTGTCTTTCTCAAACTGGGCTGCTGCATTCTTAGGGTAAATTCCTAGGAGTGGGATTCCTGGGTCAAATGATAATTCTGTTTTGAGTTTTTTGAGGAACCTCCATACTGCTTTCCACAATGGTTGAACTAATTGCATTCCCACCAGCAGTGTAGGAGGGTTCCCTTTTCTCCACATCCTCACCAACATTTGTTGTTGTTTGTGTTTTGGATGTTGGCCATCCTCACTGGTGTGAGGTGATATCTCATTGTGGTTTTAATCTGCATTTCTCTGATGATTAGCGATGTGGAGCATCGTTTCATGTGCCTATTGGCCATCTGAATTTCTTCTTTGGAGAAGTGTCTATTCATGTCCTCTGCCCATTTCTTAATTGGATTATTTGCTTTTTGTTTGTTGAGGTGCGTGAGTTCTTTATATATTTTGGATGTCAATCCCTTATCGGATATGTCATTTATGAATATATTCTCCCATACTGTAGGATGTCTTTTTGTTCTACTGATGGTGTCTTTTGCTGTACAGAAGTTTTTCAGCTTGATATAGTCCCACTTGTTCATTTTTGCTTTTGTTTCCCTTGCCCGGGGAGATATGTTCATGAAGAAGTTGCTCATGTTTATGTCCAAGAGATTTTTACCTATGTTTTTTTCTAAGAGTTTTATGGTTTCATGACTTACATTCAGGTCTTTGATCCACCTTGAGTTTACCTTTGTGTATGGGGTTAGACAGTAGTCCAGTTTCATTGTCTTACATGTAGCTGTCCAGCAACACCAGCTGCTGAAGAGGCTGTCATGTCCCCATTGTATATCCAAGGCTCCTTTATCAAATATTAACTGACTGTATATGTTTGGGTTAATGTTTGAATTTTCTATTCTGTTCCACTGGTCTGTGGGTCTGTTTTTGTGCCAATACCAAATTGTCTTGATTACTGTGGCTATGTAGTAGAGCTTGAAGTCAGGGAGCGTAATTCCCCCTGTTTGATTTCTCCTTCTCAGGATTGCTTTGGCTATTTGGGGTCTTTTCTGGTTCCATATGAATTTTAGAATGATTTGTTCCAGTTCATTGAAGAAAGCTGGTGGTATTTTGATAGGGATGCGTTTAATCTGTAGATAGCTTTAGGTAGTATAGCCATTTTGACAATATTTATTCTTCCTAGCCAAGAGCATGGGATGCATTTCCATTTGTTAGTGTCCTCTTTAATTTCTCTTAGGAGTGTCTTGTAGTTTTCAGAGCACATGTCTTTCACTTCCTTCGTTAGGTTTATTCCTAGGTATTTTATTCTTTTTGATGCAATTGTGAATGGAATTGTTTTTCTGATTTCTCTTTGTGTTAGTTCATCGTTAGTATATAGGAAAGCAACAGATTTCTGTGTGTTAATTTTGTATCCTGCAACTTTGCTGAATTCAGATATTAGTTCTAGTAGTTTTGGAGTGGAGTCTTTAGGGTTTTTTATGTACAGTATCATGTCATCTGCAAATAGTGACAATTTGACTTCTTCTTTACCAATCTGGATGCCTTGTATGTCTTTGTTTTGTCTGATTGCTGTGGCTACGACCTCCAGTAGTATGTTGAATAACAGTGGCGAGAGTGGGCATCCCTGTCTTGTTCCCGATCTTAGATGAAAAGCTTTCAGCTTATCACTGTTAAGTATGATGTTAGCGGTGGGTTTGTCATATATGGCCTTTATGATGTTGAGGTACTTGCTGTCTATACGCATTTTGTTGAGAGTTTTAATCATGAATGGATGCTGAATTTTGTCAAATGCTTTTTCAGCATCTATGGAGATGATCATGTGGTTTTTGTTGTTCTTTTTGTTGATGTGGTGGATGATGTTGATGGATTTTCGAATGCTGTACCATCCTTGCATCCCTGGGATGATTCCCACTTGATCATGGTGTATGATCCTCTTGATGTATTTTTGAATTCGGTTTGCTAATATTTTGTTAAGTATTTTTGCATCTACGTTCATCAGGGATATAGGTCTGTAATTTTTTGTATACCACTTCAATTTTGTTGCTGGTGATTGGTCTGTTTAGTTTTTCTGTTTCTTGCTTGGTCAGTCTTGGAAGGTTGTATTTTTCTAAGAAGTCCATTTCTTCTAGGTTTTCCAGCTTGTTAGCATATAGATTCTCATAATATTCTCTTATAATTCTTTGTATTTCTTTGGGGTCTGTCGTTATTTTTCCTTTCTCATTTCTGATTCTGTTTATGTATGTAGATTCTCTTTTTCTCTTAATGAGTCTGGCTAGGGGTTTATCTATTTTGTTTATATTTTCAGAGAACCAGCTCTTGGTTTCATTGATTTTTTCTATTGTTTTATTCTTCTCAATATTATTTATTTCTTCTCTGATATTTATTATGTCCCTCCTTCTGGTGACTTTGGGTCTCCTTTGTTCTTCTTTTTCCAATTTCAGTAATTGTGTCTTTAGACTTTTCATTTGGGAGTGTTCTTCCTTCTTTAAATAGGCCTGGATTGCAATATACTTTCCTCTTAGAACTGCCTTTGCTGCGTCCCACAGAAATTGTGGCTTTGTGTTGTTGTTGTCATTAGTCTCCATATATTCTTTGATTTCTGTTTTGATTTGGTCGTTAACCCATTGATTCATTAGGAGAATGTTTTAAGTCTCCATGTATTTGTGAGCCTTTTTGATTTCTTTCTAAAATTTATTTCTAGTTTTATACCTTTGTGATCTGGGAAGTTGGTTGGTAGGATTTCAATATTTTTGAATTTACTGAGATTCTTTTTGTGGCCTAGTATGTGGTCTATTCTGGAAAATGTTCCCTGTGCACTTGAGAAGAATGTGTATCCTGCTGCTTTTGGGTGTAGAGTTCTGTATATATCTGTTAGGTCCATCTCTTCTAGTGTGTTGTTCAGTGCCTCTGTGTCTTTACTTATTCTCTGTCTGGTTGATCTGTCCTTTGGAGTGAGTGGTGTAAGTCTCCTAAAATGAATGCCTTGCTGTCTATTTCCTCCTTTAATTCTGTTAATATTTGTTTCACATATGCCGGCGCTCCTGTGTTGGGTGCATATATATTTATAATGGTTATGTCTTCTTGTTGGACTGATCCCTTTATCATTATGTAATGTCCTTCTTTATCTCTTGCTACTTTTTTTGTTTTGAAGTCTATTTTTTTTGTCTGATACAAGTACGGCAACACCTGCTGTTTTCTACTTGTTGTTTGCATGAAATATCTTTTTCCATCCCTTCACCTTTAGTCTGTGTATATCTTTGGGTTTGATGTGAATCTCTTGTAAGCAGCATATAGATGGGTCTTGCGTTTCTATCCATTCTGTCACTGTGTGTCTTTTGATTGGTGCATTCAGTCCATTTACATTTAGGGTCTTTATCGATAGATATGTACTTATTACCATTGCTAGCTTTAGATTCGTGGTTACCAAACGTTCAAGGGTTGCTTCTTTACTATCAACAATCTAACTTAACTTTCTTGTTAAGTTATTGTAAACACTGTCTGATGTTTCTTTATTTCTCTCCCTTCTTATTCTTCCTCCTCCATTCTTTGTATACTTGGTGTTTTATTCTTTGCCTTTAGTTGGTATTTGGATGGTCTACTTTCTTTGCTATGATTTTATTTTCTCTGGTGACATCTTTTTAGCCTTAGGGGTGCTTCCCTCTAGCGCAGTCCGTTTAAGATAACCTGTAGTGGTGGTTTATGAGAGGCAAACTCTCTTAACTTTCACTTGTCTGGAATTTGTTTAATCCCTCCAGCATATTTAAATGATAATCATGCTGGATACAATATTCTTGGTTCGAGGCCCTTCTGTTTCATTACGTTAAATATATCATGCCATTCTCTTCTGGCCTGTAAGGTTTCTGTTGAGAAGTCTGATGATAGTCTGATGGATTTTCCTTTGTAGGTGATCTTTTTTCTCTCTCTAGCTGCCTTTAATACTCTGTCCGTATCTTTGATCTTTGCCATTTTAATTATTATGTGTCTTGGTGTTGTCTTCCTTGGGTCCCTTGTGTTGGGAGATCTGTGGGCTTCCGTGGAGTGCGAGACTATTTCCTTCCCCAGCATGGGAAGTTTTCAGCAATTATTTCTTCAAAGACACTTTCTATCCCTTTTTCTCTCTCTTCTTCCTCTGGTACTCCTATAATGCGAATATTGTTCCGTTTGGATTGGTCACACAGTTCTCTTAATAGTCTTTCATTCCTAGAGATCCTTTTATGTCTCTCTGCCTCAGCTTCTCTGTATTCCTGTTCTCTGATTTCTATTCCATTAGCAGTCTCTTGCATCTCGTCCATTCTGCTGCTAAGCCCCTTGATGGTTGTCTCATTTCTGCATTGTCTTTCCTCACTTCCCTCACTTCCTCCCTCAGCTCTTGCATATTTCTCTGTAGATCCATCAGTATGGTTGAGTTTTGTTCTGCGTTCTTTTTCAGGAAGGTTCTGCTTTTCCATCCCTTTAGTTTCCCTCTCTGATGTTGGGTAAGTTTTGTTTGTACCATATTCCTCTGTGTTTTCATGCCCATAGAAGTCGTCTCTGGTAGGTGCCACATATGTCAACTGGGCTCTTTAAGACTTTTAAGAAGAAAAAATAAGAGAAGAAAGAAAAGAGAAAAAAAAGAAAGAAAAGAAAAGAGGAAAGAAAAAAAACACCCACCGGGATTAGATTCTGTGGGGATGCTATAGGTGGTGCTGTTGCTCCACTATTCCGCAGGTGCGGCCGCGCTGCTCCGCAGGGCCTTTTGTAGCTCTGGCCGGGGCGGGAACAAATGGGAGGCTGTTGATCTCCGTGGGAAGTCTCAGTGTGGCTACTTTTTCCCAGTCGCCAGCCAAGGGGTCCGAAATTCCCCAGGACTCCCAGCCTGCTGGGTTGAGTGTGCTGAGATGATCCTGCTCCTCCGTTTGGCCCTTGCCTCTTTAAGACCACTAAAAAAAGTGCGCGCTTTTATTTTGTCCCAGGGAGCCGGCTGAGAGGACCCAGTGCGTTCCCGGCCCAGATCCTGCACCCTCTGTCTCTCCAATCTCCGATACACTGCATGATGTGTGCCAGCGCTCTGGGTGCAGATCACCAGGACTGGTTATTTTGCGGGCCTGTACTTCCACTCTCTCCCCGCTCTGAATCCTCTCCTCCCGCCGGTGCGCTGGTGTGGAGGAGTGCTCGTGTCCTGCCGCGACGCGGCTCTGTATCTTACCCGCCTCATGGGGTGCCGAGTCCTCTCAGGTGTAGATGCAGGCTGGGTGCTGTCCTGTATCTTCTGGTCTCTCTTTTAGGAATAGTTATATTTGTTGTATTTTCATAAATATATATGGTTTTGAAGGAGATTTATGCCGCCCTGCTCACGCTGCCAACTTCCCGGAAGTCTCCAAACATTATTTCACTTGCTCACATTTGTAGTGAATAAGTATTAAAAGACACAAAGTACAGTGAAAGAGCTTCTCCTTTTCAAAGGACACCTCTATGTGAATGAAAAGTCAAGTCATAGAGATTGGCCAACAGAGGCCTACAATCAGAATATTTTGAGAAGTCCTGTAAGCCAGTCAGAAAAAGACAGACAAACCTAGTAGAAAACCGCGCAAGAGACCTGAACAGGCAGTTCACAGATGGTCAGTAAATAGAGGGAAAGGTGCTCAGCCTCAGTCATCAGGGAAATGTAAAGTGAAACCATAGCAAAATGCCTTTATAAGCCCGAATGACAAAATTAAACAAGACAACATCAGGTGCTGACAAAGAACAGAGCACTGGGAACTTTCACGCACTGCTGAGGGACGTGTGCAGTAGTGTTGGAAACCAGAATTGTCTACCCGAGGGGAAGACATACCTGCCATGTGTCTCAGTTGTTTTACTCCTTAGACATCTTCCCGACAGACATATGTGCATGTGTGTTACAAGGCAGGTACTAGAAAGTTCTCAGGAGTGAGATTCCAGATTGCTCCAAACCAGAAAAAGCTCAACTGCTCAGCAACAACAGCATGGAAAAATTGTGATACATTCTTATGATGTAAAACTGTAGTCATGGAAATGAATGAACTAATGCTATATTCAAGAAGTGAAATAACTCACAAACATAATGTGGTATAAAGGAAACCCTACACTCAAATTTATATATTGCATGATTCTAGATACATGTTTAAAATAGTTCAAAACCAGAAAAAATTAACTTACCTTTGGAGAGTAGGGAGGGTGTATTAGGCTTCTGGGGTGTTGGTCACATTCTATTTCTTGATTGTGGGTGTGTCATACATACATAGATACATAATGCACTTACGATTTGTTC
>JAQQAC010001397.1:0-10986 GCA_029783875.1 Phataginus tricuspis
GACCACAAATCTGTTTACCTCTTGTTTCCAATTTTCAGTCCATTGTCCAACCAACATCGTAATTTGCAGAGATAGGGCATGACTCTTCTTGAAGACAGTTTACATTTGAAGGCGTAGAAGTTTAACTCCTTATAGTTAGGGTTGTCATATTTAGCAATAAAAATAAAGCTTATTTGTTTTTAGCTGAAACTCCCATGTACCTGGCCATCCTGTGTCTTATCCGGCGACCTTCACTCATCCAGAGCTTCTTCCTGTTAGTAGTGCTGACTTTTCTTTGGGGTCATTAATGTACAATCACATGAGCAGCAGTCTTCTCACTAGACTCCCCCCATCATCAAGTCCCCACCAGTAGGGGTTACTTTTTAAAAACACTTGAGTAGGCAAAAATAATCAAATTAAGAATAAATCTAGCCTAAGGAATCTAAGCCTAAAGAAATAGAGAAATATTTCAATAGAAATTGAAAAAAAATAGCAGTTTATCATCATCACTTAACTATCAGTGATTCAAGGATACTGGAGTTAAGTTTCTGGCCACCCTGCAAAGGGCAATTTTCCCTTCCTAACTGCTTGTTATGGTGTTTAATTAGAAACTTCCCTTCAAGATAGTACTCTGACCATCAGGATACTTTCATTGTGCCAAGGTTGGTTAATGGTATGATTTCCTCAGATGCTCCTTTCTAGAAGCCTGAAGGAATGAAAAAGGACAATCCTCTCCCCACATTCCAGTTTTTACCATCTTCAATCCAGTTAAAAGAAGTTATAAAACATTCAAAATGTGGCTGCAATATCTTCATCACTGTCCGGATGGGTGGAGAATGGGATGGGAAAAATCAGGTTTGACTCAATATAAAAATGCCTTCAGGTCTAATCTAAATTAAGGACCTCCCCAAATTCTGAAGCTCTGAGTTATTTTTAAATTATTTGCATTTAATGATGGGGTGTTGGCTTTCTGAGGTTTTGCTATGAAATGTTCTACCCTAGTGGCACTTGCTGTATTTGGATTAATTCTGCATTGACCGAACAGGGACCGCTCTGATACTGATCACAAAAATTTGCAAACTCAGTTTTTGTAACCTATTTCCTCTCAGATTCATATTAGTGTTGAAATGCTTTAGAAGTCAAATCCATTCAAATCTACCTTAGCCTCTCTTCACCCCAAGATTAAAAATATTCACAATATTGTATTACAGAATGTTTTTGCATGTTTTCCTTGCATAATATCCTCCAGCTCCATCCATGTTGTTGCAAATGGTAGGATTTCTTCCTTTCTTATGGCTGAGTATATGTATATGTACCACCTCTTCTTTATCCATTCACCTACTGATGGACACTTAGGTTGCTTCCATTTCTTGGCTATTGTAAAAAGTGCTGCAATAAATACAGGGGTGCATATGTCTTTTTGAATCTGAGAAGTTGTATTCTTTGGGTAAATTCCAAGGAGTGGAAGTCCCAGGTCAAATGGTATTTCTATTTTTAGTTTTTTGAGGAACCTCCATATTGCTTTCCACAATGATTGAACTAGCTTACCTTCCCACCAGCAGTGTAGGAGGGTTCCCCTTTCTCCGCATCCTCACCAGCATTTGTTGTTCTAAGCCTTTTCGATGCCAGCCATCCTTACTGGTGGGAGGTGATATCTCATTTGGTTTTAATTTGCATTTCCCTGAGGATTAGTGATGTGGAGCATCTTTTCATGTTGACCATCTGAATTTCTTCTTGGAGAACTGTCTCTTCAAATCCTCTGCCCATTTTTTAATCTGGTTATTTGCTTTTTGGGTGTTGAGGGGTGTAAGTTCTTTATATATTTTGGATGTTAACCCCTTGTCGGATATGTCATTTACAAATATATTCTCCTATACTGTACAATGAATGCCTTTTTGTTCTGTTGATGGTGTCCTTTGCCATACAGAAACTTTTTAGTTTGATGTAGTCCCATGAGGTAATTTTTGCTTTTGTTTCCCTTGCTCGAGGAGATGTGTTCAGGAAGAAGTTGCTCATGCTTATATTCAGAAGATTTTTGCCTATGTTGTCTTCTAAGAGTTTTATGGTTTCATGACTTACATTCAAGTCCTTGATCCATTTTGAGTTTATTCCTGTGTATGGGGTTAATCAATAATCCAGTTTCATTCTCTTGCATGTAGCTGTCCAGTTTGCCAACACCAGCTGTTGAAGAGGCTGTCATTTCCCCATTGTATCTCCATGGCTCCTTTATCATATATTAATTGACCATATATGGTTGGGTTTATATCAGGGCTCTCTAGTCTGTTCCATTGCTCTATGGGTCTGTTCTTTTGCCAGTACCAAATTGTCTTGATTACTATGGCTTTGTAGTAGAGCTTGAAGTTGGAGATCATTATCCCCCCAGCTTTATTCTTCCTTCTCAGGATTTCTTTGTCTATTCGGGGTCTTTTGTGGTTCCACATGAATTTTAGAACGATTTTCTCTAGTTCATTGAAGAATGCTGTTGGTATTTTGATAGGAATTGCATTGAATCTGTAGATTGCTTTAGGCAGGATGGCCATTTTGACAATATTAATTCTTCCTATCTATGAGCACGAGATGTGTTTCCATTTATTGGTATCTTGTTTAATTTCTATCATGACTGTCTTCTAGTTTTCAGAGTATAGGCCTTTCACTTCCTTGGTTAGGTTTATTCCTAGGTATTTTATTCTTTTCGAGGCAACTGTGAATGGAATTGTTTTCCTGATTTGTCTCCCTGTTAGTTCATTCTTAGTGTATAGGAATACCACAGATTTCTGCATATTAATTTTGTATCCCACAACTTTGCTGAATTCAGATATTAGATTTAGTAGTTTTGGAGGGGATTTTTTAGGGTTTTTATGTACAATATCATGTCATATGCAAACAGGGACAGTTTAATGTCTTCCTTGCCAATCTGGATGCCTTTTATTTCTTTGTGTTATCTGGTTGCCGTGGCCAGGACCTCCAGTACTATGTTGAATAAAAGTGGGGAGAGTGAGCATCCTTGTCTTGTTCCCGATCTTAATGGAAAAGCTTTCAGCTTCTCACTGTTAAGTATAATGTTGTCTGTGGGTTTGTCATATATGGCCTTTATTATGTTGAGGTACTTGCCCTCTATACCCATTTTGTTGAGAGTTTTTATCATGAATGGATGTTGAATTTTCTCCAATGCTTTTTCAGCATCTATGGAGATGATCATGTGGTTTTTGTCCTTCTTTTGTTGATGTGGTGGATGATGTTGATGGATTTTTTAATGTTGTACCATCCTTGCCTCCCTGGAATAAATCCTACTTGATCATGATGGATGATCTTTTTGATGTATTTTTGAATTTGGTTTGCTAATATTTTGTTGAGTATTTTTGCATCTATGTTCATCAGGGATATTGGTCTGTAATTTTCTTTTTTTGTGGTGTCTTTGCCTGGTTTTGGTTTTAGAGTGATGCTGGCCTCATAGAATGAGTTTGGAAGTATTCCCTCTTCTTCTACTCTTTGGAAAACTTAAAGGAGGATGGGTATTAGGTCTTCACTAAATGTTTGATAAAATTCAGCAGTGAAGCCATCTGTTGCAGGAGTTTTGTTCTTACATAGGTTTATGATTACCAGTTCAATTTCGTTGCTGGTAATTGGTCTGTTCAGATTTTCTGTTCCTTTCTGGGTCAGCCTTGGAAGGTTGTAATTTTCTAGAAAGTTGTCCATTTCTTCTGTGTTATCCAGTTTGTTAGCATATAATTTTTCATAGTATTCTCTCATAATTCTTTGTATTTCTGTGGTATCCATAGCGATTTTTCCCTTTCTCATTTCTGATTCTGTTTATGTGAGTAGAATCTCTTTTTTTCTTGATAAGTCTGGGTAGTGGTTTATCTATTTTGTTTATTTTCTCAAAGAACCAGCTCTTGCTTTCATTGATTCTTTCTATTGTTTTATTCTTCTCAATTTTACTTATTTCTGCTCTAATCTTTATTATGTCCCTCCTTCTACTGACTTTGGGTCTCATTTGTTCTTCTTTTTCTAGTTTCGTTAATTGTGAGTTTAGACTGCTCATATGGGATTGTTCTTTCCTGAGGTAGGCCTGTATTGTGATATACTTTCCTCTTAGCACTGCCTTCGCTGCGTCCCACACAGATTTTGTGGTGTTGAATTATTGCTGTCATTTGTGTCCATATATTAATGCTTGATCTCTGTTTTTATTTGGTCATTGATCCATTGGTTATTTAGGAGCATGTTGTAAAGTCTCCATGTGTTCGTGGGATTTTTCATTTTCTTGGTGTAATTTATTTCTAGTTTCACACCTTTGTGGTCTGAGAAACTGGTTGGTACAATTTCAATCTTTTTTAATTTACCAAGGCTTTTTTTGTGGCCTAGTAGGTGATCTATTCTTGAAAATGTTCCATGTGCACTTGAGAAGAATGTGTATTCTGCTGCTTTTGGGTGTAGAGTTCTGTAGATGTCTGTTAGGTCCATCTGTTCCAGTGTGTTGTTCAGTGCCTCTGTGTCTTTACTTATTTTCTGTCTAGTTGATTTGTCCTTCAGAGTGAGTAGAGTGTTGAAGCCTCCTAGAATGAATGCATTGTATTCTATTTCTGCTTTTAATTCTGTTAGTATTCGTTTCACATATGTAGGTGCTCCTTTGTTGGGCACATAGATATTTATAATGGTTATATCTTCTTGTTGGACTGACCCCTTTATCATTATGTAATGTCCTTCTTTGTCTCTTGTGACTTTCTTTGTTTTGAAGTCTATTTTGTCTGATACAAGTACTGCTACTCCTGCTTTTTTCTCCCTATTAATTGCATGAAATATCTTTTTCCATCCCTTCCCTTTTAGTCTGTATATGTCTTTGGGTTTAAAGGAGTCTCTCGTAGGCAGCATATAGATGGGTCTTGTTTTTTTTATCCATTCAGTGACTCTATGTCTTTTGATTGGTGCATTCAGTCCATTTACATTTAGGGTGATTATCGATATGTATGTACTTATTGGCATTGCAAGCTTTGGATTTGTAGTTACTGAAGGTTCAAGGTTAACTTCCTTACTATCTAAGAGTCTAACTTAACTCATTTAATATGCTATTACAAATACAATGTAAAGGTTCTTTTTTTTTTCTTCCTCCTTTTTCTTCCTCCTCCATTCTTTATATATTAGGTGTCATATTCTGTACTTTTTGTCTATCCATTGATTGACTTTGGGGATAGTTAATTTAATTTTACGTTTGCTTACTAATTAGCTGTCCTACTTTCTTTATTGTGGTTTTATTACCTCTGATGACAGCTATTAAAACTTAGGAACACTTCCATCTATAGCAGTCCCTCCAAAATACACTGTAGAGATGGTTTGTGGGAGGTAAATTCTCTCAGCTTTTGCTTATCTGGAAATTGTTTAATCCTCCTTCAAATTTAAATGATAAATCTTGCCGGATAAAATATTCTTGGTTCAAGGTCCTTCTGTTTCATGGCATTAAATACATATGCCACTCCCTTCTGGCCTGTAAGTTTTTGGTTGAGAAGTCTGATGATAGCCTGATGGGCTTTCCTTTGTATATGATCTTATTTCTCTCTCTGGCTGCTTTTAATAGTCTGTCCTTACCCTTGTTCTTTGCCATTTTAACTACTATATGTCTTGGTGTTGTCTTCCTTGGGTCCCTTCTGTTGAGAGATCTGTGCATCTCCCTGGCCTGAGAGACTATCTCCTCCCCCAGATAGGGAATTTTTCACCAGTTACCTCCTCAAAGACACTTTCTATCCCTTTTTCTCTCTCTTCTTCTTCTGGTATCCCTATAATGCAAAAATTGTTCCATTTAGATTGGTCACACAGTTCTCTCAATATTCTTTCATTCTTAGAGATCCTTTTTTCTCTCTGTGCCTCAGCTTTTTTGTATTCCTCTTCTCTAATTTCTATTTCATTTATCATCTCCTCCACTGTATCCAATCTGCTTTTAATACAGTATATAGTGCTCTTCAACGTTTGGATCTCCAACTGGAATTCGTTCCTGAATTCCTTAATATCTTTCCTTACCTCCGTGAGCATGTTAATGCTTTTTATTTTGAACTCCCTTTCAGGAAGAGTCATGAGGTCGATGTCATTTAAATCCTTTTTTCAGGAGTTGTATTAATAATTTTACTCTGAACCAGGTTCCTTTGGTGTTTCATATTTGTATATGGCACTCTCTAGTGCCCAGAAGCTCTACTCCCTGGAGCTGCTCAGTCCCTGAAGCAATGTTGGGGATTGCAGGGGAGTGGTATTTGTGCCTCGGGGTAGGAAAGAACTGTTTCCTGCTTCCTGGCTGCTATGCCTGTCTCCACTGCCTGAACCAGTGGGCCGAGCACACAGGTGTAAGCCTCTATGCTTTGCATTTGTAGTTGCTGTAGACAGATCTTCCCTCTGGGTAGGCTAACACAGAGTAGGGTTTGCTGGTTTGCGAGCCAGGTGGGGCTGGCTGGGAGAACGGCGCAGTAGGCTGCATATCACGGAGGGGTTCCTTGGAGCTGTGTAGCCAGCCAGGGAGCTGGAGCACCTGAAGATCATCTAAGGAGGAAGATATCTTTTTCCTCCTTAAATATGAGAGTCTATATGGCAAAGCTCCCAACCTGCTGGGCAGGGTGCACCCAGACAATTTTGTCTACCTGTCCTCTCTCCTGAGCAGTAAGCTCTGTGCAATCCTTGCCCCTTTAGCAGCCCTCTTGCTAAGGGGTTCCTTGTTAGGAAGTCTCTCAGACTGCCCACCTTTCTTTTGTCCCAGAGCAGCCGGATATGGATCCTTGCTTTCCACATGTGGCTGGAATCTCAGTCTCTCCAGCAATTCTGCCTGTCTTAGCTTTCCAACCCCTTAATCACGAGAGTATCATGAAAGCACCATGAAATGTAGGTTTGTGCTCCCAGAGCAGATCTCTGGAGTTAGGTATTCTGCCGTCCCAGGCCTCCACTCCCTCCCTGCTCCATTTCTCTGCCTCCTACCTGTGAGCTGGGGTGGGGGAAGGGCTTGGGTGCTGCTGGGCCACAGCTTTGGTGTGTTACCCTGTTCCATGAGGTCTGCTCCTTCTCCAGGTGTATGCAGTCTGGTGCAGTGCTCTTTCCTGTTGCTCTTTCAGGATTAGTTGTATTAATTATATTTTCATATTATGTGCGGTTTTAGGAGGAAGCCTATGTCTCATCTCTCACGCCACCATCTTTAATCCTATCCTATTTATTAAATGTAGAGGTTTGTTACATATATACCGCCTCTTTATCCATTCTTTCATTTTCAGACGCTTTGGTTCTTTCCATATCTTGGCTATCATGAATAACACTGCAATAAACATGGGGTGCATGCATCTTTTCGAATTAGTGTTTTCACTTTCTTCCGATTAATACTCAGAACTGGAAATGCTGGATCATATGGTAGCTCCACTTTTAGTTACTTGAGGAACTTCCACACTGTTTTCCACAGGGGCTCCATCAATTTACAGTCTCACTAACAGTTCACAAGGGTCCTCTTTTTTCCACATCTTCAGCAACACTAGTTATTTCTTGTCTTTTTGATAACAGCCATTCTGATAGGTGTGAGGTGATGCCTCATTGTGGTTTGACTTGGATTTCCCTGATCACTGATGTTGAACATCTTTTCATTTGCCTGTTGACCATCTGTATGTCTTCTTTGGAAAAATGTCTATTCAGATCCTCTGCTCTTTGGTAGCTGGATTGTTTTGTTATTGTTGCTGTTATTATTGAGTTGTATGACTTCTTTACATGTTTTGGATATTAACCCCTTATTGGATATGTTTTTCAAATATCTTCTCCCATTCAGTATTTTGACTTTTTTTGTTGTTGATGAGTTCCTTTTCTGTGCAGAAGCTTTTTAACTTTATGTATTCCCAATTATTTATTTTTGCTTTTGTTGCCCTTTGATTGCATTGACTTTTGAAGAGATCACTCAGCTGCTCTGTGGAGAATAGATTCTTGGGGACAGGGTAGAAGCAGGTAAGTGAGTGAGGCAGCTTGTGCAATCATTCAGGTAAGAAAACTTGACAGTTGGACAGGAATGGTTGTGGTCGAGGCTTGGGGAAATAAACTCTGGGTATATTTTGAAGGCATAGCAAACAGAATAAGCTGATGAATTAGATGTGGGGCTTAAGAGAAAAAGAGGAAGATGCCTTCAAGGCTTCAGGTCTAGCAGCTTGAAGAATGGAGTTGCTACTTACTGAGTTGAGGAAAGCTGCAGGTGAGCAGGTTGGGGAATGTCTGTGATGTATCTCTAGGGGTTGGAATTTTAAAGCAGTGTCCCTCAGGCACGACACAATGCATGGTATGAAGATTCAATGACATTCTCGCTCTTTGTAAACTCTTTTACTCTGAATCACTCTGAGCTTTCATTTCTGCATTTTTATATGTGACCTTTGAAACCATTCTATCATTTGACATATCCCTTCATCCAACAAATGGTCATTGTTTGCAGTGCTATGCTGAGTTGTAAATTTCTACTTACTATGGAGCGTGTATTTTGTTTCCTAAACCAGATCATAAATATCTAAAAATACGAATTCAAGACTTACAATTTTTGTCTCTAATTACACACAGAATATTTCTGACCACCTAGTCTTAGCTAATAGATGCTTGTGCTGGTTGATGTATACTTGTATACCTCTGGAAAGAGTCACATACCGTGAGGTCCCAGAAGCACAATGTGACAGAGCATCTTCTGATAACTGATGGCAAAGTAAGGGGATATGGCTGAGGATAATGTTGGTGGATGAGCATTTCAAGCTATTAAGCTTTTTTCCATTTCTGCTTCCCTTTTGTCTACTTTCTTACAGGATCCAACTTGACGTTCGTCATGGTCTATAGTTAGTAGTAGCAATGAAAGTGATAATGACCATCCTCATTATTATAGCACAGTATAGTGGGAACAAAGAGTGTTGTAGAATTATAGCAGTATCTGTATCCCAGAGGTACCTGCAAATTCTGGACTTTGAAGAAGTTCTTTTTGTTTAGGGAAAAACATACTTAAAGAGCATTTTGGATGAAAAGATAAACAACCCAACCATACTCCAAGCCCAGATCCTTAGCGATTGTTTTTCTGTTGGCTTAGAACACCAATCCCCCAGACACAGGTGTTTCTTTCTGGTCACTGCTCAAGTGACACCTGTCTGGAGAGGCCTTTCTTGATAATCTTACACAAAATCGTGTCCAATCCTGCTCCCCAAATCCCTCTTTTCCCTGTCTCCTACATTATTCTCAATAGTGGGTATAAGCATCTGTTCTTATACATTTGTTATTATGTTTTACCTGCTTTCCCCACTACAATATCAACTGGTTAAGGGCAAGGATTTCTTCTGGCTTATGGATTGCTATATGCCCAGCCACCAGAAAACTAGAAAAGTGTTGATATTATCTAAATAGTTGTTGAATGAAAAACTGAATGAAAAGCAAGGCTCAGGATGGGAAACGTTGAACAGAGAAGCTCTAAACTGCTTTGGAAAATAATTTCAAGTCTAGTGCTTGTTTTATGGGGAAATGAGCACTGCAGGAAGTGATTTGAATGTAGCTGATCAATTGCCTTCTGGGGAGCAGCCTAGAGCCTTGGGTTCAACTCTCTTTGGGACTGGAAGGCAAGAAGGGTTGCTTTCCTTGTAATGCTGACTCCTAATGAGGTAAGGAGCTCTGCATCCAGAAAATATTAGGTTCATCAAAAATTTGGTCCATCATTTACACTGACTAACACTAAGGTCAGTTGAAGTTTGAGTGGCTCTCTGGTAGCCAAGAATCTCTTGGACCTACAGTGTTCATACTCACCTAAGTTTATTTCCTTCATGATTTCATTGTTTTCTATGTTAAGCCTCTGCAAAAATCCTTGCAGGCTTTTCCCCAAGGCGGAGCTGGATGGTCATGGGTATCTTCCATAGTACAGGGAAATGGGGAGCTGCACGTATTCGGGTCAGTTTGGGTGTCGTCTGATCTGTGCTCTTGCCTCCTCTCGCTACACATTGGCGAGATTGCAGTCTCCTTTTCCGTGTTCTTTCTTACTTTCTATGAATTCTTGGTAATCACCAATATTCTCCTGCGTTATGATTTTATACATTCTGTTTCCATGAATCTTTATGCATCTCTTCTCCAATTAAGTCGTTTCAGGTTAGTACCTCTTAACAAGACTGGGTGCAAGCAACAGGGAACCAGACTATGGGATCAGGAATCCTGTGAATGGCAGGAACAGTGATGGGCAGCTATTGTTTTTCATGGAATTCCCTATAGCAAACTGTTTTTCACTGTAATAGTTTTGACTGCTGCTGGTCTGTTTACCACTGTTTAAATCAAAGGAGAGGCTGTGGCCCCATACTTTGGACCAAATTAGATTACTGAGAACAGTAATCCCATGAAGATTAGTGACAAGTCAGACAGGAGTGATCTGAGAGATGCAAAGGAAATTAGACAGCAGAGAAGGACGTCAGGTGGAGGTCATTGTGATGTGTGCACTGGCTAAGGGTCTCAGTTATATTTAGGGGAAAGCACTGAACTCCTGGTCCACAGGGTATAGTGGGATGAATTATGGAGGATGGGAAAATTAAGAGATACTCAGGTTATAATAATAATAATAAAGTCTAATTATTGCTCCATTTATAGGCATTGTGCTGAATACCTTCCATGAATTATTTAATCCTCACAGTAACATCATGGAATAATGAGCTTACTCAGCACTCTCATGCCCTTGTTAACTGGGACAGGGAGGTTTTTATTTATACAGGTGTTTGATTGGCATTTCCTTGAGCCATCCAAAGATGGACATGGTCTTCAAGAGAGAGGTAACACCTTACAGCTTGCCCAATAGCAACAACAAAGTTGCCTTCTCTATGAGAAACATAATTACCTCGGCATAAACAAAGGCAAATACATCCCTGTTCGGCCATGGAGAATCTCATCTATGCATCTTATTTTTTCATAAATGCCAGCATTTCCACTAAAGTAAATATTGGAAGCAGACTGGTCCAGAGTTGCTGGTACTTTTTTTTTTTTTTTTACAATTTATTTTATTTTAGTATCATT
>JAQQAC010001414.1:0-19383 GCA_029783875.1 Phataginus tricuspis
GCTCTTCTGAATTTCCTTTTTTCTTAAATCCTATTCATTCTTCAATACTTGGTTCATTTCCTACCCTTACTCATTCATATTGTTTTTCCAGACTGCATCAGCCCTTTTTGATTTCCTCATTTCTGAAATTTCAACACACATTTCAAAATTCAAACCATAAAATGTATTTCTCAAAAATGACTGTTTACCTCCAGTACTTAGATAGACATTTAATATCTGGTAAGTGCTTGAGATATGTCTGCTTTGAAAAGAAGAATATTATGTGGTTTTTGTTGTTGTATTGATTGTTTAATGTGTCTTATACCCAAAGATTATTGGAAAGAGGAAGCTAAAATAAAACTAAAACAATATTTTTTATAGTTATAAAGTATGGGAGAAGGGCTGCTGTTGAAACTACTTAATGATGGCAGAGAAGCCAGAGAAGGTAAGTATACCAGCCTCTAGAACTGGCTTCAACTTGGGTATTCAGAGAATATTATCCTGTCAGAGAGAGAATATCTATAAGTTTGGGCAACAATAAATGGAAAATTTTCCATGAATTTCTTTGGAAGTGCGGTTTGCTTTCATCCAAGTTTAATCTTATAAAAGGTGAATAACCTTGAGGAAAAACATGAAAAACTTTTAAATATTAAATTGTCTGAGAAAATCCATCTTTGATTGGGACATACAAAATGGAAGAGGAGCTACTGAAAATGAAGTGAGATAAAATTTGGGGAAAACCAAAACTTTCTTGCCACATAGTTATTTTTGATATTAACCCTTTTAGGTTTAGGAAATGGAGAAGATTGGAAATGCCAAAAGAGACAAGTTTTAGCCTGGTGCTTCATGGAGGACAGGTTAGACACATAGAGGGTTTCTCCAGCAAGGTTCTCTTGGGCAGTGAAATGCCATACTAAGGAATAGGTGAAAGTAAATGTCATACTAAGGAATAGGTGAAAGTCATAAAGGTTTCACAAAGGAAGTGAAAGTCATAAAGGTTTCACAAAGGAATAAAGGAGTTCTTAAATAGAAGGTATGAGAGGAGAATAATTTTCCCTTGGGGTGTTGTTATAAACAAATACAAGCAACTATTTAGTTTTGCAGCTATTTAAGGCAATGTGTAACAGAGCAAAACACAGGTTAACCAAAAGCTTCGAATAAAAACATGTGGCATGGGTTGTCTGTAAGGACTTTGAAAACCTCTGATATATTCCTGGGAGCCTGGAAAACCACACACATGCATAGTTTGGAGGACACACCCAGAGTTTCATGTACATTCAAGAAAGAGAAGGCCCTAAGCTCTCACTTTTGGCTAATACTGAGGCTCTCACGTGAAGGAAGTGAAGGCTAAATAAGTCAGAGATGTCAACGGACCTGATGAGGCTGAAGATGTGCCCCCCCAATAGGAATAAAGGGCTTCTCAACAAGTACAGGGAGATGTCTGTTTTCAACAATTTTAGGAAATCTCTTTCCAGTCATTAGCTGAATACTGAATTGAGTAAGGAGAGACCTCAGAGCCACAAACAATAAAGAATAAAGACTACAGAATACAGAATTAGTTTATAAACTGACTGAATGAACAAACAACAAATAGAAAACACTAACATCAACAGACCAAGGGAAGGGGGTGGATCTGATATCCAGAGTTGTGGTATGATATTATTTACAATGCACAGTTACAAAAAAAAGTTATAAGCCATGCAAATAATAAAGTATGACTCAAACAAAAGTAGAAATGAGAGAGGCAATAGAAAATGTTCCTGAGGAAGCCCACACATTAGACTTACTAGAAAGAGATTTAAAACAAGGTATTTTAAATATGTTCAAATAAATAAAAGGAAACACATTTTAAAGACTAATGGATAGAATTAGTATAATGTCTAACCAAATAGAGAGTAGAGAAGAAATAAAAAATAAGTAAGTTTCTGGAGTTTAAAAGTACAGTAATTTCAATGATAAATTCAATTTTGGATTTGGAAGGCAGAGGAAGGAATCAGAGAACTTTAAAATAGGTGAATTGAGAATATCAAGTCTGAGGACAGAAAGAAAAGAGAGTGTTGAAAAAAGAGTAGATACTCAGGGCCCTTTGGTACACCATCAGGCACAAGAAATGAAGAGTCCCAGAAAGAGAGGAACGAAAAACAGGGGGAAAAATATTTGATAAAATAAAGGTGAAAACACCCCAAGTTAAATGAAATACATGGATCTACATACCCAAGAACCTCAACAAATGTCAGGTAGGATAAACTCAAAGAGATCCACCCCAAGACATAGCATAACAAACTGAAAGCCAAGACAAAGAGGGGAGTCTTGAAAGCAGCAAGAGTAAAGCAACTCTTCATGTGCAAGACATTCTTGATAAGATTAATTATTGAATTCTCATCAGAAACCACTACCAGAAGTCAGTAGGATGACATATTCAAAGTGCTGAATGTAAGACACTGTCAACCAAGAATTCAATACATGGCAAAAGAATCCCTCAAATATAAAGGAAAAATTAAAACATTCAGTTTTTTTTAAATTATGAGAGCTATTTGCCAGCACATAGGTTCTATAAGAAGTATTAGATGGAGTCCGTCAATTTGAAATGAAAATATACTGAACAGTAACTTGAATCCACATGTAGAAATTAAAAAGCAATTTTAAAAGTAACTCCAATGTTAAAAACATTATAAAAATCTTTTCTGTGGGAAGATGGCAGTGGAAATCTCCTCCCAAAACCATATATATTTATGAAAATACAACAAATACAACTGTTCCTAAAAGACACACCAGAAGATACAGGATGCACCCAGCCTGCAGCTACACCTGAGAGGACTCGGCACCTTGCGTAGCAGGTAAGATACAGAGCCGCAACCTGGCGGGACCTGAGCACTCCCCCACCCCAGTGCACCAGTGGGAGGAGAGGATTCAGAGCAGGGAGGGAGTGGAAGCACAGGCCCACCAAATAACCAGTCCTGGTGATCTGCGCCGGGAGCACTGACACACTTCGTGTGGTGTATCAGAGATTGGAGAGACACAGGGGCAGGATCCAAGATGGCAGGTTCACTTGGCTGGCTCCCCGGGACAAAAGAAAAGTGCGTGCTTTCTTAGGGGTCTTAAAAGAGGCATGTGCCCAAAGGAGGAGCAGGATTGTCCAAGCACACTCAGCCAAGCAGGCTGGGAGTCCTGGGGAGTTTCGTACACCTTGGATTGTGGCTGGGAAAAGCAGTCACACAAAGACTTCCCACAGAAATCAGCAGCCTCCCATTCGTTCCCTCCCCGGCCAGAGTCACAAAGGGCCTGGCAGAGTGGCCGTAGCTGTGGAATAGTGGAAGAAGAGCACCACCTACAGCATCCTCACAGAAACTACACCCAGCGGGCGTTTTGTTTGTTTTGTTTTGTTCTCTTTTTTTCCTTTCTTCTTTTTTTCTTTATCTGTCCACTTCTATCGCTATGAAAAGACAGAAGAATATGGTACAAAGTTACCCATACAACCCTAGAGAGGGAGCCTGAATGGATGGACATGCACAATCTTCCTGAAAAAAATTCACAATAAAAGTCATAACCATACTGACAGATCTACAGAGAAATATGCAAGAGCTGAGGGAGGAAGTGAGGAAAGACAATGCAGAGATGAGACACGCGATCGACGGGCTTAGCAGCAGACTGGATGACATACAAGAGACTTAATGGAATAGAAATCAGAGAACAGGAATATAGAGAAGCTGAGGCAGAGAGAGATAAAAGGATCTCTAGGAATGAAAGAATTTTAAGAGAACGGTGTGAGCAATCCGAATGGAACAATATTCTCATTATAGGAGTACCAGAGGAAGAAGGGAGAGAAAAAGGGATAGAAAGTGTCTTTGAAGAAATAATTGCTGAAAACTTCCCCAAGCAGGTGAAGGAAATAGTCTCTCAAACCATGGAAGCCTATGGATCTCCAAAAACAAGGGACCCAAGGAAGAGAACACAAAGACACATAATAATTAAAATGGCAAAGATCAAAGATAAGGACAGAGTATTAAAGGCAGCTAGGGAGAGAAAAAATATCACCTACAAAGGAAAATTCACCAGACTATCATCAGACTTCTCAACAGAAACCTTACAGGCCAGAAGAGAATGGCATGATATATTTATCGTAATAAACAGAAGGGATTTGAACCAAGAATATTGTATCCAACACAATTATGATTTAAATTTGAGGGAGGGATTAAACAATTTCCAGACAAGCATAAGCTGAGGGAATTTGCCTCCCATAAACCACCTCTTCACTATATCTTAAAGGGACGGCTCTAGATAGAAGCACTCCTAAGGCTAAAAAGATGTCACCAGAGAAAATAAAATTATAGCAAAGAAAGCAGACCATTCAAATACTAACTAAAGGCAAAGAATAAAACACCTAGTACATAAAGAATGGAGGAGGAAGAATAAGAAGGGAGAGAAATAAAGAAACATCAGACTGTGTTTACAGTAATTTAACAAGAAAGTTAAGTTAGATTGTTAGATAAAAGAAAAGCTATCCTTGAACCTTTGGTAACCTCGAATCTAAAGCCAGCAATGGCAATAAGTACATATCTATAGATAACCACCCTAAATGTAAATGGATTGAATGTGCCAATCAAAAGAAACAGAGTTACTGAATGGATAAAAAAGCAAGACCCATGTATATGTTGCTTACAGGAGACTCACCTCAAACCCAAAGATATACACAGACTAAATGTGAAGGAATGGAAAAAGATATTTCATGCAAACAACAAGGAGAAAAAAGCAGGTTGCAGTACTTGTATCAGAAAAAATAGACTTCAAAAGGAAGAAAGTAGCAAGAGATAAAGAAGGACATTATATAATGACAAAGGGGTCATTCCAACAAGAAGATATAACCATTTTAAATATATATGCACCCAACACGGGAGTGCCGGCAGATGTGAAACAAATACTAACAGAATTGAAGGAGGAAATAGAAAGCAATGCATTAATTTTAGGAGACTTCAACACACCACTCACTCCAAAGGACAGATCAACCAGACAGAAAATAAGTAAAGACACAGAGGCACTGAACAACACACTAGAACAGATGGACCTAACAGATATCTACAGAACTCTACACCCAAAAGCAGGAGGATACACATTCTACTCAAGTGCACATGGAACATTTTGCAGAATAGACCACATACTAGGACACAAAAAGAACCTCAGTAATTTCAAAAATATTGAAATTCTACCAACCAACTTCTCAGATAACAAAGGTATAAAACTAGAAATATATTGTACAAAGAAAAAAAATAGGCTCAAAAATACATGGAGACTTAACAACATTCTCGTAAATAATCAATGGGTCAACGACCAAATAAAAACAGAAATCAAAGAATATATGGAGACCAATGACAACAACACAAAGCCACAACTTCTGTGGGACTCAGCAAAGGCAGTTCTAAGAGGAAAGTATATTGCAATCCAGGCCTATTTTAAGAAGGAAGAACACTCCCAAATGAATAGTCTAAAGACACAATTATTGAAATTGGAAAAAGAAGAACAAACGAGGCCCAAAGTCACCAGAAGGAGGGACATAATAAAGAGCAGAGAAGAAATAAATAAAATTGAGAAGAATAAAACAATAGAAAAAATCAATGAAACCAAGAGCTGGTTCTTTGAAAAGATAAACAAAATACATAAACCCCTAGCCAGACTTATTAAGAGAAAAACAGAATCTACACACATAAACAAAATCAGAAATGAGAAAAGAAAAATAATGACAGACCCCACAGAAATACAAAGAATTATAAGAGAATATTATGAGAATATATGTGCTAATAAGCTGGAAAACATAGAAGAAATGGACAACTTCTTAGAAAAATACAGCCTTCCAAGACTCACCAAGCAGGAAATAGAAAAACTAAACAGACCAATCACCAGCAATGAAATTGAATTGGTAATCAAAAAACTACCCAAGAACAAAACCCCCGGGCCAGATGTATTCACCTCTGAAAGCTAACCAGACATATAGAGAAGAAATAACACCTATTCTCCTTAAAGTGTTTCAAAAAATAGAAGAGGAGGAAATACTTCCAAACTCATTCTATGAAGTCAGCACCACTCTAATACCAAAACCGGGCAAAGACCTCACCAAAAAAGAAAATTACAGACCAATATCCCTGATGAACATAGATGCAAAAATACTCAACAAAATATTAGCAAACCAAATTCAAAAATACATCAAGAGGATCATACACCATGATCAAGGGGGATTCATCTTAGGGATGCAAGGATGGTACAACATTCGAAAATCCATCAACATCATCCACCACATCAACAAAAAGAAGAACAAAAACCACATGATCATCTCCATAGATGCTGAAGAAACATTTGACAAAATTCAACACCCATTCATGATAAAAACTCTCAAGAAAATGGGTATAGAGGACAAGTACCTCAACATCATAAAGGCCATATATGAAAAACCCACAGCTATCATCATACTTAACAGTGGGAAGCTGAAAGCTTTTCATCTAAGATCAGGAACAAGACACAGATGCCTACTCTCTCCACTGTTATTCAACATAGTACTGGAGGTCCTAGCCACGGCAATCAGACAAAACAAAGAAATACAAGGCATTCATATTGGTAAAGAGAAGTCAAAGTGTCACTTTTTGAAGATGACATGATATTGTACATAAAAAACCCTAAAGAGTCCACTCCAAAACTGCTAGAACTAATATCTGAATTCAGCAAAGTTGCAGGATACAAAATTAACACACAGAAATCTGTTGCTTTCCTATACACTAATGATGAACTAACAGAAAGAGAAATCAGACAAACAATTCCATTCACAATTGCATCAAAAAGAATAAAATACCTAGAAATAAACCTAACGAAGGAAGTGAAAGACTTGTACCCTGAAAACTACAAGACACTCCTAGGAGAAATTAAAGAGGACACTAACAAATGGAAATGCATCCCATGCTCTTGGCTAGGAAGAATTAATCTTGTCAAAATGGCTATACTACCTAAAGAAATCTACAGATTCAGTGCAATCCCTATCAAAATACCAACAGCTTTCTTCAATGAACTGGAACAAATAATTCTAAAACTCATATGGAATCACAAAAGACCCCGAATAGCCAAAGAAATCCTGAGAAGAAGGAATAAAACACTCCCTGACTTCAAACTCTACTACAAAGCCACAGTAATCAAGACAATTTGTTATTGGCACAAAAAACATACCCACAGACCAGTGGAACAGAATAGAAAATCCAAACATTAACCTAAACATATATAGTCAATTAATATATGAGAAAGGAGCCTTGGATATACAATGGGGAGGTGACAGCCTCTTCAGCAGCTGGTGTTCGCAAAACTGGACAGCTACATGTAAGAGAATGAAACTGGACTACTGTCTAACCCCATACACAAAAGTCAACTCAAAATGGATCAAAGACCTGAATGTAAGTCATGAAACCATAAAACTCTTAGAAAAAAACAGGCAAAAATCTCTTGGACATAAACATGAGCGACTTCTTCATGAACATATCCCCCCGGGCAAGGGAAACAAAAGCAAAAATGAACAAGTGGGACTATATCAAGCTGGAAAGCTCTGTACAGCAAAGGACACCATCAGCAGAACAAAAAGACATCCTGCATTATGGGAGAATATATTCAAAAATGACATATCTGATAAGGGGTTGACATCCAAAATATATAAAGAAGTCACTCACCTCAACAAACAAAAAGCAAATAATCCAATTAAGAAATGGGCAGAGGACATGAATAGACATTTCAAAGAAGAAATTCAGATGGCCAACAGGCACATGAAAAGATGCTCCACATCACTTATGTTCAGAGAAATGCAAATTAAAACCACAATGAGATACCACCTCACACCAGTGAGGATGGCCAACATCGAAAACAGAAACAACAACAAATGTTGGTGAGGATGTGGAGAAAAGGGAACCCTCCTACACTGCTGGTGGGAATGCCAATTAGTTCAACCATTGTGGAAAGCAGTATGGAGGTTCCTCAAAAAACTCAAAATAGAAATACCATTTGACCCAGGAATCCCACTCCTAGGAATTTACCCTAAGAATGCAGCAGCCCAGTTTGAAAAAGACATATGCACCCCTATGTTTATCGCAGCACTATTTACAATAGCCAAGAAATGGAAGCAACCTAAGTGTCCATCAGTAGATGAATGGAGAAAGAAGAAGTAGTACATATACACAATGGAATATTATTCAGCTATAAGAAGAAAACAAATCCTACCATTTGCAACAACATGGATGGAGCTAGAGGGTATTATGCTCAGTGAAATAAGCCAAGTAGAAAAAGTCAAGTATCAAATGATTTCACTCATCTGTGGAGTATAAGAACAAAGAAAAAAACTGAAGGAACAAAACAGCAGCGACTCACAGAACCCAAGAATGGACTAATACTTATGAAAGGGAAAGGAACTGAGGAGGATGGGTGGGAAGAGAGGGACAAGGGGGAAGAAGGGGCATTATGATTTGCAGACGTAATGTTGGGGGGGTGCGGGGAGGGCTGTACAACTCAGAGAAGACAAGTAGTGATTCTATAGTATCTCACTACGCTGATGGTCAGTGACTGTAATGGGGTTGGTGGGGTGGACCTGATGAAGGGGGTAGTTTAATAACCATAATATTGCACATGTAATTGTAGATTAATGATACCAAAATAAATTATAAAAAAAATCTTTTCTGATTGCAACATTCCTTTCCTATTATATGATTTTTAAAAAATTGCCTAAAGGATAATTATAAATCTATATTAAAGGACACATAAAGCATAAAGATGTAATTTATATGAAAACAGTAGTACAAGGGAGAAGGAGCAAATAGAATTATATAGGAACAAGTATTTTGTATATTATTGGAATAAATTGGTACTAATCTGAGCTAGATCATTATAGATGTTAAGTTGTAATCAACAGGGCAATCATTAACAAATAAGTCTCAGTAAATTTCAAAAATAATTGAAATAATACAAGCTGTCTTCTTGGGCCACAGTGGAATTAAATCAGAAGTTGATAAATGAAGGAAATTTGGGAATATTATAGATATATGGAAATAGCAAACTCATAAGTTTAGCAATGGCACAAAGAATAAATAACAATGGAACTTATAAATTGTTTGTGGTGAATAAAACAAAAAATATACCAAAATTTATGGACTGAAACTAAACCAGTGTTAGAGGGAAAT
Source organism: Phataginus tricuspis (assembly GCA_029783875.1). NCBI lineage: Eukaryota > Metazoa > Chordata > Mammalia > Pholidota > Manidae > Phataginus > Phataginus tricuspis. The sequence goes on from JAQQAC010001414.1 coordinate 9,171, forward strand.
GTATGCCTGTAAATGCCTATATTAAAAAAGAAGAAAGATCAAATCAGTAACCTAACTGCTGTCCAACTAAAGAAACTAAATAACAAAAGCAAACTGAACCAAAATCAAAGATAAGGAGCAGAAATAAAGGATATAAAATACAAACACAATAGAAAAATCAACAAAATTAAAGCTTTGTTCTATGAAAAATTCAAAATATATCAAATGATTTTACTCATCTGTGGAGTATAAGAACAAAGAAAAAAACTGAAGGAACAAAACAGCAGCAGACTCACAGAACCCAAGAACAGACTAATAGTTACCAAAGGGAAAGGGACTGGGGAGGATGGGTGGGAAGGGAGGGACAAGGGGGAAAAAGGGACATTAATGTTGGGGGGGGGCACGGGGAGGGCTGTACAACTCAGAGAAGACAAGTAGTGATTCTATAGCATCTCACTACGCTGATGGACAGTGACTGTAATGGGGTTGGTGGGGGGGACCCGATGAAGGGGGTAGTTTAATAACCATAATATTGCACATGTAATTGTAGATTAATGATACCAAAATAAATTTTAAAAAATTCTAAAGAAAAACATATTAAACTGTTAATACAACTGCACAAGAGAACAAGTCTCAGTACTAAAATCAGGATGGTAAGAGGGAGCATTACTGTAGACCTTCCAGAAATAAAATCAGTTAAGAGAAATACTAAGAACGGTTATATAGCAAAAGATTATAAAGCCTAGATGAAATGGACAAATTAGCAGAAATATACATACTACTAAAACCAACTCAAACAGAAACAGACAAAATGAACAGAGCAATAACAAGTATAACAGACTTTTACCAAGTAAATAGATTGAGTTGGTAGCCATAAAACTACTCACAAAAAAAGTCAAAGATTGGACTTCAGTCAGTTAAAAAAAGGCCAAAGGATCTATCTGGTCATCTCTCCAAAGAAAATACACATGTGGCCAAATGGCACACACAAAGATGTTCAAAATCATTAGTCTTTGGGAAAATGCAAATCAAAGTTATGAGATACCACTTTATACTTGCTAGGATGGCAACAATAAAAAAGAAGACAATAACAGGTTTTGAGGACAATGTGAAGAAATTGTACCCTCATACTTTGCTGGTGGGATTACAGAAAGGTATAGCTTTTGAGGAAACAGCTGACAGCCTCAAAAAGTTAAACACAGTTATCATGATCCAGAAATTCTATTCCTAGGTATATACCCACAAGAATTGAAAACATATGTTCACAACGAAACCTGTATGCAAATGTTCACAGCACTATTCATAATAACCAAAAAGTGGAAACAACTCAAATGTCCATCAGCTGATGACTGGATAAACAAAACTGTGGTCTGTACATATAATGGAATATTATATAACTATGAAGGGAATAAGATACTCACACATGATGAATGACCAATTATGAAGGGAATAAAACACTTACACATGCTAAAACATAGATGGATGACAAAAATATTATGCTAAATGAAAGTAACCACAACAAAAGGCAACATATTATGTGATTCCATGCATATGAAATGTCCAGAATAGGTAAATATCTAGAGATATAAAGTTGATTATTGATTGTCAGGGGCTGGAGGGAGGGGAAAATGGGGGTGACCACTAATAGGTTGTGATTTTCTTTTAGGTTAATGAAAAGATTCTTGGATTAGAAAATAGTGATGGTTTTATAGCCTTCCTTAATATCCTCAAAACCACTTACTTTACCTGAAAAGGGTAATGTATAAGTACAAGAATTATATCTCAATAAAAAATCATCTCTATTGAGGTGTAATCAATTTATTCAGATTTCATTCCTTGCAGAATATGTGAATACAGTATCTCTCTCCATTTATTTAGTTCTTAGATCTCTCTTTGAAATGTTATTTTCACCATAAAGATCTTACACATCTGTTATTCAATTTGTCCCTGTTACTTCATATTTTCATGGTATTTTAAATAATTATTTTATATGTTCAGTGCTGATATTTGGAAAATAATTGCTTCTTTTTTTGTGTGTGTGTATATTGATACAGGGACCTGGAGCCTTGATAACCCCATTATTAGTGCCTGTAACCTCAAGTTTTGCAGGACTAGATTCCATAGGATTTTCTACATAAATGATCACACAACCTGTAAGTAATGAGGCTTTTATTTCCTTTCCAATTCATATGAATTTTCTTTTAAATCTATTGAGCCATAGTGGGTTTTTTTGTTCTCTTCTGTTTCTGTTCCAGTATAATGTGTATCTTGGTACATATCCCATGTGTACTTGAAAAGAACTGTTGGATGGGGTTTTCTATAAATATTAGGTCAGGGTCTTATATAGTTATTGTTTTTTATAAGTTATTTTCTGTTAATTATCCTATCATTTCTTGAGAGAGGAGGAATTGAAATCACTAAGTACAATTGTAAATTTGTCTCTTTCTCCTAAAAGCTTTATTATTTGCTTCATGTATTTTGAAGTTCTCTTCTTAGGTTTATAGGATTATAATAGCTCTCTTAATAGAATTATTATAATTACTTCACAAATTGCTTTACCACTATTAAATAACTGTCTTCATCCCTGATAATATTTCTTGATTTAAATTCTACCTGTCAGTTATTAATATATTCCAGCCATTTCTATGAGTGCTAGCATGGCATATATTTTTCTTTTTCTTTATAACTTATCTGTGGTTTATACTTAAAATAGTTTCTGGTTGAGAGCATACAGATGATAGAGAAGGTTTAAAATATGGCCACAAATTATTTGACATACCTTCCTTCAAGAGTTGTAGTCTAAGTCTCCTCCCCTTTAGTGTAGATTGGACTTAGGGATTCATTTTTAACAAACTGGATAAAGCAGATGCAGTAGTGTAAGACTTCAAAAACTAGGTCCTAAAAGGCACTGCAGCTTCCTCCTTACTCTCTTTTTAAATAACTCATTCTGGGGAAGTTCTTTGCTTTTTACAAGGACACTCAATTAGCACTGTGAAACAGCCCACAAAGTGAGGAATTGAGTTGTCCTGCCAAGCAGATCTTTCAGGCATGATGCCTTCCGGGTGGTATACTGACAACAACTTGACTGCAACCTCACGGAAGACCATGAGCTGGAACCTCCCTCCTGGTAAAGCTGTTCCCAGATTTTTGACCTTCAAAAGATGTCTGTGACAAGACATTTTTGGTTTTAACCTGGTAAGTTTGGGGTAACTTGTAATGTAGTGATACATAGTAAAACATTGAGTCTTTCTGTTTTATACGACCTAATAATCTTCGCCTTTAATTGGTTTGTTTGGACCATATATTTATTTTAATATGATTATCAATCTGATTTGGCCTTTGCCTATCGTATTGCTCTTTGTATTCCCTTCCTCTATTTTATTCCATCCATAAACATGATATACCTCTCCATATATTTAGATTTTCTTTCATTTCTCTTGGCAATATTTTATAGTTGTCAGTTTAGAAATCTCAACATTTTAAATAAATTTATTCCTAAATAGCATATCGTTTTTATGATAATGCAAACATCATTTAAAAATCTCATTGTCAATTCTTTGTTGGTAGCTTACAAAAGAAATTGACTTTTGTATACTGATTATATATACTGGTATCTCAAAGTAATATTGCAAAAGTAAAATAAGCTAGAATTTCTTTTACATAACTCCTTTTAAAAAAATAGTCGTCTTTATTTTAACTTACAGCCTGGTTAAATTGAATGTTGCCATCCTACGTCCAGACAACACACAACAGATTCAATAAGAACCTTCTGAAACAATGATCTACTTTGTAGTCTTAAAACTCAAAAGAAATGGACTAACAGTGGGGATTTTAGGTAAGGCGGTCCAGGTGTGGCAGCTCCACATTTAGTAAATTAGTTTTCTGATTTTCCCCAAATTAAGCCATGCAAGTAACCACATAATCTGCTGATATATAGAAATGATGCAGTCTTCATTCTCTTTAGAGAAGCGCTGACCAGCCCTACCACGAATATACGGCAAACCTGGAATTAAAAATATATATGCAAATATATTTAGTTTTTATCTCTAAACATCTGTTATTTATTTTATATTTAAAGAGGTTCAAAATGGGTATAGTTTTTGCTCACAGTTCTAGTACTTGAAGTCCTGAAAAACCATCAGCAGGCATTTTCATTTGCCTATGAATTGAAAGGACAGCTTTTTAAAAAAAAAAAAAAGATTCCTATTCATGTAATAAAGATCATAAAGCTGTTTTTTCCCCAGACATTTATTCTCTCTAAAGACACAATGACCTTTGATTTCTCATAAATTTTGGAATCTCTTTTGGTGATATGAACAGTATTTCATTGCATCTGGGATTGGGTAAGAGCTTTTAGGGTTTTTTTGTTGTTGGTCTATCACATACTTAAAACGTATTACATATAAAAAGTTTTTGTTGTTTAAATTGAATAGGTCCTGTGTGACCAATCTAAACTGTCTAATATGTTTTTATTGTTAAAAGGATATAGAATTCAGGATGATAATTAATGTGTTTTGGCATCATTTGAATAGTTCAGGATTTATTCTATAGGCAATAAATATTTAACTTCCCATATGTATGAACACCTAAAATAAAGAGGGCTTATGTTACCCAGCATTTTAAAAAATGGAGACATTATACAAATTTCCAGTAGGATTTAAATAGATTATAAAGTTAACAATTTCAAAGGGACAATTTTAGGTGCACAAATTTAAGACAAAACATCCAAATTATAGCTATATAGATAAACAAATGGATAGTTAGAAAGTAGTCATTTTTAATTTTTTAAGAATACTCATATTAAAAATAGTAAGCTTATGAAACATAGAATATTATCTTCCACTTCTTGTCTATCACCCACGGTGCCTCATAAGTTGCCACATATAGAAAAAAATTCAAGATTTATGCAGGGAGTAGTTAAGTATAGTTGTGTCAAAAATGGATCTGATTGTCCAATTTCAACATTTCTTTTGCCTCCCTTTAAATTTAGAGAAGAGTTTCCTCTCTCTTCTTTTAAATTTCCTGCTTAAAGTAAGGGCAATTCAGAGATATAGACCAAATCTACACTATATGAAGCAATTTTTTTCATTCACTCAGATATAACATGATTTGTTTAGTGCCTTCGGTGCACCATGACACATGCTAAAGATTAAGGATATAAGGATGAATTATCTCTGCCTCCAGGAACCACAATGTTGTCTTAATCTGATGAATCATGCAATGAGGATTACAGGAAATTTTTATTTTAAGTGAATTTTTTATTTCTAAATTTGTACAAGAAGCTACAAGATTGAGAACTGCTATCTTAGGACACAAAGTTTGACTCCCTACTATTGTTCAAAATCAATAACAGGAAAAATGTTTCATCTTTTATTATGAGACTTAAGAGGAGCTTAAAAGTTTAGTGATCATTAAAATTCAACTCCTTGGAGCTATAAAATAAAATTATTGCTTTTTTGCTATGTGAATTGGTGCATATATTATTTAAACTACTGCTAATTTGCATGCCACATTGAAATAATTGCTCTGGAGTCCATAATATCATTTATTGAGAAGTCAAGGTACCATTGCTTGATTAGATTTAAATTTAATCTTAAAAATTAACCTGAAAATTTCATTTGATTAGACACATCTAAATTATAACTAGAAAATGCAAATAATATTTCCATATATTTACTGATAGACTAGAATTCTAAATTATTACAACATTGAAACAAGTTTCTTTAAAGTATATATTTTCATCTACTTCAAATTAATATATCTGTTATAAACATAAAACAGAGAAAGTATAGTTAAAATATTAGCAGATGGATGAGTGAAATGGTGAATTTAAAAATAATATTTCATAAATGCTATTCATTTATTCATTACAAATTACACAAGCAGAGAATATTATTTCAAGTTAGCATTATAATACATCATTGAAAAATGACTATGGATTGAAGGTACAGTTAGGTAAAAAAGATAATGAATTAGAAAATGTATCAAACTTTGTAGTAATGAATTTATGCCACCAACAGAAATTAAAAAGTCACTATGCTGTATACTATGGTAATTGGGACTTTCTGCTTTACATACTAAAAACAAATTAAAATTAGAAGTTGACATGCAATTTGACAAATCTTGCTTGTATATCTATATGATATTCTCAATGTATATAAAATCAATATTATTTTGGGATGTAATAATAGATTTTATAAAAATCATCAATGATATACAAGCATTTTTCTCTCAATATACACTGCAGTAGTTTGATAAATACATAGCTTTGATGTGTTAAAAGCTTTTTGGAAGCAAATGTTTTTCTGTTTCCTATGGTGCTTCCTATATTGCTAAGAAAAGCAGAAGATTAAGGATTTACCTGGAATGTCTATGAAAACCATTAGCTTAAGAGGTAGAGCTGATGCCCCAATCACAAAATATTAATGATGATAATAACCACACCTTACTGTATTACAATCACTTGCTCTAAACACTTTACTGTATCAGGTTATTTAATATTCATAGCAATCTTTTTAGGTACATGCTATCATCATTCCCATTTTAAGGTTGAAAACTGAATCCCAGATATAGGTGAAGTTTTGTTCATGCTCCAGTAGTATTTCTCTTACCCATATCTCAGAAGCAACTACTAGCATGAGTTTGGTGTAAATTTAAATAGTTAATTTTTATTTTTTACATTACATGTCTATCCATAAATATAAAATAGTGTATTGTGTGTTTTCAATGCATATGAGTGATATCAGACTGTGTGTACTGCTCTGAAACTTAGTTATTTTCAATATTTTCATATGTTGATATATGTTTTGTTTATTCCTTTTAACTGTAACATTATAGTCCAACCATTTTAATTATACAGCTACAGAAATGAAAGGTGAGCTAAGCTATTTTATTTAAGAAAGATAATTTAGTGATTTAACATGCAGTTACCTTTATTGTCAGGCTAGTACCTCTTCTACAACATAGCAGCCACTACATTTATGTCCTGTGTGATCTTGCATACACCATTCTGGATTTCAGCATTATTAGTAGTAGACATGGATGATTAAGCTGGATGACATGATCTCTACTTTCAAAAGTCTAAAAACCACAATTCTGAAAACCTGTTTCATAGGGACTATGTCTTTTATTTCCTCATGAATGTACTGACTTGATGATATTACATTTTATATGTTCTCCTGTGATCTCTCATAGTTCTGGGGACATATATAGGGAGGAATCAAGATTTGTGAAACTTATCTGACTTCTTTACACTCATCTATCCATAATATCCTCTGAATAGCCTTCCCAGAAGAGTGCCTCTTCTGTTTACTCTGCTTATTCTCTTTATTTTGGCTTAAGGACTTAGTGATATCAAAAGAAATAATATGACTGAAACTTTTAAATCACCTTTCTTTTTGCCATAGCTATTAATTCTTTGCACTTAACGTGTGTGTATGTGTGTGTGTGTGCAGTTTCTTGAGCTATAAAAAGGCATTTAAGAGAAATCCACTATGTGTTAGTTTTCTGTAATCTGTTTATTCCAAATATATACTTTCCAAGTGATTTTACTAATGTGAAAAAAATCTCGTTCAAGAAGTACAAATATTTTCTTTAGTCTCTGAGTATAGAGTTTCTAGTCTCCAATGTCCTTACAATCTAGTCTCTGATAAATAGCCAGAGGACTAATGTTTTACTGAAAGCTAGCTCGTCAACCTTCAGAAGGAAACCCTTTCAAATCAATGTCTATTATGTGCCTTGACTACAAAGTGAATTTTAAATAATCACAGTTAAATGAAAATTTATCTTTCCAACAATTTGTCTGTCTGTACTAATTTGTACCTATGCTATACACACACACCCACATAAATATATGTAACTGTATATACTTGCTTGTGGAGATTGTTATGTATGTAGACATTCTTATAAGGTAAGTCTCTCTTAAGCAACGATAGTACCAATGAAAGGAAATGAATGCACATTATTTTCTTTAAGTAATTTAACAGTCTATTATAGTTCATATATCTTAAGGTTAAATGAATCCAAAAATATACTGTAAAAAGATAAAAAAATCACTCACCAATTCTTTTTAAGATAGATGGGTCCTAATGTTAAATTTTGATTTCTCTACACAGTAAGTGGGCATATCTAAAAAATTTATTAGATCTCTAATACACTGGAAAAACAGAGCAATATAAGTAACAAACAAACATGACAAAGCATGCAGATGTTTTAACATAGCAGAAATTCTCATTGCTGTTATTTGTAAATATATTTCACTTCTAGAAAAATTCCAAAGTACCACAGAAGGAAAAGAAAAAAATAAATGAATAGAATTCTATCTCCACTTAGGCTGTAGAAACCTACAGGAGAATGTCTCTCTGATCCTGATAATGAAAAAATGAAATATCCTACAAAATCCTAAATTTTCCTTTCAAAGAGCTGAAATTGCAAACCCATCAAGGAAACAGATATCTGGAGTGACAAGCTTCTCTGAACAGAGATGTTGTACATGAATCGTCTCATATACAGCACTGGACAAAAAAGTGGTTGCTGTAAAAGTTGATCACAGGAATCAGATAAAATTTTGATGAATGTCCATAGGTCAGAAACTGAAGAAACATGTGAGTTTAGTGTACGCTTTCTCTTTTTCCTTAAGTACTATTGACATTTTACACTGGATAATTCTGTATTGTGGGGGGCATAGCTGTCCTGTACATTCATAGAATGTTTATCAGCTTCCTTGGCCTTAACCTATTAGATGACAATTACAATTCCCAAGGTGGACAAAAATGTCCCCAGACATTGTCAAAATTTACCGAAAATAAGGGAAAAATTGTTCCATGTTGAGAACCATTGATTTAGAATAACTAAAAACCCTATATAGAAGGGGACTTTGCCCTTACTCACAAGCTTTTTATTCCAACTGGAGTTCATAACATAAAAAAAATGTATATAGCAGTAGCACAAGAGATGGGATGAAGATGATGTGAATATATTGTAAAGTTCATATAATTTATGAAGTGATAAACTATCATTTAAAGTTACACTGTGATAAGTAAATATGTGAATTGTAAACTCTAGAGCAAGCACTAAAATATTTATAGAAGAGTTATATTAATAAAACCAGAGTGGAGGAAAAAAGTAGATTCAAAACCTGATTAAATATAATTGGTCTAAAAATGTGCACTACAATGCGTGCATTGTCACACTGAATAAATAAGACATTGTGCTATCTACAAAACTTCCTTTTTAAATATAAAGATGTAAAATAGATCATATATGTATATATATATAACAATTACACATTAAAATAGAAAAATTAAGAAATATCACCAGTGATGAATGAGATATTTCATAATGAGGAGTTCAATACATCACAAAATACACTGATTATAAATATATATGTGCTATGGATTGGATATTTATGTTCCCAGACTCACAGTTTGGAATGTAATCCCCATTGTGATAGCATTTGGAGGTGAGGCCTTTGAGAGATGATCAAATCATGAGGGTGGAGCCCCATTGATGAGGTTAGTGCCCTTATAAAAGAGACCCCAGTGACCTTTGTGTCTTCTGCCATGTGAGGGCACAGTGAGGACGTGGCCTGCTAGGAACCAGTTTGCAGGCTTTCACTAGACACCAAATCTGCAGCACTTTGATCTTGAACTTCCCAACCTTCAGAACTGGGAGAAGTTGCTTGTTTAAGCCACCCAGTCGGTAGTATTTTTATAGCAGCCTTAAGGGACTAAGAATATGCAAATAACAGTATAATTTCAAGTACATGAAGGAAATGCTGATATAAAACTGAAAGGAGGAATAGTTGGGGACTTGAGTACTGCTCCCTGTAATGGACAGAACTAGCACACGGTCAGTAAGGATATGCAGTTCCTGAGTTACACTATCAACCAAACTGACCAACTGAATTATAAAAAAATATTTCTTCCAATAAAATCACCATATACATTGCATGCAAGTACATGTAGACAATTCATTAACGTAGGGCATGCTATGGATCATAAAACAAATAGCAACAGATTTAAAATAGTATAAATCATACCAAATACATTCTCTGACAGAAGCAGAATTTTAAAATGAACCATAGAAATATACCTGAAAAAATTCCCAAATATTTCTGTGATAGACATACTAATGGCCCCCTAGAGATGTCCACAAACTATGTATAAATTAGTTATATGATAAAAAAAATTTGGAGATGTGATTAAATTAAGGATCTTGAGATAGCAAGAATTTT
>JAQQAC010001428.1:0-10965 GCA_029783875.1 Phataginus tricuspis
AAAATTTTCAGCAATTATTTCTTCAAAGACACTTTCTATCCGTTTTTCTCTCTCTTCTTCCTCTGGTACTCCTATTATGCGAATATTGTTCCGTTTGGATTGGTCACACAGTTCTCTCAATATTCTTTCATTCCTAGAGATCCTTTTTTCTCTCAGTACCTCAGCTTCTTTGTATTCCTCTTCTCTAGTTTTTATTTCATTTATCGTCTCCTCCACCATATCCAATCTGCTTTTAACACCGTCCATTGTCTTCCTCAAGGATTGGATCTCTGACTGGAATTCATTCCTGAGTTATTGAATATCTTTCTGTACCTCCATGAGCATGTGAATGATTTTTATTTTGAACTCCCTTTCAGGGAGAGTCATAAGGTCCATATCATTAAAATCTTTCTCAGGAGTTGTGTTCATAATTTTACTCTGGACCAGGTTCCTTTGGTGTTTCATATTTGTGTATGGAGCCCTCTAGTGCCCAGAAGCTCTACTCTCTGGAGCTGCTCAGCCCCTGAAGCAATGTCAGGGATTGTAGGGGAGTGGTATTGGTGCCTCGGGGGAGGAAAGGGCTGTTTCCTGGTTCCTGGCTGCTATGCCTGTCTCCACTGTCTGAACTGGTGGGCTGAACACACAGGTATAAGCCTCTGTGCTTTGCCTTTTAAGTTGCTGTAGACAGATCCTCCCTCCGTTTGGCCCAACACCAGGGAAGGGCTTCCAGGTTTGCAAGCCCTGTGGGGCTGGCCAGGTGAAAGGTGCACTAGTTTGCCTGTCACAGAAGGGGTTCCTGGAGCCGTGCAGGCAGCCAGGGAGCTGGCACACCTGAAGATCAGAAAACCCCCAATCTGCTGGGCAGAGTACACCCGGACAATCCTGTCCACCTGTCCTTTCTCCTGAGCAGCAAGCTCCGTGCAGTCCTTGCCCCCTCAGCAGGCCTCCTTCCAAGGTCCTCCCTGCCAGGAAGTCTCTCAGACTGCCTGCCCTTCCCCCGTCCTGGAGAAGCTGGGTATGGATCCCTGATCTCACAGGTAGCCGGAATCTTAGTCTCTCCAGGAGCTCCGCCTGTCTTAGCTTTCCAAGCTCCTAATTACAAGAGTATCATGCAAGCACCATGAAATGTAGGTTTGTGCTCCCAGAGTAGATCTCCAGCGTTAGGTATTCAGCAGTCCCAGTTCTCCACTCCCTCCCAGCTCCGTTCCTGTTCCTCCCGCCGGCGAGCTGGGGTGGGGGAAGGGCTTGGATCCCGCAGGACCACAGCTTTAGTACATTACCGTTTTCTGTGAGGGCTGCTCTTGTCTCCAGCTGTATGCAGTTTATTGTAGTTCTCTTTCCCGTTGCTCTTTCAAGAGTAGTTGTAGTAGCTTTATTTTCATATTATATGCAGTTTTAGGAGGAAGCATCTGTCTCACCTCTCACGCCGCCATCTTTTTTTTCCAGTCTCTGCTTCTTTTCCCAGACAGAACTTCAGCCAAGCCCTTCTCTAGCTTATTCCCCTTCTTCAGCCAGAACTCATCCCATCCCTAGCATGTGTCCTCTCCTCAGCTAGGTCCCTCTCCTCAGCAATGCAGCCTCCCTTAGCCAGGTTGTCCCCTTTCTCCATCTTATGCGGCCTCACCCAGCAGATCACCCTCCCCCATCAGAAGCCCTTACCTGCCTGGGCTGCAGAAACCAGCCATGCCTTCTTTCTCAGCCAGGTCCCCTCACTTAGCCAGGCTCTCTCCATCCATTGCCCTTGTCAGGGCACAGGCCCTCATTTCCAGGCAGGACCCCTTTGCTAGCAGACCTTCTCTGCCCGCTAGGCCCTGGCAGGTCCACTAACCTGCCTATTCCCCCATGCCCAGCCTAGGTAGCCCTCAGCATTCCAACCTCTTGCAGCCAGGTTCCTTTCCTGTGCCTCCCTCCCCAGGCAGAACTCCTCCCTGCCACCAGAGCCCCTTGCTCACCAGGCCAACATTCCCTGCCAGGATACTTTTACCCTCCAGTGCCCCCTCAACCGGTTCCACCCAACCAAGCATGTGCTTCTTTCCCAAGACAGGCACATTGCCACATCCAGGCCCCCTCCCCAGCCTATGTCCTTCTCCCCAGCTTATGCCTACTTTCCCAGCCAGATCTCCTTCCCACCAGGTGTCCTTTGCCAGGCTTCTGCACTTGAACATCCAAGGGTACCTTTCTCATCCTTTGCTCCCTAACTCAACTAGGCCTCCTTCTCCCTGCCAGCCAATACCCCCTTCCATAACCAGCATCCCTTATGATCCCCTTCCTAGCCAGACCTCTGTCCCTGCCTGTGTCCCTGTCTCTTGCCCAGCCACATCCCCTTCCTCTGCCTTCCCTCTTCTCCAAGACACTCTCCAATAAGCATGCTTCCCCTGCCTGGCCCCATTTGCCTACTTAAGCCCCCACCCCTGGCCAGGCCACCTTGTCCAGCCAGTGCCCCAGTGCCTTGCTGTCAGGCCCCACCCTCAGACATCTTGCCAGTCCTAGCCAGGCTCCCTTCTCCTTCCATGACCCCATTCATACCACATGGCCCCTCTCCAGCCTGTGTCCCCTACCTACCCAAGTCTCTTTCTCCATCTAGACAGACCCAATTCCCCAGTATGGACCCCTTCTTCTGCCTATTCAATTTTAACTAATTTATTAAATATGTTTACACCATATTCACATCTTTACAAATATCAAATTATCTTGGTTAAGAATTCCAGAATTTACTATATACTTTCACTGCATTTTTAGAGTGAGAGTACTTGTTGCCAAGAAAAACATTAAATAAAGAGAAAGCAAAATGACTGGCCAAAAAAAATGGAGCATCAAAATGAAGAGCAAAATTCCCACTTATATACAGTATGAGTATTGTTAGTTATTCTGCAGTTGATATGATGCCCACTTTTCTTTTAGGTGAAAAATAATAAGTACTCTATAAGGAATATTCTACTCTTCATAAATATAAATTGCTACCAACCTAATAATGGGCACTCAATAATAACAGGCATTTATTAATTTTATGTTCAATCAATTTAATATAACCTGAAAAGAAGCTAAAGTGTAGAAGAGACAAAATTTGTTGTAACTATGTAGGTAAGATTAAACAAAAGAGGTTCAAGGTATGAATTCCAAGACAAAAATAAATCAGTGAGATCATTCCTTCAAAGTATGACTACACCATCCACTTGTATAAATTGGCATTTTCATGCTAAACAATTAAACTTTAGCACAATCTTTGTGCATTATTACACATTAATATTGTTAAGACTATCCACTTGAAAAGCTGTTATGTTGCAAACATTCAGGCTCAAACTGAGTGCAGTTTCAAACTCTTTTCAACCTATAATTGATAAATTGTTTTCTCTAATAATAATGGATTAATGTAAAACTAATTTACATGTATGAAATTTTAAAGTACATATGTATAGATTAAAAACTATGGTTACATTCCATGAGTTCAGGTGAAAGATATACAGATGTTCACTATGCTATTCCAATTTTTCCATAACTGTGTAACTTTTCAAGATAAAATAAAACATGAACATAAAAATAACAAAGAGAAAAATGAGTTTCGTGATCCAGCCCCTTGTCCCCATTCCTATTCAATTTCCTATGATTGTGAAACTCTTAACTTTATCCCATGTTTTCATTTGGAAACTCAGTTTCCATTTATCCAGAGTAATTCAGCCATATGGGCATCTATGACATTTCTCATGTTTTTAAACTTCTCTGCTAATTCATTAGAAGTTTTTCAGTCTGTTTTTCAGGCTTCATGTGATTTCATCTATGAAATAGATCTGTTTTCTGTGCTCCCTTCACCTTCCAGGTCTTTGGTCTGTAGAGATGGGTATCTTGTGATAACATGATCAGGAAAACATAATATTTCCCCACACATCCTCCTTTCTTCTGAAAATTTTCCTGATTACTGTATTATTTGGAAACCATGAGAACCTTGAATCAAAAAACACCCCTCAAAAAGTGTTGATTAAGCAAATTTAGTTATTCTTTCTCTTCCACATGAAAGAAATGGGTGAAATGCTATCTTCACACATTACCATGCACCTGGGGCCCCATTGCTTTCCCTTCAGCATTCTAGGCACGTGGCTCTAATTCTCAGGCATCAAGCATGCATAGAAACTCCATTCATCCCTGCACCCATTCTCTGCAGCTCCAACCATGTGCACTCAGGGGACGGCAGCCCTAGTCACTGCCTCAGGGTCCAGGCACCTGGGAAGAGGAAAGGGAATTGTCTTGCCAGTGGGTTTCAGTCCCGGGCAATTTCGCTATGGATTCAATGTGACCAAATAAAATGACAGCAAACGTTGTTTGGGGTGAAAGGGTTTGTTACCTGGCTTGTTCTCCTGGCGGTAGGTCGAGCACTGCTGTCTCTGCTGCCCAGAGCACTGTGTAGAGCTCTCTCTATATAGCTCAATAATAGCTTATTGCCTAAAGGTGTGGAAGCGGTAGCCTACCAACAGGCCAGCTACATCATCAGGTGATTTAAGTTCGGTGAGGATCCTGGCCATAGGAACCCCAACTTCCCCACAGAATGTGAGCTGTTGAGCCCCTTGGATGAATGCTTTGTGAAAGCAGTTCTAAAAATTTCCATTTACTCTATACGTGGAAGGGTTGAATAATCTGGGCACACTCAGATGGCAGGGAGTCCTAGATACATGGTTTTTATTTGAAACAAATCTTTGAATAGCAAACAACAGTGTCAAGAACTTCATATATTATGAGTTTTTATTAGTTTACTTATATAGGAAAAAGAAGCATGAGATTATATATATCTTTAAATTGTGTTGGACCCAGGCTGAAGTATTTGACTAATATTGGGCTTATAAAACACATTAAAACCACCTTTAGTCTGAGTTTTCATTTTTTATTTGGTAGATTATGAGTTGCATCCTAATATTTATTCTCTTCTTAATGATTGTTAGGGTGGGGAGATGGAGCCCCCCCCATATAAATATCATCAGCAAACAATACTTCCTGACTAACGGGTACATTTTGCAGTTTCTCTTTTAGCTGGAAATATTGACCTGATGAAGATCAAGTGAATGAAATGTTAGCTAATTTGATGTGTGCATACCCCATGTCATAATTATAACCAAGGCAGATAACTGACCTCTGCATTCCTATTTTGAGTATGTTAAATATTTCCATGTTGTCTAATTAATGTTATGTATGTTTATAATTTAATATTTTAATATTCACGAATACTACCTAAACTCTGATTATACATTCACTCTTTTGGTAGGTGGACCAGCTCTCCAGATGACTCCCCCAGGAATGGAGCATTACAGTTACAATTCTTGTTTAAAAAATAAGAATTATTTACAAGATTGAAATTATTCTTGAAATAAAAACACATTAAGAAGACCAAATAATTGTTGCTCATGAATTCTCCTCACTGGTTTAATTATGTGTTTTAAATTAATGTTACATTAAAATTAGCAACCATCTTACTCTTCAGTTCTATGAGTTTTATCACTTCTTTACACCCTCATGACTGCCACTGCCTAAGAATACATAACCATTCCCAAATCCCTCTGCTATTCCATCAGAACCAGGCCCTCACTTGCACCCAGACCCCTGGCAACTACTTGTCTCATTATCCCTTAACATTTTCATCTGGAGAAAGTCATATGTATAGAATCAAAAACATGCAACCTTTGGAGACTGCTTGTTTCCCTCGGAATAATTATTTGGGGTGCAACCAAGTTGTTGCACATATCGATAGTTCATTTTTTGTTTTACCTTGCATTTCCCTGATGGCATAAAGTGGAGCATCTTTCCATTTGCTTATTTACCAACTGTATTTTGAATGAAGATTGGATGAACAACCCGTGATAACCATAAAGTGAAATACTACTGTCTTGCCAATGGGTTTCAGAGCCGGGCAAGTTCACTATGGATTCAATGTGACCAAAGAAATTGACAGCAAAATGTTCTTGGGGTGAAAGGGTTATACCCAGCTTTATTTCCATAGTGGCAGGTCAGTCACTAAAATCCTGTTCACTCAGAGTGAGCCTGCATGCAGCAAGTTGGTCTCTGCCTTTGGGCCCCTCTGTCTGCACAGCCATCCTCTGGGCCCCTCTGTCTGCACAGCCACCTATGGGCCTCTCTTCCTGACAGCCATCCTCTGGGCCTCTGTCCTTGGTGCTGCCACCACTCCAGCCTCTGCTCTGCTCTCCTGCAGCCTTGCAGCCGTGCCACCATGTAATACACCCAGAGCACTGGGTGGAGCTCTTTATATAGAGTCAACAGCAATATATTGCCCACAGGTGTGCAGTGAGCTAGTCAACCGGAGCCAGGTGAGAATCCTGGTCACAGGAACTCTCATTTTATCCACACCTACTTAAAAACAAGAAGGAACTATTGATATGTGCAACATCATGGGTACAGTTATTCTGGGAGTCCTCATAGGTGAGGCCATCCGGTGCCTGCCTGTAAGCAGTGACAGACTGCTGCGGGGCTGACTGTGCTGGGCAGAGCAAGCATGCCATGGGGACTGGGGTGGAGCCAGTGAGGCAGGCGGGGAGCTGAGAGTTGGCTACCAAAGCCTCTGGCCTATTGAGCTGACAGAGGCTAGGAGAGGCAGGAAAGTTTGGTCTACCCTCTGCCTGTCAGTCAGAAAATCTGGACTGCTGCTGGACTGAGCAGGTCACCCTGGGTAGGTAAATAGGGAAGGAAGCACCTCTGTTGGATGTGCCACCAGTGAGGAAGTTGGAGTGTTTTGGAGCTGGTTCCTGCAAAGGTCCACATCATCCAGGTGGGCTGACGAAGGTCTGGGAAATATTGCCTGCCTTCCTTTTCTCCTTCAGACAGAGGTCCCTATGATCCCTGCCCCTCTGGCACACTTTCTGCTGCTGGTAAATCCTTCAAACTGTCACCAATGTTTTGTGTCTCAGCAAGACCAACAGAACATGCCTCTCAGCTCCCCTGAGTGCACCAACTCTCCTGGGTGTCTGTTCTGCTTAATCACCAAAGCCCAATGAAAAGTGGACTCATGTTCATGGAGCAGATATCCAAGGCCAGGTGTGCTGGATTCTTGCATGTTCATCTCCTCTCCACTCCATTCCTCTTCATTTTGCATGTGGGCAGGAAAGGGCACAGGGCTTGGGTCTCAATCACATTTATGCCCGCTTACCTTTCACAATGTGGTCCTTTCTTCTTGAAAAGGTGTAGACGGTGTGTTCCGCAGTCTTCAGGTCATTTTCAGGGTTAGTTGTATTTGCTGTAGTTGCTTCCTTGGTGCGTACATGGAGGAGGTTTTGCCTTGCTTTCCAACTCCACCATCTTTTTGCACCCCTTCTTTAGTCATAAGCCTTTGCTCCATAAGTCCCAGTATGCTAATGAGACTTATGAATAAATCCCCATGGGAGAGTCTTTCTTGAATTTTAAATTACCAAGATAATTCATGTTACAATACGTCACAGACAACTATCATATGCACATATCATATGCATAAAAGGAGTAAAACTACCAACAGGATCATTGGTTTGTTGTTAAAATATTTACTGTAAATTTCCTAAATTTCCATTTTTAAACAGTAGTTACATATTTCCCCTCCACCTTTCTTTCCTTTGATTTTGCTTCTTCTTCTCCTGTCTTGATCTCATGTATTTCTCCATCCTCTTTCCTTCTTCCTATTCTTCCTTAATATCTCACCTCATCTGTTATTATTTTCATAAAGAATAAACTTTAAAAGATAAAATACCTTCAACAGAAGAAATCTATAGGTCATTTTGGGTGGTTTGGGTGTTTTAACATCATGAATTCTTCCAATCTATGAACATTAGATATTACTACATTTATTGGTGTCTTTTTACACGTCATTCATTGAAATCTTACAGTTTTCAGTGTACTGATCTTCTACCTCCTTGGTTAAATGTATTCTAAGTATGTTCTTGAGGCTACTATAAATGGGACCATTTCCCTTATATATAGTTCATTTTTAGTGTATAAAATTGCAATTAATTTTTTGTATGAAAGTTTGTTTCATGTGAGTTTAATTTACTGATAATAAAAATGTTCCCAAAAATGGATTTTGTTTTTTTGTCATTTTTATATTTCTGTGGTAAAAACAAAAGAAATGCACAAATCTTAGTGGATTACTCAGTGAATTTTGCTATGTGATTATGTTCATGGAAAAAACACAAAGATCAAGGTATGAAATAATCTCACTAAATTTTTTCCTCCAACTTTTTCACCCATTTCCTCACCCAACTACCGAACGGCAAACACCTGTCTTTTCTCTATGTCTCTGAGTCTCCTTCTGTTGTATTTGTTCATTTCTTTTTAGATTCCACATGTAGATAGAATCATGTGGTATTTGTCTTTCTCTGTGTGACTTACTTCACTTAGCGTAATATAATCTCACCATCCATGTTGTCACAAAATGTCAACTGCACAATGAGATATCACTTCACACCAGTCAGAGTGGCTAACATCAACAAAACAAAACAAAAAATATTGGAGAGGATGGTGAGAAAATGGAATGCTTGTACCCTGTAGGTTATAATGTAAATGGTGCAGCCACTATGGAAAGCAGTATAGAGGGTTCTCAAAAAACTAAAACTACAAGTATGACATGACACAGAAATTCCACTTCTGGGAATTTACCTGATAAAATAATCACTAATTTGAAAAGATTAGAACAGAAATGATTTTTTAAAGGTTAGAAAGAAAATAGAAAATCCAGTGGAACTAACAGTTATTTTCAAAGCCAAATTTGACAAACTTTTAGTGGACTAAGCCAAAAAGAGAAAACATTGAACTAAATAACATCATAAATGGCAGAATGTATTGCAGTTGATATCCAGACAATGATGGATCATCAGAAAATATTGTAAAGTATTGTATGCCAACCAACTAGATGTCCCAGAAGAAAGAGAGAATTCCTAGAAGTACATAACCTAGGCAGACTGAATTAGGAATAAATAGAAATGCTGAACAGACCCTTAATGAGTAAGAAGATTGAATCAGTAATCAAACATTTCCCAACACGCAAATCACAAGAACCAGATTATTACAATGGTGAATTCTGTCAAACATTTAAAGCATTCAGTGTTATAATGGACACCAAATTAAGTCAGATTCTTCCAAAAAATTAAAGAGGATGGAAACACTGCCAAAATAACTTTAGAAGACAAGAATATGTTGATACTAACACGAAATAAGGACACATCAGAAAAAATATTTGACCTATATAAGAGATGGGTATAGATGTAAAAATTCTCCACAAAATATAAGTATATCAACATCAACAGAATATTAAAAAGATAATAGATAATGATCAGGTAGATTTATATCTGGGATGCAAGGATAATTCAAAATATACAAAATGCGAATTATCCATAAATGTGATTCACCACATTAACAGAATGAAAGAAAAAATCATATGATCCTCAAAATGGATACACAAAATTATTTGACAAAAACATTAATTTGTGATAAAAATAGTAAAATAATTGGTGTAAAACCAATACACCTCAACACAGTAATGACTGTAAAGAAAAAACAACAGCTAAAATCAAATTCATCAATGAAAATTTGAAAGTTTTTCCTCTAAGATCAGAAAAATATAAATGTACCCACTATCATCACCCCTATTCAACATAGCAATGGATATCCTATCTAGGACAATAAGGAATGAGAAAATAAATGAAAGGCTTCCAAATAGGAAAAGTATAAATAATATTGTCTTTGATTGAAGATGATATGATTCTATATCTAAGAAATCTTAATGAGCACACCATAAACTGCTGGAATTAATCAATGAATTCAGTAAAGTTGCAGAAGAAAAACATTATACAAAGATTCAGTGTTAACAAAAACATTAAAAGAAACATGTGAAAAAGAAATAAAGAAAACAATCCCATTCATAATAGCATCAAAATCAACAAAATACTAAGGACTTAATTTATCCAAAAAGGTGAAAAGTTTTCATACTGTAAACTACAAAACTTTGATGAAACAAATGAAGATAAACAAAGCAATATTGGAAAACTATACCATACTATTTGATAAGAAGAATTAATGTTAACATGTTCGTATTACCCAAAAGCATCTACAGATTCCATGAAATCCCTTTCAAAATTCTAATGGCACTTTTCACAGAAATAGAAATAATTTTCCTAAATTTGTATGGAGCCACAAAAGACCCTGCATTGAAAAGACCTACCAATACTAATAAAAAGAACAATGCAAAAAGTATCACACTTTATAATTTCAAACTATATTGCAAAGTTAGTAAAGTAGAATGGTACTGACAAAAGAATAGATCCACAGACTAATGAACAGAAATTCAAAGTCCCAAAATAAATTCTCATATATATTTACAAACACATATTTTAGAAGGAAGCCAAATTTACTCAATGTGAATGGACAATGTCCTCAAAAATGGAGTTGAAAAACTTGAGAACCACATACAGATAAGGAAATTGGGCCCCTATATTACACCACTTACTGAAATGAACTTGAATTCATTATACATGTAATCATAATTCTGAAAATGTAAAACTTTTATAAGGAAAAAAAGGAAAACAGCTTCTTGATATTGGTCTTGGCATTGAATAACCAAATATGACTACAAGCTACAAATTCAAAAATAAATAAGCAACCACATCAAACTGAATGGTTATCAGCAAGAGAAACAATCCACAAAATGAAAAGGCAACCTACAAAATGAGATATGTGTTTGCAGATCGTACATCTGATAAGAGACTAATATCCAACATACAAAAAGAATGGATAAAATGCAATGATAAAAACAAATGTCATATTATTCAGCTATAAAAAAGGAAGAAATCCTGCCATTTGTAATAGTATGAATGGACAAAAAGAGTATTATGCTAAGTGAGATGAGCCAGAAAAATAAAAATAAATACAACATGATTTCACTCATTTGTTGAATCTAAAAACAAAACAAATCAAAATAAACAAGGGAGGAGGAGACTCATAGACACTGAGAAGGGACTGGTGGTTACCATG
>JAQQAC010001429.1:0-13954 GCA_029783875.1 Phataginus tricuspis
AAAATTTTCAGCAATTATTTCTTCAAAGACACTTTCTATCCGTTTTTTTTTTTTTTTTTTTTCATAGAAAAGTACCCTTTTATTGAGAGGTAAGACAAGTGTATTTACAATATTCAATTGTTAGGTCACATAATCTGACTGTGAGGCTTTTAAAGCAGCAGTTATTTCAGGAATTACAATTTATAAGGGGAAAAAAATTCCAAATATGTTTCTGTTACAGAAAATACATTTGAACAATGCCAGGAACACTTAAGGCTAAGTAGTATTAGACCTTTTTCTCCACCTTTATAGCAATAATCAAAGTATTTTTTTTTGTCACAAAGACAGAAGGCTAGTTTTGGAAAGGAAGAAACAATACAATGCACAGTGCTTTCTATCAGAAGACTAGTATGTTTAAAAATAGAGCCTTATCAATGGATTTGAATAAGAAATATACAATGCTGCCAAACAGTCCCAAATTCACATTTGAGATTAACTGTGGACTCATTTAAAATTGAAAACTGCTCCAGCCTCTCAATCTTACTAAGGACTGGGAGATTATCAAATCCCTTACATGCTTCTGTCTATTAATGCTCTCTGAAATAAGATTGTTGAAAAAGAGATTTCTGTTACAGTGCAAAGAACATTTTGATAGAAATCCTACAAAGGAGTTAAATAATACAGATGTTCCTTACATTAACAGATACTGTGCTTGCTCTGAAAAGAATTATCTAGCCACTGTGAATAATATGGGTCAGTCAACAATATGTGTAACAGAGTCCTACAGGGCAATTTATGTAAGCCAATCCCCAAAATATGTATATATGACACTCTCCAAGGGAGGATATTACTTTTTTGAAGAACATTAGACACAACACTAGGATTCTTATTAGTATATGAACTACTGAGGTAGGAGTCTCACTCTGTCAATTATCATCTATTTTCACAGATTATGTCATAAGTCAAATGCCAGTACCAAAAAGACAATAATCCACAAGACTGAACCATTAGACTATATACCAAGTCTTTCCTTCTTTAGATGAGCAAGGTTGAGAGTTCTCTGTGTTATCAAAAGATTTTTAACTAAAAATAACATATGCTGTAATATATTTTGTAGACACATTTGTAAATAAAAATCACAAATTTCAATTATGATTTTAGGGATTGAAAAACTTTTCAACTGTTTAAAAAAGAAAGCAAATAGTGCAATCATTAGTGATAAAACAAACAGTACTATGGCTGTTGAAATGTGTTTCTACATCTATCGAAAAAGCTGCCACCCTGAAAAACTACTAATGAAGAAACAACCACTGTTTCTTACTGCCTATGCAGCAACGTCAGAAAAAAACAACACATTATTTTTTTTAGTGTCATGTTTTTAAGAAACTATAGCCAGTTTAATTAGAGTAAAATAACTTTAGCATGTGAACTCTGATATATTCTTCATGAAGTCAGGATGAAGAGTGATCATATGAAACAAACATTATGCATATTGATTTTTATGCTATGAAAAAGCCGCAAATAAAAGGAAAGCTCAGTTTACCTAATATCCTTTTACAAAGTAGCTATAAGTTTAACCTTTTAACACGTTACAACTTAAAATAAACATTACTAATAGTTGTTTTAATTTATGCAAAGCAAAATAATAAACCACCACTAAAACTTAAAAAGGAAAAAAACTACACCATGATGTGGAAAAATCTATTTGGTTTACATCATCAGTATCTTAAAAGACTATTCAATGAAATAAGCTATGTAACAGACTACTTCATGGCCAAGGATGCTTTTTGTTAAATGATTACATATAATGAATGACACAGATACTTAAGTCAGACTCTCAAGAAGTAGGAATATTTCCAAAGTGTGTTGCTAACCAAAAGTGCTTAGTCAGCCATAATTTAAGGAACTAAAAGCTTGTAAAGAATGACCTTTGCACATTCCAACAGAGAATATCTAGTTCAGATTTTCATCTGGCTTTAAAATATTAAGTTTCAAAAGAACCACAAAAGTTTTATTTTAACTATATGTTTACCAAAAAAAGTGACTGATACATCAAAACCGGGTTTTCATACATTAAAAGGATATAATCCTATCTTAACTCATGCACCCCTTTCAGAGAGACAGTGCAACTGGAAGTATTTTTTGCCATTCCAGTGAACATTTCTGAAAGGCAAATGCACCTTCAAAATAATACAAAAAGAAACAGGCATGACAGTTCTCTAAGGATGGCTGTGTTTCACACATTGTGGAAAAACAAGAAAAGTTGCCTTTAAGAGTTTCAATATGTACTGTGACACATATTCACCTCCTTCAGTTTGCTTGCTGACTTCTTAGATCACTTGGACTAGAAAAGCTTGTTTCCACTGCTTCTTTGTTAACTGCAATTGGTACTTTGTGGACTATACATTTTAAACTTCTGTAAAGAATATTACAAGCTATTTCATGTAATTTAATTTTGTGCTGGATATTCTTCCAAGGATTTCATAAATAATACAATATTTTAAATTAGTCTTCAATTCACTTGTTGTTATACCATATTGTTGCTTTCTCCAACTTTATCTACAAATGATCTAATTCCAGGTAAATTCAAGAGGGACCCAAGGACTGGTACTCTTCTAATAAAGCCAATAATCACAGGAAAGAAGCCCCTGAATAAGAGAAAAAATCCATAAATTTCAAAGATCATGCCTATCAAAGGCCAACCAATAAGGACTACAAATACACCACCCAGGAAAAATCCTGTAGCTTTCATTTTATGTTTTTGGAAGAAGAACCTGAATGTTCTTTCTAAACCAATCACAAAAGCCAAGCCAGCCACAAATAAAACATTTCCAATAGCCAGTAGTGCTTTGTCAAAAAAGAGGATCATTCCAAAGAACAGGAAAAATACTCCAAATCCTGTTAATCCCATTCCAATTTTCTGGGTATCCGTTAAGGAGATCATGGCTGCAGTGGTGAGGGCCGCGGCGACAGCACCTCGGGGCCGCCAGGGTGTGAAGCAAAGTCGGGACAAATGAAGCCGGGAAGCAGCTCAGTAGAGCTCTATCCGTTTTTCTCTCTCTTCTTCCTCTGGTACTCCTATTATGCGAATATTGTTCCGTTTGGATTGGTCACACAGTTCTCTCAATATTCTTTCATTCCTAGAGATCCTTTTTTCTCTCAGTACCTCAGCTTCTTTGTATTCCTCTTCTCTAGTTTTTATTTCATTTATCGTCTCCTCCACCATATCCAATCTGCTTTTAACACCGTCCATTGTCTTCCTCAAGGATTGGATCTCTGACTGGAATTCATTCCTGAGTTATTGAATATCTTTCTGTACCTCCATGAGCATGTGAATGATTTTTATTTTGAACTCCCTTTCAGGGAGAGTCATAAGGTCCATATCATTAAAATCTTTCTCAGGAGTTGTGTTCATAATTTTACTCTGGACCAGGTTCCTTTGGTGTTTCATATTTGTGTATGGAGCCCTCTAGTGCCCAGAAGCTCTACTCTCTGGAGCTGCTCAGCCCCTGAAGCAATGTCAGGGATTGTAGGGGAGTGGTATTGGTGCCTCGGGGGAGGAAAGGGCTGTTTCCTGGTTCCTGGCTGCTATGCCTGTCTCCACTGTCTGAACTGGTGGGCTGAACACACAGGTATAAGCCTCTGTGCTTTGCCTTTTAAGTTGCTGTAGACAGATCCTCCCTCCGTTTGGCCCAACACCAGGGAAGGGCTTCCAGGTTTGCAAGCCCTGTGGGGCTGGCCAGGTGAAAGGTGCACTAGTTTGCCTGTCACAGAAGGGGTTCCTGGAGCCGTGCAGGCAGCCAGGGAGCTGGCACACCTGAAGATCAGAAAACCCCCAATCTGCTGGGCAGAGTACACCCGGACAATCCTGTCCACCTGTCCTTTCTCCTGAGCAGCAAGCTCCGTGCAGTCCTTGCCCCCTCAGCAGGCCTCCTTCCAAGGTCCTCCCTGCCAGGAAGTCTCTCAGACTGCCTGCCCTTCCCCCGTCCTGGAGAAGCTGGGTATGGATCCCTGATCTCACAGGCAGCCGGAATCTTAGTCTCTCCAGGAGCTCCGCCTGTCTTAGCTTTCCAAGCTCCTAATTACAAGAGTATCATGCAAGCACCATGAAATGTAGGTTTGTGCTCCCAGAGTAGATCTCCAGCGTTAGGTATTCAGCAGTCCCAGTTCTCCACTCCCTCCCAGCTCCGTTCCTGTTCCTCCCGCCGGCGAGCTGGGGTGGGGGAAGGGCTTGGATCCCGCAGGACCACAGCTTTAGTACATTACCGTTTTCTGTGAGGGCTGCTCTTGTCTCCAGCTGTATGCAGTTTATTGTAGTTCTCTTTCCCGTTGCTCTTTCAAGAGTAGTTGTAGTAGCTTTATTTTCATATTATATGCAGTTTTAGGAGGAAGCATCTGTCTCACCTCTCACGCCGCCATCTTTTTTTTCCAGTCTCTGCTTCTTTTCCCAGACAGAACTTCAGCCAAGCCCTTCTCTAGCTTATTCCCCTTCTTCAGCCAGAACTCATCCCATCCCTAGCATGTGTCCTCTCCTCAGCTAGGTCCCTCTCCTCAGCAATGCAGCCTCCCTTAGCCAGGTTGTCCCCTTTCTCCATCTTATGCGGCCTCACCCAGCAGATCACCCTCCCCCATCAGAAGCCCTTACCTGCCTGGGCTGCAGAAACCAGCCATGCCTTCTTTCTCAGCCAGGTCCCCTCACTTAGCCAGGCTCTCTCCATCCATTGCCCTTGTCAGGGCACAGGCCCTCATTTCCAGGCAGGACCCCTTTGCTAGCAGACCTTCTCTGCCCGCTAGGCCCTGGCAGGTCCACTAACCTGCCTATTCCCCCATGCCCAGCCTAGGTAGCCCTCAGCATTCCAACCTCTTGCAGCCAGGTTCCTTTCCTGTGCCTCCCTCCCCAGGCAGAACTCCTCCCTGCCACCAGAGCCCCTTGCTCACCAGGCCAACATTCCCTGCCAGGATACTTTTACCCTCCAGTGCCCCCTCAACCGGTTCCACCCAACCAAGCATGTGCTTCTTTCCCAAGACAGGCACATTGCCACATCCAGGCCCCCTCCCCAGCCTATGTCCTTCTCCCCAGCTTATGCCTACTTTCCCAGCCAGATCTCCTTCCCACCAGGTGTCCTTTGCCAGGCTTCTGCACTTGAACATCCAAGGGTACCTTTCTCATCCTTTGCTCCCTAACTCAACTAGGCCTCCTTCTCCCTGCCAGCCAATACCCCCTTCCATAACCAGCATCCCTTATGATCCCCTTCCTAGCCAGACCTCTGTCCCTGCCTGTGTCCCTGTCTCTTGCCCAGCCACATCCCCTTCCTCTGCCTTCCCTCTTCTCCAAGACACTCTCCAATAAGCATGCTTCCCCTGCCTGGCCCCATTTGCCTACTTAAGCCCCCACCCCTGGCCAGGCCACCTTGTCCAGCCAGTGCCCCAGTGCCTTGCTGTCAGGCCCCACCCTCAGACATCTTGCCAGTCCTAGCCAGGCTCCCTTCTCCTTCCATGACCCCATTCATACCACATGGCCCCTCTCCAGCCTGTGTCCCCTACCTACCCAAGTCTCTTTCTCCATCTAGACAGACCCAATTCCCCAGTATGGACCCCTTCTTCTGCCTATTCAATTTTAACTAATTTATTAAATATGTTTACACCATATTCACATCTTTACAAATATCAAATTATCTTGGTTAAGAATTCCAGAATTTACTATATACTTTCACTGCATTTTTAGAGTGAGAGTACTTGTTGCCAAGAAAAACATTAAATAAAGAGAAAGCAAAATGACTGGCCAAAAAAAATGGAGCATCAAAATGAAGAGCAAAATTCCCACTTATATACAGTATGAGTATTGTTAGTTATTCTGCAGTTGATATGATGCCCACTTTTCTTTTAGGTGAAAAATAATAAGTACTCTATAAGGAATATTCTACTCTTCATAAATATAAATTGCTACCAACCTAATAATGGGCACTCAATAATAACAGGCATTTATTAATTTTATGTTCAATCAATTTAATATAACCTGAAAAGAAGCTAAAGTGTAGAAGAGACAAAATTTGTTGTAACTATGTAGGTAAGATTAAACAAAAGAGGTTCAAGGTATGAATTCCAAGACAAAAATAAATCAGTGAGATCATTCCTTCAAAGTATGACTACACCATCCACTTGTATAAATTGGCATTTTCATGCTAAACAATTAAACTTTAGCACAATCTTTGTGCATTATTACACATTAATATTGTTAAGACTATCCACTTGAAAAGCTGTTATGTTGCAAACATTCAGGCTCAAACTGAGTGCAGTTTCAAACTCTTTTCAACCTATAATTGATAAATTGTTTTCTCTAATAATAATGGATTAATGTAAAACTAATTTACATGTATGAAATTTTAAAGTACATATGTATAGATTAAAAACTATGGTTACATTCCATGAGTTCAGGTGAAAGATATACAGATGTTCACTATGCTATTCCAATTTTTCCATAACTGTGTAACTTTTCAAGATAAAATAAAACATGAACATAAAAATAACAAAGAGAAAAATGAGTTTCGTGATCCAGCCCCTTGTCCCCATTCCTATTCAATTTCCTATGATTGTGAAACTCTTAACTTTATCCCATGTTTTCATTTGGAAACTCAGTTTCCATTTATCCAGAGTAATTCAGCCATATGGGCATCTATGACATTTCTCATGTTTTTAAACTTCTCTGCTAATTCATTAGAAGTTTTTCAGTCTGTTTTTCAGGCTTCATGTGATTTCATCTATGAAATAGATCTGTTTTCTGTGCTCCCTTCACCTTCCAGGTCTTTGGTCTGTAGAGATGGGTATCTTGTGATAACATGATCAGGAAAACATAATATTTCCCCACACATCCTCCTTTCTTCTGAAAATTTTCCTGATTACTGTATTATTTGGAAACCATGAGAACCTTGAATCAAAAAACACCCCTCAAAAAGTGTTGATTAAGCAAATTTAGTTATTCTTTCTCTTCCACATGAAAGAAATGGGTGAAATGCTATCTTCACACATTACCATGCACCTGGGGCCCCATTGCTTTCCCTTCAGCATTCTAGGCACGTGGCTCTAATTCTCAGGCATCAAGCATGCATAGAAACTCCATTCATCCCTGCACCCATTCTCTGCAGCTCCAACCATGTGCACTCAGGGGACGGCAGCCCTAGTCACTGCCTCAGGGTCCAGGCACCTGGGAAGAGGAAAGGGAATTGTCTTGCCAGTGGGTTTCAGTCCCGGGCAATTTCGCTATGGATTCAATGTGACCAAATAAAATGACAGCAAACGTTGTTTGGGGTGAAAGGGTTTGTTACCTGGCTTGTTCTCCTGGCGGTAGGTCGAGCACTGCTGTCTCTGCTGCCCAGAGCACTGTGTAGAGCTCTCTCTATATAGCTCAATAATAGCTTATTGCCTAAAGGTGTGGAAGCGGTAGCCTACCAACAGGCCAGCTACATCATCAGGTGATTTAAGTTCGGTGAGGATCCTGGCCATAGGAACCCCAACTTCCCCACAGAATGTGAGCTGTTGAGCCCCTTGGATGAATGCTTTGTGAAAGCAGTTCTAAAAATTTCCATTTACTCTATACGTGGAAGGGTTGAATAATCTGGGCACACTCAGATGGCAGGGAGTCCTAGATACATGGTTTTTATTTGAAACAAATCTTTGAATAGCAAACAACAGTGTCAAGAACTTCATATATTATGAGTTTTTATTAGTTTACTTATATAGGAAAAAGAAGCATGAGATTATATATATCTTTAAATTGTGTTGGACCCAGGCTGAAGTATTTGACTAATATTGGGCTTATAAAACACATTAAAACCACCTTTAGTCTGAGTTTTCATTTTTTATTTGGTAGATTATGAGTTGCATCCTAATATTTATTCTCTTCTTAATGATTGTTAGGGTGGGGAGATGGAGCCCCCCCATATAAATATCATCAGCAAACAATACTTCCTGACTAACGGGTACATTTTGCAGTTTCTCTTTTAGCTGGAAATATTGACCTGATGAAGATCAAGTGAATGAAATGTTAGCTAATTTGATGTGTGCATACCCCATGTCATAATTATAACCAAGGCAGATAACTGACCTCTGCATTCCTATTTTGAGTATGTTAAATATTTCCATGTTGTCTAATTAATGTTATGTATGTTTATAATTTAATATTTTAATATTCACGAATACTACCTAAACTCTGATTATACATTCACTCTTTTGGTAGGTGGACCAGCTCTCCAGATGACTCCCCCAGGAATGGAGCATTACAGTTACAATTCTTGTTTAAAAAATAAGAATTATTTACAAGATTGAAATTATTCTTGAAATAAAAACACATTAAAAAGACCAAATAATTGTTGCTCATGAATTCTCCTCACTGGTTTAATTATGTGTTTTAAATTAATGTTACATTAAAATTAGCAACCATCTTACTCTTCAGTTCTATGAGTTTTATCACTTCTTTACACCCTCATGACTGCCACTGCCTAAGAATACATAACCATTCCCAAATCCCTCTGCTATTCCATCAGAACCAGGCCCTCACTTGCACCCAGACCCCTGGCAACTACTTGTCTCATTATCCCTTAACATTTTCATCTGGAGAAAGTCATATGTATAGAATCAAAAACATGCAACCTTTGGAGACTGCTTGTTTCCCTCGGAATAATTATTTGGGGTGCAACCAAGTTGTTGCACATATCGATAGTTCATTTTTTGTTTTACCTTGCATTTCCCTGATGGCATAAAGTGGAGCATCTTTCCATTTGCTTATTTACCAACTGTATTTTGAATGAAGATTGGATGAACAACCCGTGATAACCATAAAGTGAAATACTACTGTCTTGCCAATGGGTTTCAGAGCCGGGCAAGTTCACTATGGATTCAATGTGACCAAAGAAATTGACAGCAAAATGTTCTTGGGGTGAAAGGGTTATACCCAGCTTTATTTCCATAGTGGCAGGTCAGTCACTAAAATCCTGTTCACTCAGAGTGAGCCTGCATGCAGCAAGTTGGTCTCTGCCTTTGGGCCCCTCTGTCTGCACAGCCATCCTCTGGGCCCCTCTGTCTGCACAGCCACCTATGGGCCTCTCTTCCTGACAGCCATCCTCTGGGCCTCTGTCCTTGGTGCTGCCACCACTCCAGCCTCTGCTCTGCTCTCCTGCAGCCTTGCAGCCGTGCCACCATGTAATACACCCAGAGCACTGGGTGGAGCTCTTTATATAGAGTCAACAGCAATATATTGCCCACAGGTGTGCAGTGAGCTAGTCAACCGGAGCCAGGTGAGAATCCTGGTCACAGGAACTCTCATTTTATCCACACCTACTTAAAAACAAGAAGGAACTATTGATATGTGCAACATCATGGGTACAGTTATTCTGGGAGTCCTCATAGGTGAGGCCATCCGGTGCCTGCCTGTAAGCAGTGACAGACTGCTGCGGGGCTGACTGTGCTGGGCAGAGCAAGCATGCCATGGGGACTGGGGTGGAGCCAGTGAGGCAGGCGGGGAGCTGAGAGTTGGCTACCAAAGCCTCTGGCCTATTGAGCTGACAGAGGCTAGGAGAGGCAGGAAAGTTTGGTCTACCCTCTGCCTGTCAGTCAGAAAATCTGGACTGCTGCTGGACTGAGCAGGTCACCCTGGGTAGGTAAATAGGGAAGGAAGCACCTCTGTTGGATGTGCCACCAGTGAGGAAGTTGGAGTGTTTTGGAGCTGGTTCCTGCAAAGGTCCACATCATCCAGGTGGGCTGACGAAGGTCTGGGAAATATTGCCTGCCTTCCTTTTCTCCTTCAGACAGAGGTCCCTATGATCCCTGCCCCTCTGGCACACTTTCTGCTGCTGGTAAATCCTTCAAACTGTCACCAATGTTTTGTGTCTCAGCAAGACCAACAGAACATGCCTCTCAGCTCCCCTGAGTGCACCAACTCTCCTGGGTGTCTGTTCTGCTTAATCACCAAAGCCCAATGAAAAGTGGACTCATGTTCATGGAGCAGATATCCAAGGCCAGGTGTGCTGGATTCTTGCATGTTCATCTCCTCTCCACTCCATTCCTCTTCATTTTGCATGTGGGCAGGAAAGGGCACAGGGCTTGGGTCTCAAACAATCACATTTATGCCCGCTTACCTTTCACAATGTGGTCCTTTCTTCTTGAAAAGGTGTAGACGGTGTGTTCCGCAGTCTTCAGGTCATTTTCAGGGTTAGTTGTATTTGCTGTAGTTGCTTCCTTGGTGCGTACATGGAGGAGGTTTTGCCTTGCTTTCCAACTCCACCATCTTTTTGCACCCCTTCTTTAGTCATAAGCCTTTGCTCCATAAGTCCCAGTATGCTAATGAGACTTATGAATAAATCCCCATGGGAGAGTCTTTCTTGAATTTTAAATTACCAAGATAATTCATGTTACAATACGTCACAGACAACTATCATATGCACATATCATATGCATAAAAGGAGTAAAACTACCAACAGGATCATTGGTTTGTTGTTAAAATATTTACTGTAAATTTCCTAAATTTCCATTTTTAAACAGTAGTTACATATTTCCCCTCCACCTTTCTTTCCTTTGATTTTGCTTCTTCTTCTCCTGTCTTGATCTCATGTATTTCTCCATCCTCTTTCCTTCTTCCTATTCTTCCTTAATATCTCACCTCATCTGTTATTATTTTCATAAAGAATAAACTTTAAAAGATAAAATACCTTCAACAGAAGAAATCTATAGGTCATTTTGGGTGGTTTGGGTGTTTTAACATCATGAATTCTTCCAATCTATGAACATTAGATATTACTACATTTATTGGTGTCTTTTTACACGTCATTCATTGAAATCTTACAGTTTTCAGTGTACTGATCTTCTACCTCCTTGGTTAAATGTATTCTAAGTATGTTCTTGAGGCTACTATAAATGGGACCATTTCCCTTGTATATAGTTCATTTTTAGTCTATAAAATTGCAATTAATTTTTTGTATGAAAGTTTGTTTCATGTGAGTTTAATTTACTGATAATAAAAATGTTCCCAAAAATGGATTTTGTTTTTTTGTCATTTTTATATTTCTGTGGTAAAAACAAAAGAAATGCACAAATCTTAGTGGATTACTCAGTGAATTTTGCTATGTGATTATGTTCATGGAAAAAACACAAAGATCAAGGTATGAAATAATCTCACTAAATTTTTTCCTCCAACTTTTTCACCCATTTCCTCACCCAACTACCGAACGGCAAACACCTGTCTTTTCTCTATGTCTCTGAGTCTCCTTCTGTTGTATTTGTTCATTTCTTTTTAGATTCCACATGTAGATAGAATCATGTGGTATTTGTCTTTCTCTGTGTGACTTACTTCACTTAGCGTAATATAATCTCACCATCCATGTTGTCACAAAATGTCAACTGCACAATGAGATATCACTTCACACCAGTCAGAGTGGCTAACATCAACAAAACAAAACAAAAAATATTGGAGAGGATGGTGAGAAAATGGAATGCTTGTACCCTGTAGGTTATAATGTAAATGGTGCAGCCACTATGGAAAGCAGTATAGAGGGTTCTCAAAAAACTAAAACTACAAGTATGACATGACACAGAAATTCCACTTCTGGGAATTTACCTGATAAAATAATCACTAATTTGAAAAGATTAGAACAGAAATGATTTTTTAAAGGTTAGAAAGAAAATAGAAAATCCAGTGGAACTAACAGTTATTTTCAAAGCCAAATTTGACAAACTTTTAGTGGACTAAGCCAAAAAGAGAAAACATTGAACTAAATAACATCATAAATGGCAGAATGTATTGCAGTTGATATCCAGACAATGATGGATCATCAGAAAATATTGTAAAGTATTGTATGCCAACCAACTAGATGTCCCAGAAGAAAGAGAGAATTCCTAGAAGTACATAACCTAGGCAGACTGAATTAGGAATAAATAGAAATGCTGAACAGACCCTTAATGAGTAAGAAGATTGAATCAGTAATCAAACATTTCCCAACACGCAAATCACAAGAACCAGATTATTACAATGGTGAATTCTGTCAAACATTTAAAGCATTCAGTGTTATAATGGACACCAAATTAAGTCAGATTCTTCCAAAAAATTAAAGAGGATGGAAACACTGCCAAAATAACTTTAGAAGACAAGAATATGTTGATACTAACACGAAATAAGGACACATCAGAAAAAATATTTGACCTATATAAGAGATGGGTATAGATGTAAAAATTCTCCACAAAATATAAGTATATCAACATCAACAGAATATTAAAAAGATAATAGATAATGATCAGGTAGATTTATATCTGGGATGCAAGGATAATTCAAAATATACAAAATGCGAATTATCCATAAATGTGATTCACCACATTAACAGAATGAAAGAAAAAATCATATGATCCTCAAAATGGATACACAAAATTATTTGACAAAAACATTAATTTGTGATAAAAATAGTAAAATAATTGGTGTAAAACCAATACACCTCAACACAGTAATGACTGTAAAGAAAAAACAACAGCTAAAATCAAATTCATCAATGAAAATTTGAAAGTTTTTCCTCTAAGATCAGAAAAATATAAATGTACCCACTATCATCACCCCTATTCAACATAGCAATGGATATCCTATCTAGGACAATAAGGAATGAGAAAATAAATGAAAGGCTTCCAAATAGGAAAAGTATAAATAATATTGTCTTTGATTGAAGATGATATGATTCTATATCTAAGAAATCTTAATGAGCACACCATAAACTGCTGGAATTAATCAATGAATTCAGTAAAGTTGCAGAAGAAAAACATTATACAAAGATTCAGTGTTAACAAAAACATTAAAAGAAACATGTGAAAAAGAAATAAAGAAAACAATCCCATTCATAATAGCATCAAAATCAACAAAATACTAAGGACTTAATTTATCCAAAAAGGTGAAAAGTTTTCATACTGTAAACTACAAAACTTTGATGAAACAAATGAAGATAAACAAAGCAATATTGGAAAACTATACCATACTATTTGATAAGAAGAATTAATGTTAACATGTTCGTATTACCCAAAAGCATCTACAGATTCCATGAAATCCCTTTCAAAATTCTAATGGCACTTTTCACAGAAATAGAAATAATTTTCCTAAATTTGTATGGAGCCACAAAAGACCCTGCATTGAAAAGACCTACCAATACTAATAAAAAGAACAATGCAAAAAGTATCACACTTTATAATTTCAAACTATATTGCAAAGTTAGTAAAGTAGAATGGTACTGACAAAAGAATAGATCCACAGACTAATGAACAGAAATTCAAAGTCCCAAAATAAATTCTCATATATATTTACAAACACATATTTTAGAAGGAAGCCAAATTTACTCAATGTGAATGGACAATGTCCTCAAAAATGGAGTTGAAAAACTTGAGAACCACATACAGATAAGGAAATTGGGCCCCTATATTACACCACTTACTGAAATGAACTTGAATTCATTATACATGTAATCATAATTCTGAAAATGTAAAACTTTTATAAGGAAAAAAAGGAAAACAGCTTCTTGATATTGGTCTTGGCATTGAATAACCAAATATGACTACAAGCTACAAATTCAAAAATAAATAAGCAACCACATCAAACTGAATGGTTATTAGCAAGAGAAACAATCCACAAAATGAAAAGGCAACCTACAAAATGAGATATGTGTTTGCAGATCGTACATCTGATAAGAGACTAATATCCAACATACAAAAAGAATGGATAAAATGCAATGATAAAAACAAATGTCATATTATTCAGCTATAAAAAAGGAAGAAATCCTGCCATTTGTAATAGTATGAATGGACAAAAAGAGTATTATGCTAAGTGAGATGAGCCAGAAAAATAAAAATAAATACAACATGATTTCACTCATTTGTTGAATCTAAAAACAAAACAAATCAAAATAAACAAGGGAGGAGGAGACTCATAGACACTGAGAAGGGACTGGTGGTTACCATG
>JAQQAC010001439.1:0-13258 GCA_029783875.1 Phataginus tricuspis
AAACAAAATGAACAAAACAGCAGTAGACTCAGACACTGAGAGATGACTGGTGGTTACCACGGTGGAAGGGTTTGGGTGAGTGGGTGGTGAAATAGGTGAAGGGGATAAAGGGGCAAAAAATCTCAATCATAATATATACTAGTCATGGGGATAGAAGTAGAGCATAGAGACTACAGTCAGTAATCCTGTAATATCTTTCAATGTGGGCAGTAACTACACTAGTTGGGATGAGCAAAAAATACTGAAAAAAGCCAAAAAAAAAAACCCCAATAGGTTATACATTTTGCTTCTGTTGGTTTGTCTAGAAAATGAGAACTCAAAAATTTACCAGTATCTATGCACATCTTCCAGACAATAAAAGAACATTAAACAGGACAAATCCAATTATTACCTCCCCTCTTTTTATTATCATGTATTATATCTTTTTTATAAGAAAGACTTTACTAATTATTCCCCCTTGCCTCATAAAATTTCTATCTGGAATCATTTTCCTTCTGTCTGAAATACATTGCCTAAAATTACTTTAGTGAGAATCTATTGGTACTAAACTTTTTATACTTTTGAGAAAGCTTTGTTTTTATTATGAAAAGCTTTTTTTGGGGGGATGGAAAATTCTAGGTCAACTATTATTTTCTCCCAAATGTTGACAATGTGGTTTTACTTTCTTCTGGCTTCCATCATTATTTTGAAACCAGCATTAAAATTGTCCTTTTCTGAGAGGGGAGTTAATTTGTCTTTTTCACTAAGTAACTTTGATACTATTTTGTGAAAATATTTTATATTGTTCTGTTCAAATTTGTTGGACATCCTGAACCTGAAGATTTTTATCTTACTTTAGCTCTGGAGAATTCTCTGGTAATGTTTCTTAAAATATTTCCTCTTTATTGTCTATGCTTCATTCTAAGTACATTCTTTAAGTCTGTATTACAGTTAAAATAATTTTCCCTTCAGCTGGATTTAATCTGATGTTGAACCTATCCATTAACTTATAAGCTTCATAATTATATATGTATATTTCATGTCTAGAAGTTTTTTTGTTTCACTAAATCTTAGATTTTTAAAGTAACTTTCTCCTTGCTTATTCTCAAGCTCATATATAAATGATTAAAATGTACTGAATATCCATTTTATATTGAATTGGATAATTCTAATATGTGAAGTCTTTGCTGATCTAATGCTCTCTTGTTCCTGCCAACTTTTACTTTTTGAAGTTACAGATTGTGATTTCATAACCTTGGGATGTTTTCCATGGACCTTCTTTGAGACTTGAGTGAAAGTGGGTTTCTTACCTTCCTCAAAGTGTGATCCATTTACTAGCAGCATCTGCTGCACCTGAGAGATTCTGAGATGTGCAGAATCTCCATCCCCAGACCTACTGAGTCAGATCTGCATTTTAACCCTAACGCCATGCACATTAGAACTTGAGAAAGGCCAGTCTAGGGAGGATTAGGATTTTTCTGCCAGGTTACCCAGAAGCATCACCACACTTTATATGAAATTCTAAGCTGGAGGCTTTTTTGGTAAACACATATTCATTCAAGATGCAAACTCATGTGTGGCCTGGTTATGATTTCTCAAAGATGAATTTTTCCCTTCCATCCTGAGCCAAAAGTACATGAGGGGTAAATTTCCTTGCAGTCCCACTAGGATGCAGGAGGTGGGGCAGATTCACTACCAGTTCACCCTTACAGCTAGAGACAGTCTTTCCGGTCAATTTTGGGAGCAGAGAGGAACCTCCTAATGCACTACCCACTGGCGTGGTATGGGTGAAAGATTTAGCTCCCAACTCTTGCATGCCCAGGAGGCCACTGAAAACCCATATCACAGAGGTTCAATAGACGCTTTCTAGACTCTACGTCCTCCTGCTTTCTGTCTTGCCTTCACTAAGTTTTTAGCTTTCAAAGACTCTTTGCTTTGTTAGCTCAGTAACAAATTTGAACAAGTTCTATTCTTCAATATTCTTGAATATTTCTCTTTGTTCTATCAGTATGGTCACTTAGGGTAGTCTGAAATATTCAAGACACAGAAATCCAGGCCTTAAGACTTATTTTCATCATGAAAGAGAAGGCACACTTAGCGCACAGATGAAACAGTGCTTACTTTGAAGACCAGCAGAAAAAAAATGATTCCTAACATGTAACACAAATTTCTATTGTACCTTTATCTGGGGTCAGATAGAATGCTTTTCATGTACCACCTCATTTAAGTGTCACATCAGCACATGTTAGAGTCATCAACACCCTTTAGCGATGAGGAAATGGAAGCTCCAGAGGGTTAGAATTTTCTTAAGGTCACCCATCTACAAAAGAAGAGGATTTGAACACATTCATTTGTCCCATCTATCCAATCTCCAGGCCATCCTGCTTATGACTCTCAGCCTACAGGTGTTCTTTCACTTTTCTACTTCCTGGTCAAAAGCTTTCAGTGGCTCCTTTAATATTTCAAGGTGTCTCAAAACCCACCACACCAACTAATAATGCCAACTCCACAGTTAATGCTTCCTTGAACCCCACCCAGTCCTCCAGTGCACTAGGACTTTTCTCCTACTGCATTTGTAGACCCAAAAGCCTGATAATAATTTAT
This sequence comes from Phataginus tricuspis, assembly GCA_029783875.1. NCBI lineage: Eukaryota > Metazoa > Chordata > Mammalia > Pholidota > Manidae > Phataginus > Phataginus tricuspis. Next base: position 2,584 of record JAQQAC010001439.1, read on the forward strand.
GATTTTCACATGTTAACTTGACTTCGTGACCAAATTGAAGGCTGCTCTAAGGCAAGAACAGTGAATTGTTCTGATTTCACTGTTTTTCTCCCTTCACCCTGGAACTAAACAGTAAATGTGATACTTAGTATCAAATAAATCTTACTGATTGACCACAGGGTGAATCCTGTTCTTAGTCTGTTCATCTTTTGTTTTTGCCTTGTTTTGAAAATAATGGTAAGAAGCAAAGAAAGCAGAATGATTAGAATCCTAAGATTGCAAGTACAGAGAAAAGATGCCTAGATTATAAACTATGTTTGTCATTTGATGTTTATTACAAGGACTGCTTTGGTCAATGCAGTTTAGGCAACAGGTAATTCTTAGAGATGATTAATTTCAGGTGGATCAAACCTTACTATCCTTTGGAGGATGATTCACGTCAATTTGCTGCCTCATTACTTTCAGGAGGCAGAAAATGACAGAAAACACTGTACAACTCTTGCACATTCTCTTCAACTTCCCTCCCAAGTTAAAAACCATTTAAAAATAATTCAAGATAAAGTTCAGTTAGCTAGTTATAGCATTCTCTTAGGGTAGCATTAGCATTAATTAATGTTTGTGGACTGCTCTGAAAATCAAATGCTATGGAAGTGCTGACTATTAATTTAGTGAAAAGCACAAGCCCTGAAAGCTGAATTTTAAAGGCAGTGGTACACTGCTGAAATGTTTTAATATTTAAATGAACCAGCCTGAAGAAAGTCTCTGACATCACATGTTTATAAATCAGTAAGGAAAGAATTCTGAAATGGAGAGATGTAAAATGATGTAGAAGATCATACTGAGGTGGAAAGGAATAGAAAAGGACCATGACAAGCAGAGGTGGGTAGCTACACTCAGGGCTGATCAAAGTGCTGCCTGGGGTGTGCACACCCATCAAGTTGGAAGTTCTTTCTTGTGCCCCAGGGATGAGCGGTGATGTGGGAGGTGAGACATGGGATAGAATGGAAAGAAAAAAGAGGAAAGGAAAACTAAGAAGGAAAAGGAGATGAAGGAAAATGGGATCTCTAGAGTGTGTATAAAAATATTGCTGCTGCTGAAGCTGAAATTTCTCCATTGCAAGTCTGCCCAAGGAGAAATTTTACCACAATAACTCCAGACTGAAACCACCTTCTGATTGCATCCTAACAGTCATCTCCAACCCACCCCTATCATTATTGGTGGTTTGTTCCCTCTCCCAACCTTGCTCACCTGCACCTTTAGGATTCACTGTGTGGCTTCCTGAGATATGGCTGGTATTGTATGTCCCTTCTCACTCTCACCCTTCGCTTCCAACAAGACACTCAGGAGGGGCTGGTGCTGCCTTCCACACATTTCTTGTGTGATTTTTAATTCCTTCTTCTAGACTATCTTTGATAATCTTTTCCAGCAAGGTTGCCACCTTAGGACTTTGTCCTCAAATCACTGCTATTCTGGTGGCTGAGACCTCTATGCTCTTCCCAAATGAAGATTTCCAACAGACTGGATTTCCATGACTGTGAGGGTTACTGAACCACTGAACCTGTTCCTTGAATGGAACTTTCTAGAAAACCTTGCTGTAGTACTACTGGAAGTCAGTGGCATGAATTAAAGGACCTATACAGCAGCCTGTGGTGTTATAGGAAGAGTCCTTGTAGAAGAGATAAGGAGTTGTCTTCTCTCCTGCCCTCCTTTGTCTGTTATTATTACTTGTTTTACTATGAGCATATTTCAGGATACTTGGAAAATAGAAAAAAACAAAAGCAAAAACATAAGAATTATAGCTCATCTGCCTAGGGAATTATACCTAGTCCTGTCTTTTAGTCATAGTCTCTGACTTACATTTATTCAGGTTTACATTATATAATGTCATATTATATATATAAAGTTAATTATATATAATTGATATATATTATGTAAAGCATTTATAAATGTATACTTACGTATATTTAATTTATATTTAAGCATTTTATAGATATAAATAGAAATTATTTATATGAATTGGATACTATATTGAGTATATATTTATAAAATATTTTCCACTCATCTTCATAATGGATGTTTAATATTCTGTCATATGAATATACCACAATCATGCTTTAAATTTAGAGACATATTTTTGTTCTCATACTATTTTCCCTTAAAAATAATGTAATTAGACTTCTGGGAAGATGGCGGTGTGAGCAGGGAGGCAGAAATCTCCTCCGAAAACCATATGTATTTATGAAAATACAACAAATACAACAATTCCTAAAAAAGAGACCAGAAGATACAGGACAGCACACAGCCTGCATCTACACCTGAAAGGACTCGGCACCCCGCAAGGTGGCTAAGATACGGAGCCACGACCCGGCAGGACCCGAGCACTCCCCCACCCCAGTGCACCAGTGGGAGGAGAGGATTCAGAGCCAGGAGGGAGTGGAAGTACAGGCCCGCAAAATAACCAGCCCTGGTGATCTGCATCGGGAGCGCTGACACACATCGCGAGGTGTAGCAGAGTTTGGAGAGACAGAGTGTGCAGGATCTGAGCCTGGGAAAGCACCCGGGTCCTTGCGGGCAGTTCCCCAGGACAAAAGAAAAGCTCATGCTTTTTCTGGCAGTCTTAAAGAGACAAGCACCCAGGATTGTCCCAGCACACTCGGTCCAACAGGCTGGGAGTCCTGGGGAATTTCAGACCCCTTGGCTGGTGACTGGGAAAAAGTAGCTGCACTCACACTTCCCACAGAGATTAACAGCCTCCCATTTGTTCCCTCCCTGGCCAGAGCTACAAAGGGCCCTGCGGAGTGGTGCAGCCATGGCTGCAGAATAGAGGAGCAACAGCACCACCTACAGATCCCCACAGAATCTACTCCCAGTGGGCGTTTCTCTTTCTTTCTTTTTCTTTCTTTATTTCTTTCTTTCTCTTTCTTTCTTTCTTTCTCTTCCTTTCTTTCTCCCTTTCTTTCTTTCTTTTCTTTCTATTCCATCTTTCTTTTTTTTCTCTTTTCTTTCTTTTCTTTTCTTTTTTTTTTTTAAAAATCCTTAAAGAGCCCAGCTGACATATGTGGCACCTACCAGCAACCACTTCTATCGCCATGAAAAGACAGAGGAATATGGTACAAACAAAACTCACCCAGACCCAGACAATACCAGAGAGGGAATCTGAAGGGATGGAAATGCACAACATTCCTGAAAAAGAATTCAGAACAAAAGTCATAAAAATACTGATGGATCTACAGAGAAATATGCAAGAGCTGAGGGAGGAAATGAGGGAAGTGAGGAAAGACAATGCAGAAATGACACAAGCAATCAACAGTCTTAGCAGCAGACTGAACGAGATGCAAGAGACTGTTAATGGAATAGAAATCAGAGAACAGGAATACAGAGCAGCTGAGGCAGAGAGAGATAAAAGGATCTCTAGGAAAGAAAGAATATTAAGAGAACTGTGTGAACAATCCAAACGGAACAATATTCACATTATAGGAGTACCAGAGGAAGAAGAGAGAAAAAGGGATAGAAAGTGTCTTTGAAGAAATAATTGCTGAAAACTTCCCCATGTTGGGGAAGGAAATAGTCTCACAGTCCACGGAAGCACCCAGATCTCCCAACACAGGGGACCCAAGGAAGACAACACCAAGACACATAATAATTAAAATGGCAAAATCAAAGATAAAGACAGAGTATTAAAGGTAGCTAGAGACAGAAAAAAGATCACCTACCAAGGAAAACCCATCAGACTATCATCAGACTTCTCAACAGAAACCTTACAGGCCAGAAGAGAATGGCATGATATATTTAACGTAATGAAACAGAAGGGCCTCGAAGCAAGAATATTGTATCCAGCATGATTATCATTTAAATATGATGGAGGGATTAAACAATTTCCAGACAAGCAAAAGTTGAGAGAGTTTGCCACTCATAAACCACCCCTACAGGATATCTTAAATGGACTGCTCTAGAGGGAAGCACTCCTAAGGTTAAAAAGATGTCACCAGAGAAAATAAAATCATATCAAAGAAAGCAGACCATCCAAATACTAACTAAAGGCAAATAATGAAACACCTAGTATATAAAGAATGGAGGAGGAAGAATAAGGGAGAGAAATAAAGAAACATCAGACTGTGTTTACAATAACTTAACAAGAAAGTTAATTTAGATTGTTAGATAGTAAAGAAGGAACCCTTAAACCTTTTCTAAGCATGAATCTAAAGCCAGCAATGGCCGAAAGTACATATCTATCGATAATCACCCTAAATGTAAATGGACTGAATGCACCAATCAAAAGACACAGAGTAATAGAACAGATAAAAAAGCAAGACACATCCATATGCTGCTTACAAGAGATGCACCCCAAACCCAAAGATATACACAGACTAAAAGTGAAGGGATGGAAAAAGATATTTCATGCAAACTACAAGGAGAAATAAGCAGGTGTTGGAGTACTTGTATCAAACAAAATACACTTCAAAGAGAAGAAAGTAGCAAGAGATAAAGAAGGACATTACATAATGATGAAGGGTAAGTCCAACAGGAAAATATAACCATGACAAATATATATGCACCCAACACAGGAGCACCAGCATATGTGAAACAAATACTAACAGAAATAAAGGAGGAAATAGACAGTAATGCATTCATTTTAGGAGACTTCAACACACCACTCATTCCAAAGGACAGATCAACCAGACAGAAAATAAGTAAAGACACAGAGGCACTGAACAACACACTAGAACAGATGGACCTAACAGACATCTACAGAACTCTACACGCAAAAGCAACAGGATACACATTCTTCTCAAGTGCACATGGAACATTTTCCAGAATAGACCACATACTAGGCCACAAAAAGAACCTCAGTAATTTCAAAAATATTGAAATCCTACCAACCAACTTCTCAAATCACAAAGGTATAAAACTAGAAATAAATTTAGAAAGAAATCAAAAAGGCTCACAAATACATGGAGACTTAACACCATTCTCCTAATTAATCAATGGGTTAGTGACCAAATCTAAACAGAAATCAAAGAATATATAGAGACTAATGAAAACAACAACACAAAGCCACAACTTCTGTGGGACGCAGCAAAGGCAGTTCTAAGAGGAAAGTATATTGCAATCCAGGCCTATTTAAAGAAGGAAGAACATTCCCAAATGAATAGTCTAAAGACATCATACTTAACAGCAAGAAGCTGAAAGCTTTTCATCTAAGATCGGGAACAAGACAGGGTTGCCCACTCTCTCCACTGTTATTCAACATAGCACGGGAGGTCCTAGCCATGGCAAAACAAAGAAATACAAAGCATCCAGATTGATAAAGAAGAAGTCAAATTGTCACTATTTGCATATGACCTGATACTGTACATAAAAAAACCCTAGAGACTCCACTCCAAAACTACTAGAACTAATATCTGAATTCAGCAAGTTGCAGGATACAAAATTAACACACAGAAATCTGTTGCTTTCCTATACACTAACGATGAACTAACAGAAAGAGAAATCTGAAAAACAATTCCATTCACAATTTCATCAAAAAGAATAAAATACCTAGGAATAAACCTAATGAAGGAAGTGAAAGACCTGTACTCTGAAAACTACAAGACACTCCTAAGAGAAATTAAAGAGGACACTAACAAATGGAAATGCATCCCATGCTCTTGGCTAGGAAGAATAAATATTGTCAGAATGGCTATACTACCTAAAGCAATCTACAGATTCAATGCAATCCCTATCAAACTACCAACAGCTTTCTTCAATGAACTGGAACAAATATTTCTAAAATTCATATGGAACCACAAAAGATCCCGAATAGCCAAAGTAATCCTGAGAAGGAGGAATCAAACAGGGGGAATTACGCTCCCTGACTTCAAGCTCTACTACAAAGCCACAGTAATCAAGACAATTTGGTATTGGCACAAAAACAGACCCACACACCAGTGGAACAGAATAGAAAATCCAAACATTAACCCAAACATATACAGTCAATTAATATTTGATAAAGGAGCCTTGGATATACAATGGGGAGATGACAGCCTCTTAAGCAGCTGGTGTTGGAAAAACTGGACAGCTACATGTAAGAGAATGAAACTGGACTACTGTCTAACCCCATACACAAAGGTAAACTCAAGGTGGATCAAAGACCTGAATGTTAGTCATGAAACCATAAAACTCCTAGAAAAAAACATAGGCAAAAATCTCTTGGACATAAACATGAGCGACTTCTTCATGAACATATCTCCTGGGCAAGGGAAACAAAAGCACAAATGAACAAGTGATGATCAAAAGATCAAGCTAAAAAGCTTCTGTACAGCAAAGGACACCATCAGTAGAACAAAAAGACATCCTACAGTATGGGAGAATATATTCATAAATGACGTATCCGATAAGGGGTTGACATCCAAAATATATAAAGAACTCATGCACCTTAACAAACAAAAAGCAAATAATCCAATTAAGGAATGGGCAGAGGACATGAACAGACACTTCTTTAAAGAAGAAATTCAGATGGCCAATAGGCACATGAAAAGATGCTCCACATCACTAATCATCAGAGAAATACAGATTAAAACCACAATGAGATATCACCTCACACCAGTTAGGATGGCCAACATCCAAAACACAAACAACAACAAATATTGGCGAGGATGTGGAGGAAAGGGAATCTTGCTACACTGCTGGTGGAAATGTAAATTAGTTCAACCATTGTGGAAAGCAGTATGGAGGTTCCTCAAAAAACTCAAAACAAAAATACCATTTGACCTAGGAATTCCACTCCTAGGAATTTACCCTAATAACGCAGCAGCCCAGTTTGAAAAAGACACATGCACCCCTATGTTTATCGCAGCACTATTTACAATAGCCAAGAAATGGAAGCAACCTAAGTGTCCATCAGTAGATGAATGGATAAAGAAGAAGTGGTACATATACACAATGGAATATTATTCAGCCTTAAGGAGAAAACAAATCCTTCCATTTGCAACAACATGGATGGAGCTAGAGGGTATTATGCTCAGTGAAATAAGCCAAGCCGAAAAAGACAAGTATCAAATGATTGCATTCATATGTGGAGTATAAGAACAAAGAAAAAAACTGAAGGAACAAAACAGCAGCAGACTCAGAGAACCCAAGAACGGACTAATAGTTACCAAAGGGAAAGGGACTGGGGAAGATGGGTGGGAAGGGAGGGATAAGAGGGTAAAAGGGGCATTACGATTAGCAGATGTAATGTTGGGGGGGCACAGGGAGGGCTGTACAACTCAGAGAAGACAAGTAGTGATTCTATAGCATCTCACTATGCTGATGGACAATGACTGTAATAGGGTTGGTAGGGGGGACCTGATGAAGGGGGTAGTTTAATCACCATAATATTGCACATGTAATTGTAGATTAATGATACCAAAATAAATTATAAAAAAAAAATAATGTAATTAATCTCTCTGGGCAAAAGTTTTTGTCCAAATTTTTTAAGTGAAGCAAGGCCAATTTTCCAACAAAGTCATTTCAATTTTATGCTTTATAATTTGCTTACCATGTTTCTTCCTATAAATTGTAAATATTCAATTTTTAAAAGCATCTCCTAGTCAGAGTAACCAGATAATCTCCATGAGTGTGGTAATCATCACATTGGAACAGAGTTTCAGTTCTTGTCAGAGATTCAAAGCCTATTTGTGGAGCAAAACAAAATGAATTGAACTGTTTCTAAGACATCTATCAAATGCCTAAGTGTGTCAGGTGCCAAAAACATCGTTACGGTGCTACAAAAACCAGGATGATGGAACCATGGTCCCTTTCTGTGAAAGTCTCCTGATCCTTCATTTGGCCTGTGAGGCAGACTGAATGCCGAAAAAAAATAAAATTGGGCACCATTCTTCCTCTCCCCATATTCACAGAGTCACGGCAGTGGCAACATAATGTTGAAGCATTTTCTATTACTTACCCCGAGTCTGGGCTGACCACGTGTGGGGAAGTTGGGGCTCCTATGGCCAGCATCCTCACTGAACTTAAACCACCTGATGATGTAACCGGCCTGCTGCTAGGCTACCACTTCCACACCTTTAGGCAATAAGCCATTACTGTGCTATATAGAGAGCTCGGCCCAGTGCTCTGGGCGGAGGCAGAGATGCTAGTGCTCGACCTACCGCTGGGAGAACAAGCTGGGTAATAAACCCTTTCACCCCAAAGAACATTTTGCTGTCAATTTCTTTGGTCACATTGAAACCATAGCGAACTTGTCTGGGGCAGAAACCCATTGGAAGACACCATGGACTTGCTTTAGTAAGGGGAATGTGACACAAGTGACTATGCACTGGTTCCAGCCTGGGACCAACAGACTTTGTCCATCTTTTTTGCTCTCTTGGAAGCCTACAACTGACATGTGAACAATTTCAAACACAGATGAAGTGACCTGCAGAGGTCATCTTTGAACAACTAGCCCCTAGCCAAGCCAGCAGTTGACCACAGATACATGCCCACTAAGGTCAGAAAAAGTGCCCAACTGAGTCCAGAATTCTGAGCTAGATAAATTTTGTTTGGGATGTTTGTAACACAGATGTTAATGAATACAACCTGTAAGCCAGTAACAGCAACATGCTTAGTATCATAATAGAGGAAGGGGCCAGGAGCTGTAAGTAGCTGGCTTCTTTCTTCCTTGGCTGCTTTTAATTTGTTGACAACAGTTTAAAATAATGTGTGCTAAGTCCTTAAGAGGGAGCTCTCTACAGAAGAGTGAAAACATTCTGATAAAGGAGAAAGTTCAGTGTTTTCTTTTATTCCTTAAACAAGGTTAACTCCCTGTATGTACCTTTCCTGGGCTGGGATGCAGTTACCCAAGTGATAGTGGTGACTACTGTTGAAATGAGCTACAAATCCTCCTGTTTTTGGATCTGGTAATGGGTGGTCATTTATGCTGCCAGAGAAGTAACTGCTTGGACATTCTGGCCTTAAGAATCAATACTTCTAAACCTCTGAACTGCCTGAGGTGGCCAAGATGACAGAGTTATGTGAAAAGCTCTTCTGCTCCAAGCAGTATTTTTGCATTTGCAGCTGTGGTTCAGTTTAGCCAGTATCCTGGTCCCTTAATTTCCTTTCCCTGGTAAGCCCATGTCTCACCTGTAGGGGATTGCCCCCGGGTGAGTTCATTCAGGATTGGGGGAACAGAGTAACAATAGAATAACAGAACATTAAGGGTAAAAGGGTTTATACCAAGCTTTATTCTCATGGTGGCAGGTCTAGTGCTAGAATCATGTGTGCCTCTGGGGCATTTTCAATCCATCTGCCCCTGGGCAGATCACAGGGCAAAGCTTTTTATATAGTAAGACTAACAATAATGGCTCATTGACAGTGGATGTGTAAGGATTAACCTAACAGGTCAATTACATGATCAAGCAGATTAGGGTCAGGTGAAGATATTGGCCACAGGAACTTCCATTTTTCCCTACAGCCCATAAATCTCTTTCCCAAACATCTTCAAGTTCCCATCAAATTCTAGCAGCCAATTAGACCTTTCTCCCAGACTCCTGCTTCCTGCTACATCTGTGAACCTCAAACTTTAACATGCATAGGAATCACCCAGATCTTGTTAACATGCATATTCTGATACAGCAGGTCTAGGGTAGGGATTAGAAATGTGATAACTTGTATTTCTAACAAGTTCCCAGATGATATTGCTGCTCCCAATATAACATTTTGAAATATTAAGTTACTACATGACCAATGAATTAATCACCACTACCAACGGCTGGTCACTGGATAATTTGAGTAGAGACTGCCTGATCTCAAGTTTAAATCTTCTCCCATTCATTCACAGTCAAGTGAGCAAATCATAACCTCTACCCTCCAGAAGGGGACAAGGGATCTGACTAGCTTTAATTCTGTGTGATAAGTATACCAATAAAGGTGTATTTATTTTTAAGGACTCACTTGCCAGAGGTCACTATAATGGGGTTGAACAGTGGCTCCCCATAAACTCCAGAACTTTCACTTGTCTCTTATTTCATCCCTGTTTTACTTCTGACCATTTCTTATCCCTTTGTTTTTGCTTACATAGCCCATTCAGATTAAAATATCAATTAGCCAATTTCCCCAAATCTCTCAACTATTTAATTTTGCAGTTCCAGGAGCCCCTACACCTATAGTACTAGGTTTGCTGGCAGATGTTAAGATATGGTTGATTGGTGACACCTGCTTCTCCTCAAAGCCGTTATTCCATTTAAAAGTGCAAGTATTAACTCTCCACCAGCTATGCATTCCAGAGTGTAGACCCTTGTCTTGCCCATGGGTTTCAGCCCTGGGCAACTTCACAGTGAGACCGAGGAATGACAATGGAACATTCTTGGGGTGAAAGGGTTTATTACCGGGTTTCTTCTCCCAGCGATAGGTCAAGCACTAGAACTACGTCAGCATCCAACTGTCTACAGGTCTGTAATCCTCCTTGTCTCTGCCTCCACCCAGAGCACTAGGTGGAGCTCTCCATATAGTGACTCAGTCAATAATAGCTCATTGCCTATGGGTGTGGAAGCAGTAGCCTAGCAATCGATCAATTAACATCATCAAGTAATTTAGGTTCAGATGAGGACCCTGCCCATAGGAACTTCCATGTTCCCCACACTTGGGATGAAATGATTTTTACTGAAAACTATGAGTGCATATACTTTGAAAATGAATATTACCACACCTTGAATAGTGTTAGAGATGTGAAATCAGAGGC
>JAQQAC010001445.1:0-11752 GCA_029783875.1 Phataginus tricuspis
CTTTTATTCTGAATTCTTTTTCTGGAAGACTGTGAATGTCCATTTCTCCAGATTCTTTCTCTGGCGTGGTGTTTGTCTGAAGCTTTGTCTGTATCATATTCTTCTGTCTTCTCATGACTGTAGAATTGGTTGTTGGTAGCAAGGAGAGATAAGAAAGGAGAGACAAGAAAAAAAAGAGATTTCTACTAATAATATAAAAGTATAAGGAGAGAGAGAGAAGGGAAAAGAAAAGAAAGAAAAAGAAAAGGCAGCAACACCTAAAAGAAAACAGCAAGAACAACAACAAAACAAAACAAAACAAGACAAAACAAAACAAAACAAAACAAAAAAAAACACCAAAAAGCCCACCGGGGTGGTTTCTGTGCGAATGCTGTAGGTGGCGCTATTGCTCCGCTATTCCAGAGCCGCGGCCACGTCGCTCCACACGGCCCTTTAAATCTGTGGCCGGGTGAGAATGGATGGGAGGCTGTTGAAAGAGAGGGAAAGAAAAAAAAGAAAAGAAAGGGGAGAAAAAACAAAACAAAACAAAACAAAAAAAACAACAACAAAAAAAAAGCCACCGGGCGTGGGTTCTGCGCGAGTGCTGTAGGTGGCGCTGTTGCTCCACTATTCCAGCGCCACTATAGTTCTAGCTGGGTTGGAAACAATGGGAAGCTGTTGATCTCCGTGAGGGTCTCAATGGCGGGCACTCTTTCCCAGTCGCCAGCTACGGGGTCCAAAGCTCCCCAGGACTCCCAGCTTGCTGGGCTCAGTTCGCGGGGCTATCCGGCCCCTCTACTGAGCTCCTGTCTCTTTAAGACCGCTGGGGTAGAGCGCGCGCTTTTCTTCCCCTTTTTCTCCTTTCTTTTTCCTTCCCGGAGCCTGCCGCGGGCAACTTGCACGTTCCCGGCTGGGACCCTGTGCCCTCTGTCCCTCCAATCTCCGCTACACCGCAGATCTCCACCACCGGAGCGCTCGGGGAGAGGGGCGCTCGGTCCGCTCGCGGCTCCGTACCTTACCCGCCTTGCCGGAACTCCCGCCGGAGTGCTGGGGTGGAGGGGCGCTCCGGGCCCAGACTTCCCCTGGCTCCCGGCTCTGAATCCTCTCCTCCCGCCGGAGCGCTGGGGGAGAGGAGCGCTCGGTCTGCTCGCGGCTCCGTACCTTACCCGCCTTGCCGAGACTCCCGCCGGAGTGCTGGGGTGCAGGGGCGCTCTCGTCTCGCTGGATCGTGTTTCCGTCCCGCCTCGCCGGGTGCGGCGTGTCTGGCCGCTGGAGCTCTGGGGGGGGGAGCGCTCGGTCCCACCGGATCGCCGCCCGTCCGCCTCACCGGCTGCCAAGTTCTCACAGGTGTAGCTGTACGCTGAGCACTTTCCTGTGTATTCTGGTCTCTCTTTTAGGGATAGTTGTATTTGCTGTATTTTCGTGAATAAATATAATGTTGGGAGGAATTTTTCTGCTAGTCCGTTCAAGACGCCATATTCCCGGAACTTCTTTAGGGTTTTTTATGTACAGTATCATGTCTTATGTAAATAGTGACAATTTGACTTCTTCTTTACCGATCTGGATGCCTTGTATGTCTTTGCTTTGTCTGATTGCCATGGCTACGACCTCCAGTACTATGTTGAATAACAGTGGAGAGAGTCGGCACCCCTGTCTTGTTCCCGATCTTAGATGAAAAGCTTTCAGCTTCTCGCTGTTAAGTATGATGTTAGCTGTGGGTTTGTCATATATGGCCTTTATGATGTTGAGGAACTTGCCGTCTATACCCATTCTGTTGAGAGTTTTAATCAAAAATGGATGCTGAATTTTGTCAAATGCTTTTTCAGCATCTATGGAGATGATCATGCGGTTTTTGTTCTTCTTTTTATTGATGTGATGGATGATGTTAATGGATTTTCGAATGTTGTACCATCCTTGCATCCCTGGGATGAATCCCACTTATCATGGTGTATGATCCTCTTGATGTATTTTTGAATTCTGTTTGCTAATATTTTGTTGAGTATTTTTGCATCTACATTCATTAGGGATATTGGTCTGTAATTTTCTTTTTTGTTGAGTTCTTTGCCCGGTTTTGGTATTAGAGTGGTGCTGGCTTCATAGAAAGAGTTTGGAAGGATTCCCTCCTCTTCTATTTTTTGGAAAACTTTAAGGAGAATGTGTGTTATTTCTTCTCTATATGTCTGGTAGAATTCAGAGGTGAATCCATCAGGTCCAGAGATTTTGTTCTTGGGTAGTTTTTTGATTACCGATTCAATTTCGTTGCTGGTGATTGGTCTGTTTAGTTTTTCTGTTTCCTGCTTGGTGAGACTTGGAAGGCTGTATTTTTGTAAGAAGTTGTCCATTTCTTCTAGGTTTTGCAGCTTGTTGGCATATAGATGCGCATAATATTCTCTTATAATTCTTTGTATTTCTGTGGGGTCCGTCGTTATTTTTCCTTTCTCATTTGTGATTCTGTTTATATGTGTAGATTCTCTTTTTCTCTTAATGAGTCTGGCTTGGGGTTTATCTATTTTGTTTATTTTTTCAAAGAACCAGCTTTTGGTTTCATTAATTTTTTCTATTGTTTTATTCTTCTCAATTTTGTTTATTTCTTCTCTGATCTTTATTATGTCCCTCCTTCTGGTGACGTTGGGCCTCATTTGTTGTTCTTTTTCCAATTTAAATAATTGTGTCTTTAGACTGTTCATTTGGGAATGTTCTTCCTTCTTTAAATGGGCCTGGATTGCAAAATACTTTCCTCTTAGACCTGCCTTCGCTGCGTCCCACAGAAGTTGTGGCTTTGTGTTGTTGTTGTCATTAGTCTTCATATATTCTTTGATTTCTGTTTTGATTTGGTCGTTAACCCATTGATTCATTAGGAGAATGTTGTTAAGTCTGCATGTATTTGTGAGCCTTTTGTTTTCTTTCTGAAATTTGTTTCTAGTTTTATACCTTTGTGATCTGAGAAGTTGGTTGGTAGGATTTCAATATTTTTGAAATTACTGAGGTTCTTTTTGTGGCCTAGTATGTGGTCTATTCTGGAAAATGTTCCATGTGCACTTGAGAAGAATGTGTATCCTGCTGCTTTTGGGTGTAGAGTTCTGTAGATATCTGTTAGGTCCATCTGTTCTAGTGTGTTCTTCAGTGCCTCTGTGTCTTTACTTATCCTCTGTCTGGTTGATCTGTCCTTTGGAGTGAGTGGTGTGTTAAAGCCTCCTAAAATAATCACATTACTCTCTATTTCCTCCTTCACTTCTGTTAGTACTTGTTCACATATGCTGATGCTCCTGTGTTGGGTGCATATATATTTATAATGGTTGTATCTTCTTGTTGGACTGACCCCTTTATCATTATGTAATGTCCTTCTTTATCTCTTGCTACTTTCTTCGTTTTGAAGTCTATTTTGTCTGATACAAGTACTGCAACACCTGCTTTTTTCTCTTTGTTGTTTGCATGAAATATCTTTTTCCATCCCTTCACTTTTAGTCTGTGTATATCTTTGGGTTTGAGGTGAGTCTCTTGTAAGCAGCATATAGATGGGTCTTGCTTTTTTATCCACTCTGTTACTCTGTGTCTTTTGATTGGTGCATTCAGTCCGTTTACATTTAGGGTGATTATTGATAGATATGTACTTATTACCATTGCTGGCTTTAGATTCGTGGTTACCAAAGGTTCAAGGGTTGCTTCTTTACTAACTAAGAATCTAACTTAACTTTCCTGTTAAGTTATTGTGAATGCTGTCTGATGTTTCTTTATCTCTCCTTTCCTATTCTTCCTCCTCCTTTCTTTATATATTGGGTGTTTTATTCTTTGCCTTTAATTAGTATTTGGATGGTCTGATTTCTTAACTATGATTTTATTTTCTCTGGTGACATCTTTTTAGCCTTAGGGGTGTTTCCCTCTAGAGCAGTCCATTTAAGATATCCTGTAGTGGTGGTTTATGAGAGGCAAACTCTCTCAACTTTCTTTTGTCTTGAAATTGTTTAATCCCTCCTTCATATTTAAATGATAATTGTGCTGGATACAATATTCTTGGTTCGAGGCCCTTCTGTTTCATTACGTTAAATATATCATGCCATTCTCTTCTGGCCTGTAAGGTTTCTGTTGAGAAGTCTGATGGGTTTTCCTTTGTAGGTGATCTTTTTTCTCTCTCTAGCTGCCTTTAATACTCTGTCTTTATCTTTGACCTTTGCCATCCGAATTATTATGTGTCTTGGTGTTGTCTTCCTTGGGTCCCTTGTGTTGGGAGTTCTGTGGGCTTCCGTGGACTGCGAGACTATTTCCTTCCCCAGTGTGGGAAAGTTTTCAGCAATTATTTCTTCAAAGATACTTTCTATCCCTTTTTCTCTCTCTTCCTCCTCTGGTACTCCTATTATGCGAATATTGTTCCGTTTGGATTGGTCACACAGTTCTCTTAATATTCTTTCATTCTTAGAGATCCTTTTATCTCTCTCTGCCTCAGCTTCTTTGTATTCCTGTTCCCTGTCTTGTAATTCCTTGATCGTGTCTTGAACCTGATTCAATCTGCTCTTGAGCCCGTCGATGGCTTGTCTCATTTCTGCATTATCTTTCCTCACTTCCCTCACTTCCTCCCTCAGCTCTTGCACATTTTTCTGTCGATCCGTCAGTATGGCTATGTCTTTTATTCTGAATTCTTTTTCATGAAGACTGTGCATATCCATTCCTTAAGATTCTCTCTCTGGGGTGGTGTTTGTCTGAAGCTTTGTCTGTATCATATTCTTCTGTCTTCTCATGACTATAGAATTGGTTGTTGGTAGTTGTCACGTATGTCAGCTGGGCTGTTTATGACTTTGAAAAGGAAAGAGAAGAAAGGAGAGAAAAGAAAAAAGGAAAAAAAAAGAAGAAGAAAAAATTCTACTAATAATAGAAAAAGTAAAAAGAGAGAGAGAAGAAGGAAAAGAAAGGAAAGAAAAAGAAAAAGCAGCAACACCTAAAAGAAAGAAAAAACAAAACACCCCCCCCGGGGGTGGTTTCTGTGTGAATGCTGTAGGTGGCGCTGTTGCTCCAGTATTCCAGAGCCGTGGTCGCGTTGCTCCGCACGGACTTTTGAAGCTGTGGCCGGGGTGAGAATGAATGGAGGTTCTCTGCTGCACTCCCGTCTCTTTAAGATCGCTGAAAAACAAAGCACGCACTTTTCTCCTTTTTTTTTTTCTTCTCTCTTCTCCTTCCCTGAGCCAGCCGCGAGCAAGCAGGCGTATTCCTGCTGCGACCGTGCGCCCTCCGTCTCTCCAATCTACGCCATTCCGCGTTTTGTGCCCCCACGTTCCCGGGGCAGGTCCGGGGCTGGTTATCTCCTGGGCCTGCACTTCCACTCCCTCCCGGCTCTGAATCCTCTCCTCCCGCTGGTGCGCTGGGGTGGGGGAGTGCTCGGGTTCTGCCGGGTCGCGGTTCGCGGTTCCGTTTCTTACCCGCCTCGCCTACTGCCAAGTCCTCTCAGGTGTGTCTGCACTGTGTGCACTTTCCTGTGTGTTCTGGTCTCTCTTTTAGGAACAGTTGCATTTGCTGTGTTTTCGTGGGTAAATATAATGTTGGGAGGAAAATTCTGTCGTTCCCTTCACGCCGCCATCTTCCCGGAAACTCTGAGACCTAGGCTTTTATTGTAGCTCTTCCACTTTCTAGTTTGACAAGTTGCTGAACTTCTAGGCCTCAGTTCCCACCCCTTTAAATTGGTGTTAACAACAGTGCACTTCATAAGGCTATGTGAAGCATAATTGAGAAAGTACATGTCACATGTTTAATAGGACACTTAGCACGTAGTAACTAACCATGTGTTAGCTGTTATCATTTCCAGTAAAAGTTATGATGTGACTTATTTTTAGAGGAGCATATGTTTGTGGATGGGGTGCTTAAGGGTCACCTTCGAAGCTGGGTTGGCTAGCCTTGGACACCTGTCTGTCTTGAGAGCCATCTCCCCAGCCATTTATTTGCAGAGAGGAAAGGGTTGCTTTAGGTGGGTCCCAGGGCTGATGGAGTGGCCGTCTTCCCGGTTAGTACCCGGCCCTGCTTGGTGACTGGCACCATCGCCTGTGTCAGGCACCCTTGGGTGGGGTCGTTTCCTCATGGGAATGGTATTCAAGTGCTGCTGGGTCGGAGGCACCTTCGAGTGCTCTTTTCAATCCTGGAATCTCAATGGAAGTTTAAAAAGTAACTTGGGGGCCACTGATCTCTCACTGAAATTATCAGGTAAAATGAAAGACAAAAAGCTGCTGCTTTCTGAGTTGATTGAGGGCAGCAAGAGGTGATTTGTATGCAGTGAGCAATCTTGTAGATTGTATTTAATGAGATTTAAGTTTCAAGGCCCTGAGCAGCCTCTCTTGCAATACTGCACGGCAGGTGCCCCTAGCTGGAATTCTAACAGTAAATAGGAATGTTCCAGTCCTGGAAGCCACTGAACAGGCCTGATTGTATCCATCTGGCAGCAAACACTACCCTTTTGCCAGGGATTTTGTTCTTTCTTTATCTGAATTAGAGCACCCGGGGTGTGGGGAGGCTTGGAGAGGAAGCTGAATGGAGCTGCTTTCTTGTGTACAGATGTCTCCTGCTATTTGCAAGGACAGGGCTGGGATATGTACATTTATTCACTACCCAGAAGCTCCTGGTTTGCCATATGGGAAAGTAGGAAGCCTCTGGATGGGGAATGAGGAAATCTGAATTTGATGAGCCTTGTTTCTTTGGGTCTGTTTCATTGCTTTACAGCGAGGAAATTGGACTAGCTATTCTCAAACCCCCTCATCAGTGGTAAGGTTAGGTGTGACTCTTGAGGGCTCTTGCATTTCTGGGGAAAGATCATTGCCCATCAGTTCCCCATATAGTGATGCTTCCTTGTATAGTGAACTTCAGATCCTTCCTGGGACTAGTGGGCAAATAACCTATCAAAGCCCCAAGCGTGGAACTCAGGGTAGGGTCTGGGCAGGTGAATGTGCCAGGTATACATGCTTCCAGGTTTAAAACCAGAGGCATCTCAGAGATCATTTGGTACAGATTCTTCTCAGAAGGATGTAAAAACACAGGAGGATAAAGAGAGTTCCTCAAATTCACAGGTAACTGAGCTGACCCCTGCCCCAAGTTTCATCACTGCTGCTGGAGGGCTTTCCCTGCCTGCTTCTCTGCCCCTGCCCTCCATGGAAATCCTGCTTCTCCGCGTGTCCCCACCACTGCACACATCTGACTTCCCACCCCACCGCGTATATGCACGCATGCGCATGGCCCCACAAGCAAGGGAGAGCAGTGGCAGAAACAAATTGGAAGTGCCAGGAAGCGTGCCGTGGAGATCCGAGCGTAGAGTGTGTGTTAATGTCGCTTCTATTTATTACTTTTCTGCCCTTGGCTGATCTCCTGCCTCTCCTCTGTGCCTTGGTTTCCTCCTTCGTTCCCATCTCACAGCATTGTGTTGAGGATTAGATGAGACCCTGCAGGAGATGTGCTTAGGCCGAGCACCTGGTGCCCTCAGCAAAGGGTAACTATTAATATTATGACTTCTGTTATTACTATTCTGTTGATTAGAATTCTCAAAATATTCCCAGAGTTCAGTATTAGGGATTTGACAATGCCTTTCATCTGCAGGACTCTGCAGCTGATTGAATTAGGTTAAGTGTGGAAAACAGTGCAGAACCCGAGTATGTGGACGTGAAGAGTACATGTTCAGTAGTTCGTTTGCACTTGTTTCTTTCCCTTTAATGGAGAGAGCAGTTCACTAGGTGAAGGAAGTTGGCGCTTCCTGTTGCCGTCACTCAAACATAAGCAAAGCTGTCTGTCTTGTGTCTGGAGGGCAGGTGCTCAGTTACGTCAGGATGGTGGTCCCGTCACACTTAGCGGGAAGAAGATAAAGGCGCCCTGTAGTGAATGACTGACAGCAACACGTCAGTGGCCAGGCCAAGTAGGAAAGGAAGAGAACAATCGCAGTGTGCTCTGGGTGAGCGGCCTGCCGACCGAGTGGGAAAGGCTAGCTCACTCAGGCACCCTTCACCCGCCAGGTGCCCGTATCTCAGCTCATCCCTCCGTTCCAGCTGTGGCCGTGGGAATCTTAGGTCCCTTTGCAGACAGTGCTGTTAAAGAGCAGACCCAAGTCCCCAGAAGATGAGGAACATGGTGGACTGAGAGTCTGACAGCCTGGATTCAGGTCCTGGGTCCCCTCACCAGCTGTGGTCCTTGGGAAGAGTTCCCATCGCTTCCCTCAGGCCACAGTGCTGTGGTGCGATGGTCAAGGCCCGGTGGGCTGCTGCCTGTAAACTGGACATTGTGGGCATGTGTTTGGTATTTTTATTGCCAGTCGTAACAAGATGGAGAAGCAGCTCCAAGCAGTAAATACACAGTGATGTTCCTGGGGCTCCTCAGTCACTGGGCTGCTGGCTTAAAAGGGCATCTGGAGACGTGCAAAGCCCTTTGTCTCCTGGCTGACTGGTGACGGGAAGGGTGTCTATCCACTTAGTCCAGGAGGAACCACAGGGAGAGAATGTCACAAAGGCACTGCTGGCTTCTCACCTGGGCCCCGGACCACTAGACACCTTCTCTGTGAGAGGCTGTGTGAGGCTCTCCTTACAGTCAGTCGAACAATGAAATATTAGTTAAGTAATGTTTCATCCAGAAATAACTCGTTTTGACAGTTACCTTGCAGTCAAATTTCCAGGTGGTTTAGTTTCATTTGGATACACACTGTAAAATGAATGTGACGCAGAGTTCAAAACAGCCTGGGGAATTAGTGCTTTATATCTCCAGAAATATGAGGTATGTACAGATTTATATCCTTTATGCATTAGACCCAAATTTGTATAGGAAGTGTCAACGTCCCGTCCAACCTTGCTTAGGCCTTGGGTTAAAGTTTCACAGAGAATTAAGAGCCTTGGCAGTCGTCTCCTTAAGACAGGCCTTAGAACTTGAGTGGGATCTGGCGAACCGGTCCTGGGCTGATACCCGCCGGGAGGTCGGCTGCTCCAAGATACCACCGTGCCGCTCCCTTGTCCGCGTGCCCCTCTCATCGCCTTTGGGGCTTAGGCTGAGAAGGCTGTTACTTGAGACTTGGGGGTTTAAAACTTGGCTGCGAAAGAGGAAATGCACATTTGTTGAGTGCTTACCTGTTCCAGACACTGTGCCGGTGAGTTTATGGATGTGGTCTCGTTTTGTCTTTAGGAAAGCCTTAGAGCAAAGAGATTAAGTGAACTGTCCCAAGACGATCCATCAACAAGTGGCATAAATGAGATTTGAACCCCGGGGTATCTGGTTCTTTGTAAGTTAGGGTTAGATCAGCTTCACTTGCCAGGGTAACACAGTAGTGGCCTACACAGCAGAGGTTTGTTTCTTGCTGCTCCGTTATAGAAGTCTGGAGCTAGGCAGTCCAAAGCCGGCGGGATGGCTCTACAGAGGTGTGAGGGACTGTCAGCTCCCTAGAGTGTAGACCTCATCTTTATGAAGCAAGATGGCTGCAGGAGCTCCGTCCATCGTGTTAATGTGCCGAATAGCAAGGACGGAGGAATAGAAAAAGGGTGTGACAACTCTCAGAGATTTTCCCAGAATATGCACATATTTCTGCTCACATCTCATTGGCCAGAACTTTGTCACGTGGCCGCACCTAGCTCCAACTGCAGGGGAGGCCGGGAACTGGGGTATTTCAGCTGAGAAGCAGTATGACTGGCTAAAACTGATCGTCTTGTTCCTGAGCATGAAGAGAAAGATGTGTTGGGGAAGAGCGTGGACTCTAAGTAGCATACATTTTCTTTCTCTTTGCTTAGTGAGACACCTTCTTTTAATGGTCTTTCATAGTTTGTTTATCTGAATTTCTGACTCAAGTTAAAGGCCATTCCAGAAGGCAGAACTATACGTGCGGAGATCCCACCAAATGGTATGAATGTAGTTTTCCTCTTGTAGGTATGTGATGACTTTGGTAAATCTGCCTTTCCAGGATTCAAGCCCACTGTCACTCCTTTTAAAAACTACCCAGTTTAAAAAACAAAAACTGTCGTAGTGCTTGTGGCATTGCGCACAAACTCTCACACCTTTGAATTTGCAGGGATACCACCAGGTCTGCCAGAGTGAGTGGGGTGAAGCCCGGGGGAAGGAAAGTCAGGCCAGCTTTTGAGTTACAGACAAGGTGAGGCAGGGAGTTAAGGCAGGAAGAGCTGCTGAGCCGAAATCCGCAGGGAGTATCCACTCCTCCTGGGAACTTAACCCATCTGTGCTCAGCGGTCAGGGGGCAAGGAAGGGGGCTCAGCCCCACGCTAAGCAACAAGTCTTGGGGCTTGTGGGCGAGGCGCTTTCCCTGCTCCACCTCCCGCCCTCTGCAGTCAGCTTCTGCTGCGCTGTTGGCAGTAGCATTAGGGAACGTGTATATTCTACCCCCTTTGTAAAGTTGTACCTTCTATCAGAAGAGCTGCTGGCCAGGGAAATAAAATACAGCAAGGAAGGAAAATAACCTTTACAATTTTTATGCTATAGCCTACATGTGCAGAAAACACAATCACAACTCTTCTTGTTTCTTAATACAAAAGATTCTTTCTCTTAAAAAAAACAACAACTTATTAAACAAAAAATATCCAGAACAGTTTGAAGCCATCCAGAAGCCACTACTAAAACATTAGAATGCTACCTTTCTAGTTTATTTTGCTATTACATTTTCATTTCTCTTATTATCAGAGGAAAATATCAAGTTAAATTTTCATCCTCATAAAAAATTGCTGTCACATACAACATCATATAATAAGAAAAGTGCACTAGCAGCATCGTTTCTGGGACTAAGCTATCCCTGGGACCTTGAGTAAGCAATTCAGCCTCTAGGTTCAGATCCTTGCCTGCAAATATGGAAGTGGGAGATGTCAGTACCAAGGGCCTTCTCCCCACTCAGTTATCTGCGATTATGACCCAAGAGACAGTCTGTAGAACTTAGGTGGGATCACAGAGCCAGCATCTAGACCAGATGTTTCTTACTTTGGAGTTCAGGGTATATTCTAGAGCAGTCATCACCATAATCAGGTGGAACACATGCATGAACCCCAAATTCAGACTCTTCTCTAGAAGGGTCCATCACATTCATGAGATTCCTAAGGAATCTGTGACCCAGGGGCGATTGAGAACAATTGGTCTGTTCTCATTTTTTTTTTAATATAAAACATTTTTAATGAGTCAAAATGAGTGATCTTTTACATAAATTAATACTTAATCCTGAATCTTTAATATCTGTGAATGAGGATGTTGAGTTTAAGAACAGTAACGAACTGGCCCAAATGGTGATGTCATAACCTCCTTTCTATAATATGACTTCCTTGTTGTTCTTTTTGTTGTTGTTCTTTTGCTGCTTTTATTTATTTTTACTCATCTTTTTTTTTTAACAATTTATTTTATTTTAGTATCATTAACCTACAATTACATGGGCAATATTGTGATGATTAAACTACCCCCTTCATCAGGTCCCCCCCACCGACCCTATTACAGTCACTGTCCATCAGTGTAGTGAGATGAGAATCACTACTTGTCTTCTCTGAGCTGTACAGTCCCCCCCGTGCCCCCCCACCTTATGTCTGCCAATCGTAATGCCCCTTTTACCCTCTTATCCCTCCCTTCCCACCCATCTCCCCAGTCCCTTTCCCTTTGGTAACTGTTAGTCCATTCGTGGGTTCTGTGAGTCTGCTGCTGTTTTGTTCCTTCAATTTTTTTGTTTTCTTTGTTCTTATACTCCACATATGAGTGAGATCATTTGGTACTTGTCTTTTTCGGCCTGGCTTATTTCACTGAGCATAATACCCTCCAACTCCATCCATGTTGTTGCAAATGGTAGGATTTGTTT
>JAQQAC010001453.1:0-14533 GCA_029783875.1 Phataginus tricuspis
AAACAATAGAAAAAATCAATGAAACCAAAAGCTGGTTCTTTGAAAAACTAAACAAAATAGATAAACCCCTAGCCAGACTCATTAAGAGAAAAAGAGAATCTACACACATAAACAGAATCCGAAATGAGAAAGGAAAAATCATGTCAGACCCCACAGAAATACAAAGAATTATAAGAAAATACTATACAAATCTATATGCTAACAAGCTGCAAAACCTAGAAGAAATGGACAACTTCTTAGAAAAATACAACCTTCCAAGACTCACCAAGCAGGAAACAGAAAAACTAAACAGACCAATCACCAGCAACGAAATTGAATCGGTAATCAAAAAACTACCCAAGAACAAAAGCCCTGGACCTGATGGATTCACCTCTGAATTCTACCAGACATATAGAGAAGAAATAACACCCATTCTCCTTGAAGTTTTCCAAAAAATAGAAGAGGAGGGAATACTTCCAAACTCTTTCTATGAAGCCAGCATCACTCTAATACCAAAACTGGGCAAAGACCTCACTAAAAAAGAAAATTACAGACCAATATCCCTGATGAACGTAGATGCAAAAATACTCAACAAAATATTAGCAAACCGAATTCAAAAATACATCAAGAGGATCATACACCATGATCAAGTGGGATTCATCCCAGGGATGCAAGTATGGTACAACATTCGAAAATCCATTAACATCATCCATCACATCAATAAAAAGAAGAACAAAAACCACTTGATCATCTCCATAGATGCTGAAAAAGCATTTGACAAAATTCAGCATCCATTTTTGATTAAAACTCTCAAGAGAATGGGTATAGATGGCAAGTACCTCAACATCATAAAGGCTATGTATGACAAACCCACAGCTAACATCATACTAATAGCGAGAAGCTGAAAGCTTTTCATCTAAGATCGGGAACAAGACAGGGGTGCCCACTCTCTCCACTGTTATTCAACATAGTACTGGAGGTCCTAGCCACGGCAATCAGACAAAACAAAGACATACAAAGCATCCAGATTGGTAAAGAAGAAGTCAAATTGTCACTATTTGCAGATGATATGATACTGTACATAAAAAACCCTAAAGACTCCACTCCAAAACTACTAGAACTAATATCTGAATTCAGCAAAGTTGCAGGATATAAAATTAACACACAGAAATCTGTTGCTTTCCTATACACTAATGATCAGCTAACAGAAAGAGAAATCAGGAAAACAATTCCATTCACAATTGCATCAAAAAGAGTAAAATACCCAGGAAAAAACCGAACCAAGGAAGTTAAAGACCTATACTCTTAAAACCACAAGCCACTCCTAAGAGAAATTAAAGAGGACACTAACAAATGGAAATTCATTCCATGCTCTTGGCTAGGAAGAATAAATATTGTCAAAATGGCCGTACTACCTCAAGCAAACTATAGTTTCAATGCAATTACTATCAAAATACCAACAGTTTCTTCAATGAACTCGAACAAATAATTCTAAAATTCATATGGAACCAGAAAAGACCCCGAATAGCCAAAGCAATCCTGAGAAGGAGGAATAAAACAAGGGGAATTATGCTCCCTGACGTCAAGCTCTGCTACAAAACCACAGTAATCAAGACAATTTGGTATTGGCACAAGAACAGACCCACAGACCAGTGGAACAGAATAGAAAATCCAAACATTAATCCAAACATACATGGTCAATTAATACATGATAAAGGAGCCTTGGATATACAATGGCGAGATGACAGCCTCTTCAGCACCTGATGTTGGAAAAACTGGACAGCTACATGTAAGAGAATGAAACTGGACTACTGTCTAACCCCATACACAAAAGTAAACTCAAAATGGATCAAAGACCTGAATGTAAGTCATGAAACCATAAAACTCTTAGAAAAAAATATAGGCAAAAATATGTTGGACATAAACATGAGCGACTTCTTCATGAACATATCTCCCCGGGGCAAGGGAAACAAAAGCAAAAATGAACAAGTGGAACTATATCAAGCTGAAAAGCTTCTGTACAGCAAAGGACACCATCAGTAGAACAAAAAGACATTCTACAGTATGGGAGAATATATTCATAAATGACATATCCGATAGAGGTTGACATCCAAAATATATAAAGGACTCATGCACCTTAACAAACAAAAAGCAAATAATCCAATTAAGAAATGGGGAGAGGACATGAATAGACACTCCTCCAAAGAAAAAATTCATATGGCCAACAGGCACATGAAAAGATGCTCCACATCACTAATCATCAGAGAAATGCAGATTAAAACCACAATGAGATATCACCTCCCACCAGTGAGGATGGCCAACATCCAAAACACAAAGAACAACAAATGTTGGCGAGGATGTGGAGAAAAGGAAACCCTCCTACACTGCTGGTGAGAATGTAAATTAGTTCAACCATTGTGGAAAGCAGTATTGAGGTTCTGCAGAAAACTCAAAATAGAAATACCATTTGACTCAGGAATCCCAGTCTTAGGAATTTACCCTAAGAATGCAACCGTGCAGTTTGAAAAAGAGAGATGCACCCCTATGTTTATGGCAGCACTATTTACAATAGCCAAGAAATGGAAGCAGCCTAAGTGTCCATCAGTAGATGAATGGATTAAGAAGATGTGGTACATATACACAATGGAATATTATTCAACCATAAGAAAAAAACAAATCCTACCATTTGCAACAACATGGATGGAGCTAGAGGGTATTATGCTCAGTGAAATAAGCCAAGTGGAAAAATACAAATATCAAATTATTTCAATCGTATGTGGAGCACAAGAGCAAAGAAAAAGAAACTGAAAGAAAAAAACAGCAGCAGACTCACAAAACCCAAGAATGGACTAACAGTTATCAAAGGGAAAAGGACTGGGGAGGATGTGCAGGAAGGGAGGCACAAGGGGAAGAAAAGGGGCATTACGATTAGCAGACATAATGTTGTGGGGGCACGGGGAGGGCTGTACAACTCAGAAAACAAGTAGTGATTCTATAGCATCTCACTATGCTTTGAGACAGTGATTGTAATGGGATTGGTGGGGGGGATCTGATGAAGTGCGTAATTTAATAACCATAATGTTGCACATGTAATTGTAGATTAATGATACCAAAATAAATTTAAGCAAATAAAAAATAAAATAAAATTACAGACCAATATCCCTGATGAACATAGATGCAAAAATACTCAACAAAATATTAGCAAACCAAATCCAACAATACATCAAAAGGATCATAAACCATGATCAAGTGGGATTCATGTAAGGGGTGCAAGGATGGTACAACATTCGAAAATCTATGAACAGCATCCACCACATCAACAAAAAGAAACAAAAACCACATGATCACTCCATAGATGCTGAAAAAGCATTCGACAAAATTCAACATCCATTCATGATAAAAATTCTCAACCAAATGGGTATAGAGGGCAAGTACCTCAACATAATAAAGGCCATATATGACAAACCCACAGCCAACATTATACTTAACAGCAAGAAGCTGAAAGCTTTTCCTTTAAGATCAGTCCTAGCTGCAGCAATCAGGCAACACACAAACAAAAAGGCATCCAGATTGGTAAGGAAGAAGTCCAACTGTCCCTGTTTGCAGGTGACATGATAGTGTACATGAAAGATCCTAAAGTATCCACCACAAAACTACTAGATCTAATATATGAATTCAGCAAAGTTGCGGGATACAAAATTAATACACAGAAATCTGTTGCATTCCTATACACTAACGGTGAACTAGCAGAAAGAGAAATCAGGAAAAAATTCCATTCATAATCGCATCAAAAAGAATAAAATACCTAGGAATAATCCTAACCAAGGAAGTGAAAGACCTCTACTCTGAAAACTATAAGACACTCATGAGAGAAATTAAAGAAGATACCAATAAATGGAAACACATCTCGTCTCATGGATAGGAAGAATTAATATTGTCAAATGGTCATCCTGCCTAAAACAATCTACAGATTCAAAACAGTCTCTATCAAAATACCAACAGCATTCTTCAGTTAACTAGAGCAAATAGTTCTAAAATTCATATGGAATGACAAAAGACCCCGAATAGCCAAAGGTATCCTGAGAAGGAAGAAAAAAGCAGGGGGAATTATGCTCTCTAACTTCAAGCTCTACTACAAAGGCACAGTAATCAAGACAATTTGGTACTGGCACAAGAACAGACCCATAGACCAGTGGAACAGAATAGAGAGCCCAGATATAAACCCAGGCATATATGCTCAATTAATATACGATAAAGGAGCCATGGATATACAATGGGGAGATGACAGCCTCTTCAGCATCTGGTGTTGGCAAAACTGGACAGCTAAATGTAAGAGAATGAAACTGGATTACTGTCTAACCCCATACACAAAAGTAAACTCAAAGTGGATCAAACACCTGAATGTTAAGTCATGAAACCATAAAACTCTTAGAAAAAAATAAAGGGAACAATCTCTTGGACATAAACATGAGCAACTTCTTCGTGAACATATCTCCCTGGGCAAGGGAAACAAAAGCAAAAATGAACAAGTGGGACTATATCAAACTAAAAAGCTTCTGTACAGCAACAGACACCATCAGTAGAACAAAAAGGCATTCTACAGTATGGGAGAATATATTAATAAATGGCATATCTGATAAGGGGTTGACATCCAAAAAATATAAGAGCTCACACACCTCAACAAACAAAAAGCAAATAAGCCAATTAAAAAATGGGCAGAGGATCTGAACAGACACTTCTCCAAAGAAGCAATTCAGATGGGCAACAGGCACATGAAAAATGCTCCATCCACATCGCTAATCATCAGAGAAATGCAAATTAAAACCACAATGAGATATCGCGTCACACCAGTTAGGATGGCCAACATCCAAAAGACAAGCAAGAAGTGTTGGCGAGGATGTGGAGAAAGAAGAACCCTCCTACACTGCTGATGGGAATGTAAATTAGTTCAACCATTGTGGAAAGCAGTATGGAGGTTCCTCAAAAAACTCAAAATAGAAATACCATTTGACTCAGGAATTCCACTCCTAGGAATTTGTCCTAAGAATGCAGCAGCCCAGTTTGAAAAAGACAGATGCACCCCTATGTTTATCGCAGCACTATTTACAAGAGCCAAGAAATGGAAGCAACCTAAGTGTCCATCAGTAGATGAATGGATTAAGAAGATGTGGTACATATACACAATGGAATATTATTCAGCCATAAGAAGAAAACAAATCCTACCATTTGCAACAACATGGATGGAGCTAGAGGGTATTATGCTCAGTGAAATAAGCCAGGTGGAGAAAGACAAGTATCAAATGATTTCACTCATCTGTGGAACATAAGAACAAAGAAAAAACTGAAGGAACAAAACCGCAGCAGACTCACAGAACCCAAGAACGGACTAATAGTTACCAAAGGGAAAGGGACTGGGGAGGGTGGTGGGAATGGAGGCGTAAGGGGAATAAGGGGCATTACGATTAGCAGACACAATGTGGGGGGGGTGGGGGTCATGGGGAAGGCAGTATAGCACAGAGAAGACAAGTATTGACTCTGTAACATCTCACTACGCTGATGAACAGTGACTGTAATGGGGTATGTGGTGGCGACTTGATAATACGGGGTGTCTAGTAACCATAATGTTGCTTATGTAATTGTATATTAATGATACCAAAGTAAAAAGAAAAGGAAGATACCAAATAAAGCCAACAACTGGAACAGGAAATTACTCCACAGGAGATTAATTTTATAAAACATCTCACAAATAATTTAACAAAACAATAATAATTTTAATCATCGCCATCATTTTCCTCCTCATCATCAAATAAATATGCTTAGGATGCTAAAAAAAAGAAGAGGAAATAATTTCCATTTAAAAAAGATACAATAAGAACAAAAAACAAAAACAGGGTGACACAAGAGTTTACAGATAGATATGAAAAAGAACCCATTAGAAAACTTGAAAATTAAAAATACAGGCATTAAGTTTCAATATCAACAGAAAGGATATAATCATTACTGGACATAGTTGAGGAGAGAATTATTAAATTATAAAATAGTGAGAGGGAAGGCTCAAGATGGTGGAGTAGGAAGGCAAGGTGGAAACCTTCTCCCACACAAACACCAAGGAAGCAACTACAGCAAATACAATTAAACTTGAAAATGACCTGAAGACTGCAGAACAGACCATCTACATCTGGGGAAGAAGAAAAGACCACACAGAGAAGGGTATAGTGGCAGAGACGTGACTGAACAGACCCAAGCCCCTCCCCCATCCTAACCCACAGGCGGGAGGATGGGGAGTGGAGTGGGGAGGGGATAGGCATCCGGGAACTTTGCACATCTTGCCCTGGAGATCTGCCTGAGAGCAGAAGTCCACATTGCATTGAGTTTTGATGATTAAAAGGCTGGACACCAGGGACAGTTGGAACACTAAGGGAGGCTAAGATGCCAGCCACCTGTGGAGGGCAGGCATGCTCCACTGGCCCCAGTAAAACCGAAGACAGGAAACAGTTTGAAAAGACTTGCCAGGAGTGGGAGGGGAGCTGGAGGTGCAAGGGTTGGACAGAGCTATCTCTACAAGAGAAAGGCCAGGTGGAGAATACCTCCCCATCCCTTCATCAACACCAGCCTTAGGAGCCCCAGACACTCCTCGTTGGCAGCCCAGCCCCAAAGTGCTTCCCTGCACACTAGCCTACTTTGCCCAGCAGCTTTGGACTTTGCTGCCTGGAAGGCAGAGGGCAACTCTCTTAGCTTCACGGCCCTGTTTCAGCCCAACTGGGGAGGTGCCTGCAAGAGCCAGCACTGAAAGCTCCTTCCTCTCAATGAGTGGCCAAGCCCAGTGCAGTATGCCTACCTGTTGCTAGAGGTCACATGCAGGACATGCTGCAGCAGCTGCATTCTGCCCAGACGCAACTAGCTGCCTCCTCCACTGCTGCTGGCACACCCTCCCACAGTGCAAAACATTACTGCCATTTACCTGTGCACCTGCGTGCCCTCCCACTGTGCACGACACACTGCCTCCATGCGCCTGTGTGCCTTTCTACCACATGACCCACTGCCTCTGGGTGTCCATGCACCCTCTCACCACAGGACCCACCACTGCGGCTGTGAGCCTCACTGCTGCAGCTGCTCCTGCGCAGTCCCACTACGCAGCTCAGTCACTGCCCCAGGCACTCTGCAACCAGGAGACCTGCCACCACAGCAAGCCCATGCACCCTGCCTTTGTGCCACTGGCTGTGCAACCACCCTGCCTACCCTGTTAACACAGCAGCCAAACCATCTCTGCAGGGCAGGCAGAGAGCAGCCCTGCCCAAAACAATCTCAGAAGAAACCACTACTCTGATCACATAGGCCTGGCTGAGGCAAACCAACAGCCTCAGCAGACTGAGATAAACCACTGTGGGCAGACAGATAGAAAGGCAACACCACCAACTGCCTATCAGCAGCAACTGAGGCACCATAGCAAAGGAGAGCCAGGCACTGGAGAGGAAAGAGTACTGAGTTTCTGGGCACCACAAGATGCCTTTTTCATAAGGCCGTTACTCTCCAGGCCAGGAAGCATAGCAGATCCATCTAATACAAAGGAAGAAACACAGAAACCCTGACAAATGAGGAGACAGAAGAGTATGTTCCAAATATATCTACAGAATAAGACACCAGAAAAGAGGGCCAAATGAAACAGAGATCACCAATCTTCTTCATAAATATTTCAAAGTAAAAGTCATAAATATGCTCACTGATTTTCAGAAATGTATTAAAGATCTCAGGAAGGGCTCCAACAAAGAGATACAAGAGCTGAAGAACACAGTAACTGAAATTAAAAATACAATAGAAGGAATGAATAATAGAGTGCTCCAAGTCAAGGAGACCATCAATGAGATGGAAATTAGAGAACAGGAACACAATGAAGCTGAGGAAAAGAGAGAAAAAAGGATCTCTAGGAATGAAAGAATGATAAGAGAGCTGTGCGACCAATACAAATGAAATAATATTGACATAATAGAGGTACCAGAAGGAGAAGAGAGACACAAAGGGATAAAAAGTCTCTTTGAGGAAATAATTGGTGAAAACTTCCCAAGTGTGGGGAAGAATATAGATACTCAGGTCAAGGAAGCACAGGGAGCCCCTAAAAAAAGGAACCCCAGGAAGACAACACCAAGACATATAATAATTAAAATGGCAAAGATTAAGGATAAGGAGAGAGTATTTTAAGCAGCCAGAGAGAAAAAGGATAACTTATAAAGGAAATCCCATCAGGCTATCAGCACCTTCTCAGTGGAAACTTTACAGGTCAGAAGGGAGTGGTATATTTAATATACTGAAACAGAAGGACCTCCAACCAATAATCCTCTACCCAGAAAGATTATCATCTAAATTTGAAGCAGGGATTAAACAATTTCCAGATAAATGAAGGCTCAAATAATTTAAAACAATGAAACCAGCATTACAGAATATGTTAAAGGGACTATGGTAGATGGAAATGTTCCTAAGGCTCATTTTCACCACTGAAAATAAACACACAGTAAAGGTAGTAGACCAATTAATTAACAAACAAGAATGAAATTAAAACAAAAGTAGCAGCGACTAATAGTTACCAAAGAGAAAGGAACTGAGGAGGATGGGTGGGAAGGGAGGGACAAGGGGGAAAAAGGGGCATTACAATTAGCAGGCGTAATGTAGCGGGGGTGCGGGGAGGGCTGTACAACTCAGAGAAGACAAGTAGTGACTCTATAGCATCTCACTATGCTGATGGACAGTGACTGTAATGGGGTTGGTGGGGGGGACCTGATGAAGGGGGTAGTTTAATAACCATAATATTGCACATGTAATTGTAGATTAAGGATACCAAAAAAAAAAAAAAGCAAAACCAGCTATACACAAAATCAATCAAGGGATATACAAAAAGTGAAGATTATGATATCTAATACATAAAGTATGGAGAAGAAGAAAAAAGTCCCTTTAGATTGTTTTTGAAATAGAGCAATCAGCAATTTAATGTAGACCATTAATATGTCAGGAAGCTATCCTTAAACCTTTGGTAACCACAAAAGTGAAGCCTACAACAGATACACAAAAGATTAAAAAAGATAAATCCAACCACCACACTAAAAAAAAAAGTCAAAAAACAAGAGAAGAGCATAAGAGGAAGAAAGGAACAGAGAGGAACTATAAAAACAAACAGAAAACAACTAATAAAATGGCAATAAATACATACCTATCAATAATTACCTTAAATGTAAATGAACTGAATGCACCAATCAAAAGACATAGAGTGAAAGTTGGCGAGGATGTGGAGAAAGGGGAACCCTCCTACACTGCTGGTGGGAATGTAAATTAGTTCAACCATTGTGGAAAGCAGTATGGAGGTTCCTCAAAAAACTCAAAATAGAAATACCATTTGACCCAGGAATCCCACTCCTAGGAATTTACCCTAATGCAGGAGCCCAGATTCAAGATGGCGGTGTGAATGGTGAGACAGAGAACTCCTCCCAGAACCACAAATAGTAGGAAAATTTAGTTAGTTAATACAACTAACGCTAAAACAGCAAGAGGAAAGAAGGTTGCACCAGACTGCAAACAGACATCTGGAACAGCGCAGACCTGAAAAAACATGGTAAGGTACCAGGGCCATGATCCGGCGGGACCCAGGCCCTTCCCCAACCCCAGCTCACCAGCAGGAGGAAGAGAAATGGTGTGGGGAGGGGGTGGAAACCTGGGACTAATGAACACCTAGCTCTGGAGACCTGCTTTGTGAGCAGAAACCCACACTGGGTGGTGCTCTGGAAGTTGGGGAGCTGGGACAGGCAGAGTGCCTGAGAGACTTGACATTCTGGCCATTTCTTGAGTAGGGGATCCACACCCAGCTGCTCTGTGACAGAGGAAAGGCAGGCGGTCTGAGAGGCTTCCGAGCAGCGAGAGGGCTGCTGAAGGGGCGTGGTTTGCACGGAGCTTGCTGTGCCAGAGAAGTGAGAGCTGGACAAGGTTGTCAGAGGAACTTCAGGTGCGCCTTCCCCCTGGCTGGCTGCTCAGCTCCAAGGCCCCCCACCATGATACGCAGCCTGCCCAGCCTTCCTCATGGCCTGGAAACATTGCTCGCAAATCAGCAGTCACTGCGCTGGCGTCAGGCCAGCCAGAGGGAGGCCCTGCCTACAACAGCTAGAGATGCCGGAACACACAGGCTAACACCTGTGTGCTCGGCCCACTGGCTGTAATACTGGAGACAGACACTACAGCTGGGAATCAGGAAACAGATATTTCCTCCCCCCAGGCACCAGCTCCACTCCCTAATGACCCCCAACCTCACTCTAGGGGCTGAGCAGCTCCAGAGACTGAAGCTTCTGTGCACTAGTGGGCACCACATAGAAATATGAAACATGAAACTGAGTCAGACCAAAATCTCACAAACCCCAGAAAAAGGACCAGATGAAACTGAACTTCACCAATCTTCTGGAAAGAGAGTTCAAAATAAAAATCAAAAACATGCTTATGGAGGTACAGAAAAATATTCAAGAACCCAGGAACGAATTTAAGATGGAGATTCAATCATTGAGAAATGCCATATCTGAAATGAAACATACACTGGAGGGATTTAAAAGCAGATTAGATGTAGTAGAAGAGACAGTAAATGGATTATAAATTAGAGAAGAGGAATACAAAGAGCTGAGGCACAGAGAGAAAAAAGAATCTCTAAGAATAAAAGAATATTGAGAGAACTGTGCGACCAATCCAAACGGAACAATATTTGCATTATGGTGGTACCAGAAGAAGAGAGAGAAAAAGGGATAGAAAGTGTCATTGAGGAGGTAATTGCTGAAAACTTTCCTGAGCTGGGGAGGGAGAGAGTCTTTTAAGCCATGGAGGTGCACAGATCTCCCAACACCAGGGACCCAAGGAAGACAGCATCAAGACATATAATAAGTAAAATGGCAAAGACGAATGATAAAGACAGAATTTTAAAAGCAGCTAGAGAGACAAAAATGATCATATACAAAGGAAAACCCATCAGGCTATCATTAGATTTCTCAGCAGAAACCTTACAGGCCAGAAGGGAGTGGCATGATATATTTAATGCAATGAAGCAGAGGGTCTTGAACCAAGAATACTCTACGGAGCAAGGTTATCATTTAAATTTGAAGGAGGAATTAAATAATTTTCAGATAAGCAAAAGCTGAGAGAATTTACCTTCCACAAACCACCTCTACAATGCATCTTGGAGGGACTCCTATAGATGGAAGCATTCCTAAGGCTAAATAGATGTCACCCAAGAGATACACAAAGAGTACAGAATATGTTTCATGACATACAAAGAATGGAGGAGGAAGAAAAAGGAGAAAAAACAAAGAACCTTTAGGTTGTGTTTGTAATAGCATACAAACTGACTTAAGTTAGATTGTTAGTTAGTAAGGTAATTACGCTTGAACCTTTGGTAACCACAAATCCAAAGCCTGCAATGGCAATAAGTACATACCTATCGATAATCACCATAAATGTAAATGGTCTGAATGTACCAATTAAAAGACATAGAGTCACTGAATGGATAAAAAAGCAAGACCCATTTATATGCTATCTACAAGAGATCACTTCAAACCCAAAGACATACACAGACTGAAAGTGAAGGGATGGAAAAAGATATTTCATGCAACTAATAGGAAGAAAAAATCAGGAGTTGCAGTACTTGTATCAGACAAAATAGACTTCAAAACAAAGAAAGTCACAAGAGACAAAGAACGAGATTACATAATGATAAAGCGGTCAGTCCAACAAGAATATATAACTATTATAAATATCTATGCACCCAACACAGGATCACCTACATATGTGAAATGAATATTAACAGAATTAAAGGGGGAAATAGAATGCAATGCATTCATTTTAGGAGACTTCAACCCACCACTCACTACAAAGGACAGATCAACTAGAGAGAAAATAAGTAAAGAGACAGAGGCACTCAACAACGTATTAGAACAGATGGATGTAAGGATATCTACAGAACATTCCATCCAAAAGCAACAGGATACACATTCTTCTCAAGTGCACATGGAATATTTTCAAGAATTGATCATATACTAGGCCAAAAAAGAACCTAAGTAAATTCAAAAACATTGAAATTTTACCAACTAGCTTATCAGATCACAAAGGTATGAACGTAGAAATAAATTGCACAAAGAAAACGAAAAAGCCCACAAACACATGGAGGCTTAATAACATGCTCCTAAATAATCAATGGACCAATGACCAAATAAAAAGAGAGATAAAGCAATATATGGAGACAAATGACAACAGTAATTCAACATCACAATCTGTGGGACGAAGCGAAGGCTGTGCCAAGAGGGAAATATATTGCAATACAGGCCTACCTCAGGAAAAAAGAACGATCCCAAATGAACAGTCTAAACTCACAATTAATGAAACTAGAAAATGAAGAACAAATGAGGCCCAAAGTCAGTAGAAGGAGGGACATAATAAAGACTAAGGCAAAAATAAATAAAAGTGAGAAGAATAAAACAATAGAATCAATGAAAGCATGAGCTGGTTCTTCAAGAAAATAAAGAAAATATATAAACCCTTATCCAGGCTTATCAAGAAAAAAAGAGAGTCTCCACACATAAACAGAATCAGAAATGAAAAAGGAAAAATCACTATGGACACCAGAGAAATACAAAGAATTATGAGAGAATACTATGAAAAATTATATGCTAACAAACTGTATAACCTAGAAGAAATGAACAACTTTCTAGAAAAATACAACCTTCAAAGGCTGACCCAGGAAGAAACAGAAAATCTAAATAAACCAATTACCAGCAAAGAAATTGAACTGGTAATCAAAAAACTACCCAAGAACAAAACTGCTGGACCACACGGTTTCACTGCTGAATTTTATCAAACATTTAGTGAAGACCTAATACCCATCTTCCTTAAAGTTTTCCAAAAGGTGGAGGAGGAATACTCCAAAACTCATTCTATGAGACCAACATCATTCTAATACCAAAACCAGAGAAAGACACCACAAAAAAAGAAAATTACAGACCAATATCCCTGACGAACGTAGATGCAAAAATACTCAGCAAAATATTAGCAAACCGAATTCAAAAGTACATTAAAAAGATCATCCATCATGATCAAGTGGGATTCATCCCAGGGATGCAAGGATGGTAAAACATTTGAAAATCCATCAACATCATCCACTACATCAACAAGAAGGACAAAAACCACATGATCATCTCCATAGATGGTGAAAAAGCACTCAACAAAATTCAACATCCATTCATGATAAAAACTCTCAACAAAATGGGTATAGAGGGCAAGTACCTCAACATAATAAAGGCCATATATGACAAACCCACAGCCAACATTATACTTAACAGTGAGAAGCTGAAAGCTTTTCCTTTAAGATCAGGAACAAGACAAGGATGCCCACTCTCCCCACTTTTATTCAACATAGTTCTGGAGGGCCAGGTAATGGCAATCAGACAACACAAAGGAATAAAAGGCATCCAGATTGGCACGGAAGAAGTCAAACTGTCCCTGTTTGCAGACGACATGATATTGTACATAAAAAAACCCTGAAGAATCCACTCCAAAACTACTAGATCTAATATCTGAAGTCAGCAAAGTTGTGGGATACAAAATTAATACACAGAAATCTGTGGCATTCCTAGACTAACGATGAACTAGCAGTAAGAGAAATCAGGAAAACAATTCCATTCACAATTGCATCAAAAAGAATAAAATACCTAGGAATAAACCTAATCAAGGAAGTGAAAGACTTATACTCTGAAAACTACAACATACTCATGAGAGAAATTAAAGATACCAATAAATGGAAACACATCCCGTGTTCATGGAAAGGAAGAATTAATATTGTTAAAATGGCCATTCTGCCTAAAGCAATCTACAGATTCAATGCAATCCCTATCAAAATACCAACAGCATTCTTCAATGAACTAGAGCAAATAGTTCTAAAATTCATATGGACCCACAAAAGACCCTGAATAGCCAAAGCTATCCTGAGAAGGAAGAATAAAGCAGGGGAAATTATTCTCCCTGACTTCAAGCTCTACTACAAAGCCACAGTAATCAAGACAATTTGGTCCTGACACAAGAACAGACCAATAGACCAATGGAACAGACTAGAAAGCCCATATATAAACCCAGGCATGTGTGGCAAATTAATATACAATAAAAGAGCCATGGATATGCACTGGAGAAATGACAGCCTCTTCAACAGCTGGCATTGGCCAAACTGGACAGCTACATGTCAGAGAATGAAACTGGATTACTGTCTCACCCCATACACAAAAGTAAACTCAAAATGGATCAAAGACCTGAATGTAAGTCATGAAACCATAAAACTCTTAGGAAAAAACAGGCAAAAATCCCTTGGACATAAACATGAACGACTTCTTCATGAACATATGTCCTCAGGAAAGGGAAACAAAAGCAAAAATGAACACGTGGGAGTATATAAAACTAAAAAGCTTCTGTACAGCAATGGACACCATCAATAGAAAAGACATCCTACAGTATGGGATAATATATTCATAAATGATGTATCTGATAAGGGGTTGAC
>JAQQAC010001462.1:0-12016 GCA_029783875.1 Phataginus tricuspis
AAACAATTTTAGCAGCATCATCCCATCTCCCAGGGCAGTGTTGTTCATGGATAGTGTCCAATCATTGATCTTTGCTGGGCGAACTTGGAAACTGGGTTCTTCTATGTCACCATTTACTCTATGTAATCTTAATTTACTTTCAAATTAAGATAAAAATGGACCTATCAAGAAATGGAGTTACTTTGCATGGAGAACAGAAAACTCTAGGATGGCTTGATAACATTTATGAAACCCTCCCTTTTTAATTTATTTATATAGTGTTTCTATCTACCATAGAATGGTCAGTTGTCCATTTTGTGTGTTTGTGTATGTGTGTGTGTGTTATGACATAAAATCACATGAGGAAGAAGCTAAGTTATAAAAGGGCAGAGTCTCTCAATTGTAAATGTTGGGTAAGGAATAAATTGCTAACAGAGGCTAGGAAATCTGACCCCTAGAGATTTCCAAATAGTCAACAAAGAATCAACCAGGTGGCCTGAGATTCTTTTAAAACTGTAGTCTTTATTATCTTGTTATGGTGCTTGGGGAGGGAAATAGTCTCCACAGGTGGATATTCCACTTAATAATAATTATTGCTAACAGATTAGCAACTTTCAAGGACTTGAGATATTGTAAAGTATAAGAAGAAATTAAATCCTGATACATACTATTCTGGGGACAAAAAGAGGTACTAAGAAAGATTGTGCCTGAATAGAGGCCACTGTGAGTTTATTTTCTCGATCTTACTCTGAACAATCTGGATACTGTACTTTTCTGACTTTTGGAAGCAGCAAAAAGTATCATATTCTGAAACTTCACCCTTCAGAGCAGACTACTCCAAATACAGTAAACCTAATTTATGTAAGAAATTAGCTCAAAAGATCTTCATAAAATTTTGAATTACTTTAGAATATTAAGTACCAAGTTTATAGTGATCTTAGATCACTCGATTGCTAAACATTGCTTCCTCTTTTCAGCCCTGCAATTTCCAACTAAGTAACAATAAACTCTTCACCCTCCCACTGACATGGGGGGAAAACAGGCTAAACATAAAACTCTTTCAGGTCAGATGGGGGAAATTTCAGGGCATAAGGAATGATTCACCTTTGTTCTTCCTAATAGATTCCAGAGCAAATTTCAGAGCTGCTTGCATTGGTTGAAAAGGGAAAAAAAAAATCATCTAGAACATCTCCTGAGAGTAGTTAATTTACCTATATTGGCCCCAAATCACCAGGTCACACTCTTCACATGGTAGTTATTCCAGATTTCGCTATTGAAGGTCGGCAGAGCTGTTTGATCATCCAGTTTTCCATTTGGGAGCTCTGCATCACCTGCAGCTAAAATAGTAAACTCAGACATCTTTGTTCTCAACTTCCTGCAGCATTTATTATCCAGCATTCCATTTTGCTAGGGCAAATGTGCCTGTGACTTTTCTGAGTTTAAAGGCAGCAGCGTGTCTGACCACGTCCAACTCACAACGGAAGTAAAACACCTACTATATCTATGCTAAGCTTTTGAAGCAATTAGTTTCCTCAGTTACAGGTATGCTTGACTTTAAACAAACTAAATAACTTTAAACAAACTTTAATAACTTCTAGACATCTGTGGATATTTTTCATTTTGTAAACAGATTCTTTTAATCTCTTAAGGTATTTATCACATAATAGGTCTATTAAAAATAAGGTATAACTACTAGGGAAATGCACATCAAAACCACAACGAGATGCCCTTTCATGCTCATGAGGATGAGTATCATTAAAAAAAAAAAGAAACATGTTGGTAAAGATGGTGAGGATGTGGAAAAGTTGGAGCCCTTACTCATTGCTGGTAGGAATGTAAAATAGTGCAGCGGCTGTGGAAAACAAGTTCCTCAAAGACCTAAACAGAGAATTCTCATACGATCCAGCAATTCCGCTTCTAGGTATATATCCAAAAGAATGAAAGCGGTGACTTGAACACATTTTTGCACATTCACATTCACAGCATTTTTCACAATAGCTAAAACACTGACGCACCCAAGCATGGCTTGACAGGTGAATGGATCAGCAAAATGTGGTATGCTGTATACATACAATGGAAGATTACTCACTGTTAAGGTAGGAGATTATGAGACATGCTACAACAATGGTGAACACGGAAGACATTATGCTAAGTGAAATAAGCAGCAGCAAAAAGACAAATATTCCTCCTCTGTGAGGTATTTAGAATAGTCAGATTCATAGAGACTGAAAGTAGAATGGTGGTTGCCAGAGGCTGGGATAGAGGAAAAGAAGGAGTTATGGCTTAAGGCATACAGAGTTTCAGTTTGGGATGATGAAAAAGTTCTGTAGATGGTTGGTGGTGAGGGTTGCACAACAATGTGAATGTACTTAAAGCTGCTGGAATTGTACATTAAATGGTTAACACGGAACATTTTGAGTTGTGTATGGTATTTTACAAAAACAAATTAAAATTTTGAATGTGGGTATGTCTGAAATCTTGGTTGCATAAAACAGTTGATGAATCATTCCTTTTTATTGCCAAATAATAGTTCATTGTACAAATATACCACCTTGTAAATACGCTAAGTGAAAGAAGCCAGTCATAAAGGACCACGTATTGTCTGATTCCATTTACATGAGAGGCCCAGAAGAGGCAAGTCTGTAGCGACAGGAACCAGTTTAATGGTCGCCTCGGGCTGGGAGGAGACTGGGGAGGCAAAGAGGAATGAAGGCTAAAGGCGATCATGGATGCAGGGCTTTGGGTGGGGAAGGCGAGGAAAATGTTTTAAACTGATTGTGGTGACGGTCATACAACAACATGGACATACTGAAAAATCACTGAATTCAATTTAAATGAGTGAGCTGTAGCTCAATAAAGCTGTTATCAGAAAGGTTAATGAACACCAAAAGAATGGAAGAGCCTCTCTTGAGGACTGTTTTCCCTGACCTGGGACACCAAACTTTCATGCCTTAGTGTGGAAAGATTCGTGGGTTTTCTTGTATTTCCCTTCAATCACTCAGTAAGTACTTGTGGAGAACTTTCTGTGGGCAAATAACACTATTGAAGGTACATAGCTATGTACAAAAAAAAATGTCTTGAAATATGGTGCCTGCCTTTCAGAAGCTTGCTCTCTGATTAAGGAGACAAGCCATACATACTTGGCATAAGATCAAGACAATGCCATGTTGGAGTTCGATTTTCAACTCATATTAATGATTCCACTTGCCACACAAAACCAAATTAGTGATACTGAAAATAAGATTTCATAGTGGTTAAGAGCAAGGGCTCTGGAGCCAGACTGCCTGGTATGAATCCTGGTTCTATCGCCTACTAGCTGTGTGACCTTGTGCATGTTACTTAACTTTTCTGTGCCTCAGCTTCCTCCTTTAGAAAAAGGGGAAGATTATGATAATAATGGTACCTACTGCAGAGGTTGTTTGAGGATTGGATGTGTTAATATATGTAAAGTGCTTAGAACAGGTCCTGGCACATAGCAAATGCTTGATAAAATATTAGTTTACTAGTATTTCCAGAAAATGATGGGTAATCCCTTTGATGAATATTCAATATTTGTCCATTGAAAATCCTTCAACATACATGTTAAAGATACTTCTTCGCAGAGATGTGACCCCTTTGCCAGAGATTTCTACAGCACATACAGCAGGGTGTCTGTCATCCAGGAATGTCATGGCAGTATTGGCTTGAGGTATCTAGAACGTCTAGCATCCTGACTGGGCACAAAGTAAGGGTTCGGTAAGTACTGGAATTCAATGAAAAAAATTTAGATTAAAATGTTAACGTTTTTGGATGATGGGTGGAATATTTCTTCGTTACTTTCTCAAAATGACTGGATTACTACTTTTATATTTTTATTGCTAATATTTCAAACCTACAGATATTTATAGAGACTAAATGATGAACACACATTTACCCATGACTTAAGCTTTATTAAACTGTGACCTTATGCCATATTTATCTGACTTCCTTTTCTTTCTTTTTAAGAATTAAAACATTATAGACAGAGTTGACACCCCATGTGCCCCCTTGCAGAGTCCTACACCACTTTCCCTATAGGTTGGACCAGTATTTTGAATATTTTTACACTACCACTACAATGAGGGCCTTCAGAAATAATACAGGATGGTTTTGAGTATTTAAAAACTATATACAAATGGCAATCTACACACATGTCATTCTGGATCTTGCCTTTTCATTCAGCATTTTGTCTGCAAGACTCATTTATGTGGGTTTGCGTAGCTCTAGCTCATTCATTTCCCTTGTAAAGTATTCCAGAGTCTGTATGTTTACTTACCCATTCTCCTGATGGAGGAGATTTCTATTGTTTCCATTTTTTTTCTCTATTACAAATAGG
Organism: Phataginus tricuspis; assembly: GCA_029783875.1. Classification (NCBI taxonomy): domain Eukaryota; kingdom Metazoa; phylum Chordata; class Mammalia; order Pholidota; family Manidae; genus Phataginus; species Phataginus tricuspis. The sequence continues at coordinate 4,334 of JAQQAC010001462.1, forward strand.
CTGCTATGAAAATGCTTGGGCATACATGCAGATTTCTCTAGATGCCCATCTAGGAGTGATATTTGCATCCTGAACTTTACTAGTTATTGCGAAATTGTACTCTCACCAGCCGTGCCTGAATGTTTCCATTGCTTCACATCCTTGCCAAAACTTACTTGTTGTGCTTTTAGAAGTTTTTCCAGTTTGGTGGGTGTGAAACGGTGTCTTATGTAAAGCAGTTAGAATGTTGCCTTGCATAAAGTAGGGTCTCAGTAAGGGTGAGTTATTATTTTCATGAACATTTCCATAATCAATGTGGACGTCGGGCGCCTTCTCATCTGTTTGCTGGTTATTAACATTTCCTCTTCTGTGAAGTACCTCTTTATGTCCTTTCCCCTTTGTTTTTTCCTAGGTGATTTGTCTTTCTCTTACTGATTGTAGGGTTCTTTATATTTTCTCACACTAATCTTCTGTTGCTTATGTAGTCTATGGCAGGTCTTTAACTTAATTTACAGTGTCTTGTCATCAAGAATTATATTTTCTACTTTAATGTACTCAGATTTATCATTTCCCCTTTTGGACTGTGCTTTTTATATCTTGTTTAGAAAAGCTTCCCTGTTAGTGGTTATGAATTTTCAAGGGAACTCTGTTTTTCTGCCTAGGACCCAGGCCTAGGTAGGCAACCTTCCATTCAGTCTTCTCTGCCTGTGGACAGGATTTTTTTCTAATTTGCCATTTCATTGAGGGAACAGCTAACTGAGGGGCTGGGACTTGGTTTCAAGGCCTTGGCTCCTTTCTCTGTATGTGCATTGTACTGATTAGTATTAGGTTCCGCTAAGAGCAACAGGGCATCAAAATAATAGTGGCTTAAGCAAGAGAAATATTTGCCTCTCATAACAGTCTAGAGAAAATCAGTTCAGGCTGGTTTGACCCCACCATGCTGCTCTCAGGCACCCAGGTTCTTTCTATCTTGTTCTACTCTACGTGGCCTCTGTTTCTCAAATCACTTCATGGCCCAAGATGGCTCCTCCAGCTCTAGCCTTCACTTAGATATTCCAACCAGCAGGAAAGAAGAGGAGGCATCGTAGCTGTCTTTTAAGGAAGATTCTCAGTAGCTTTCGTATGACATTTGCTTTTATATCCCATTGGTTGGAACTTAGTCACAGTAGTCTTTATCCTGGGTGGCCACGTGTCCACCCAAAAAGTAGGAGTTCTGTTACTGTGGATATAGAAGAGAATGGATGTTGGGGAATAGCAAACAGTCTTGGCCACGGTGGTCAAATGTCAAGTCAGTAGACCACAGGTTACCTGTGTACCACTCTATGGTTTTTAGTTCTCTCATCCTTTCTAGCACCTTATCATCCTGCATTCTCAGCTGTGCCATTCAGTCATTCATTCAATAAATATCTATTGAGCATTTAATATGGACCAGGAACTGTTTTCAGAAGTGGGGTTGCAGAAGCGAACAAGACTAAGGCCCTGCCCCCATGAAGCTTACATTCTAGTTGAGGGAGACAGATCATAAACAAATCAGAAAATGCAATACTACAATGCCAGAGGGTGGGAATTGGTAGGGAAGAAAATCAAGCAGGTTATGAGGGTATGGAGAGTATGGGGAGTGGGGTGAGCAGTTATTATTTCAGGTAAGGCCTCTGTGACAAGGTGACATTTGAACAGAAACCTGCAAGAAATGGGATAGAAAGCTATAGTGTTATTTGGGGCAAGAGCATTTCAGGCAGAGGTAAGAGCAAGTGCAAATACCCTGAGGTGGAAATGGACATACTGTGTTCCAAGAACAGCAAGGAGGCCTGTGTGACTGGGGCAGAGTGGGAAAGTGGAGGGGCAGCTGTGGTCACCGGAGGGAGTGAAGTGCCACATTAGCCAGGCCTTCTTAGGCTTTTGCTTGTATTGGAGTGTGAAGAGAAGCCATTGGAGGGTTTGAACAGAGGCATAATGGGATCTGCCTTATATTTTAAAAGGATCACTTCAGCTGTTGAGTTGAGAATAGACTTTAAGGTAGTAAACGGTGGATGCGGGGAGATACTTTAGAAGGCCAGTTTGGTTGGCCAGACAAGAGATGAACATTATTTGGACTAGAGTGGTAGTAATAGAGGAGGTGGCGAGAAAGGGTAAGATTAGAGGTATGTTTTGCAGAAATACAGCCAAAAATATTTGCTGAAGGATGAGATGCAAGGAGTAAGAGAGAGGTGGTAGCTCCAACTCCAAGCTCCCCCAAATAACGGGACAAATTTTGAAAGTAAGTTAATGTCACTTACTCTAGAAGTATGAGAATGTTTATGAGCTCCTGAGGAGATACTCTCTTAACTTACTGGAATAAAGTATCTGAAAATGGAATAAATAAAGTGTCAGATCTTGAGATCATCAGAGCAAGTTATCAGTGAACCGCAAAGTACCAATAACCTAGCTTCAGATATAAAAGTCCCTGAAACCGATCCCATATGATTCTCTTTTCACCTATTATCTTTATTTCCAACATGCCCACTTACTGAGATTTTTTTAAAAGAAAAAAAAATATCGCAACCACTTAATTTCTATTCCTTTTAAATGCTAGTTATAGAACTAATGGTGGCAGCAGACCCTCCCCTAAACGTAAGACTCTTGCGGGCATGGCAAAAGTAGGCAAATGTCGGCATTGCCAAGCCAGTTAAAGCCTCCGGAAGACTGAATTGTTGACTATATGCGGGGGTGGGGGATGAGTGTGGGGGTTTTGACTTTACTTCCAGTTGTTTCTAAAACCGTGAGTATCGAGTTTCAATGATTATAAAATACTGATCAAGAAAAATGCTATAACAGAGTCAAACTAGATTTGTTTAAAACAAAGTGAGTGAGGACTTCTGGTCCAACCACTGCTCCCCCCACCCCCGGGATACCTTTCTGCTTGGAGAAGCCCGGAATCTCCCAGAAGTCACTGGGTTTCCTGTCTCTCCTCAAGCAGACCAGCAGGCGCCATCTTCTCCTCTTCAAGCGCCGGCTTTCCCCACCGAAAGCCTGGTAGGTACCTCCTGTTCACCAAAACCTGCAGAACCTTCAGTCCATCCCTGAGCACCTGAGCACCCTACCCCACCCTGTGACCTGAGGCAGCTTTGTAGAGGGCCTGTAAAAGGGGTGAAGTATTCTTCCCTGCCGCAGCCCAGCTCTAGTCAGCGGCTCTTCCGCCATTTTCTGGGCGGTAGCGTTCGCAAGCCACCCGGTCTCAACTGTTCCAAATCCCAAATCCCTGAGACACAATGAAGGCAAGCGACATGGGTGGAGATGACAGGAGAGGCAGTAAGAAACCTCCACAAGGAGGTACAATGCAAGTAAGCGTATGTGACTTGACATCTGACCATTTCAAAGAAACCTGGCAAAGATTAAAAGAGCTCCATGACGAAGATCTACACAGTTTGCAGACAAAATTAATCTATTTGAGTAAAGAGCAACTGAAAGAAAGGGCAGGCCACAAAGCCAAAATTAAAGAACTGACTGTACATCAACGAGTTTTCAAAAGGATCATTCGTGACTTACAAAAGCGGTTAAGTGCAAAAAAATGTAAGCACTGTACAGTGAACAAAACAAAGAGGAATACACTGCAGCAAGAATTGTACAATATCCAACAAAAAAGTACTAAGCAGATTGCTAAGCTGACTGCAGAAAGGAATAAATTAAAAGAAGAAAATAAAAGGCTTCATGCAAAACTAAAACAGGATCAGTCACACCTTTATATTTTATTTATTAACAGCAATGATGATTCCGATTCTGATACTGAAATCGCTATGCCCTCTTTCTCAACTTGCACAGTCTGGAGGCCTGTATCTGGAACTCAGAGGCATCTGCCTGTTAAACTGGTACAGCAATCAAATACTGAAAAGATGAAATCTGGAGAAAAAGAGAAAGTGCAACACGGTTCAAACTCTCCAACTCCGTTTGATGGTCAGGACATCTCTGAGGTGCCAGAGACCCCTTTTGAAACGACATCCTCTAATGCCAGTCAGCCTGCCTCAGCAGGCAGTGCCAAGCAGCAGTCCACCACAGATAACCGTTCAACATCTACACTTGGTCCTCAAAGAGGGTATGGATTTCAAGGGGTCTTCCACTTGCCAAAGGACAAGGTCAGACGGTCTAAAAGGAAACAGACCTCCACACCAGAAGGTAAAATACAGACTGACTTCTTTTGGAGCCTTTCCAGTGTTTCTAACGGAAGCCCACAGCTATCAGAAGAAAGCTCAGTTACTCTAGTATCTGAAACTTCAGAGGAAGATATGCCTCGTTCTTATAGAAGAACATGTCGTCCTCCTCCACAAAAAAAGCCCTCTTTAACTATATTTCCTTTTGACTCTACTTTGAAATCTAGTGCACAAAGATCAACGACTGATGACAATCAACACAACATTGGGTTTTTGGTGAGAGATGGCAGTTACCAGACACCTTCCAGCGAACAATCGACTCTGGGGGAGAACGGTGATCAATCTGCAAGTGCACAGTGTGGTGCTGATACACCTCAAAGGGATCCCCAAAGTTTCAACGTGAGATCTTCAGTGAAGAGAAAAGCCAAGACAGTCACATAGGGCAAAGCAACTTTCCCTCGCCTCTTTTCTTCTACGAGAGGACAGTCTTCCTTTCAATTCGGACTGTATAACTGATAACCTTTGACTCTATTTCTCAGGATATAACAAGCAATACGACCTAAAAAAGCCTGGGAAATGACTAAGACTTTGAAACAGTGAATTACTGCCAGTTAAAACACAACTACAAACAGAAGGAAATTCATTCTTCAGAATCCATCCATTTCAATATAAAAGTATAAAGTCTGACCATCGTTGTTGAAATTAAGTTGCTACTGTTGATAAACCAATAAAGAAGAAAACCAAGAGAAGACCTGAAGGTTGTGGACTTTTGTAAGAGTTCGCCATTTAAATGCCTACGGAGTGACTAAAAGTATTTACTGGATAAGACGGCTACACAATATATCCATTGAGAAGGATCCAAAAGCAGATGCTTTTTCAGAATAAAATGACTGTGACTTTACACATATCATACAACATGCCTTCATATGTACAAGAAACTGACAGACTGTCTACAAGTTATGAAAAATGTGCTTCTAATAATCAAAAAGCAAGAATAGAAGAAAAACCTAACGAACAAACATCAAATATTTAGCAAGCAGGATCAACATTTACAAGAGGAAGAGGAAGTTTGAAGTTCTCAAGAAACGAAGTTCTGGTTTTGCCCATAACATCAAACAAAGCAGCCAGAGACTTCTCACAGTGTGCGGTGTTTTGATATATGAGTGAGTGAGTGAGTGAGTGAGTGAGTGTGTGTTAAGAGTGGACAAACTAGTCAGCAATGCATCTCCCATTTTTTCCTTTTCTCTCTCCCTCCCCCACCTTACTTTCTCTGGACTGTGGTGGTTCACTATTTTTTTGTTTTCCTTTTTTTTTTTTATCCATGTGCCTCTTGGGTCTTCTTTTTTTTAATTTATTGAGTGAATAAACTCACCCATTTTAAGAGTGCACAATATTTTATAGTATCTCGAAGAGTTGTAATGCCATCACTACAGTCTTAGAATATTTTCACCCTTAAAAGAAACCGTACACATTAGCAGTCACTTCCACATTGCCCCACTTTCACCTGGTGGGGTGACAAAAACAGTCAGCTGTGGCTATAGTTGCTAACTAGTCCATCATCTCCTGGAGTGAAATTCCACTAGGGGTAGGAAATCATCTCCCTTTAACTGATTTCCTTCCCAAAACATGGAGGGCCATCACAGTCTCAATATAATTTTTTTTTTTACTCTTAAGTCATATATTCTTAGAACTTAAAGATTATATTTATTTTTCTATTGTACTAATAAGCTTTAGAATTTAGTATTCATCTCTAGCTATTAATTTGTTTTAATGTTTCACAGCTAGTTATCAACTTATTTGATATCCTACATTACTACAAGAGATTTAAAGCAAGTAATATTTACCAAAAAAGAACAAAAAAAACAGAAAAATAGAAAATAAGTTAAGATATAATGATTACGATGGTCAGAACCCAGGTGCTTTTATGTTCTTCATTTCTGCCTACATTTTTTTTTTTTAGTAAAAATATAGGATAAATAAGGAAAGGGAGGGAAAAGACAGAAAAGGGAACTGTGGAAATAAATGTGGTATTTAGGAATAAGATAGCCTTTCAGTGATAACAATGACATTCCTAACTCTCAGAGAATGCTTATTGCCTTTTTCTTTGCTTCTGTTTTCCCAAATCCTGGGTCAGATAAAAGCTAAAGTATTAAGTATGACTCTTGCTTATTATTTCTTTCTGTTTACATTGGCCATTTAATGCATTATATGTTCTGCTTTACCTGAGGATTGTGGCCTCCAGGCACAGTGTAAATGATATTGAACACCAAGGGCTCAGGACATGCCTTGGATCACAGCTGCTTTAAATGCTGGGCCTAGAAGCGGCGTCGGACCTTCTGGGACCACTAGGAAGGCACGGGAGAACAGGGCTGAGTCCCACTCACACCTTAAAGGCTGAGTAAAATCTTTGGTCACGGGCTTCCCAGATACGCCTCTAACAGTAGTTGACTGGGAGGAGGGAGGGCCAGGATTATGGAGGAGGACGGAATAGGCGGCTCCTGTATCGAGCAAAAAAATCGGTGGTGTGGCCTCCTACAGAGAGAACCACCCGGGGCTCCTGTGGGGTTATGATGGTGACAGGAGCCAGCATGGGCAGCCCCGGGCCCCTTCAGTCCTGACCACATCATTGCAAGTCTGACCCCAGTTGCCTATGCCTCTGAGGGCAGTCTCGCTTCCAATGGTCTCCTTGACAGAGCAGGCAGGGCGTTGGCGGTTTGGAGCGCCTACCCCTAGGACTGTCTCGCTTAAAATGCCCCTCTGCCACAGAGGAAACAAGCCACCCGGGGCCCGGTCCCTTGGGCTGGTCTCCCTTTCTCCAACTTTTCGGGCCCAAAGTTGATTCTCTCCAAGGCCATCACTAATGCCTCTGCCTTTCGGTTATCTCTCCTGTCCCGGTCCCTCTTTTCCTCTTGGTCTCTATTATAGAAAACTGATGTGGTGACCTTCAGGAGGCTTTCCAGATTTTGTTCTGGGCCAAATGCCAATTTTTGTAACTTCCTCCTGAAATCTGGGGCCGATTGGGTGATGAATTTATCTTCGAGAATAATTTGGCCCTCTGGGGACTCTGAGGACATATAAGTATGCTTCACCAATGCCTCCCTGAGCCGCTCCAGAAAGGCTGAGGGGCTTTCTTTTCCTTCCTGCATCACGGCTGCTAATTTAGAGTAATTTATAGGTTTTACTCGGGCTCTCTTCAGCCCTTCTAAAATACAGGTTATAAAGTGGTTCCTGTACCACTTATCAGCATCATCCGTGTCATGGCCCCACTCTGGGTCAGTGAATAGCACTGCCTGACAGCCCTTGGGGACTCGGGTTAGTTCCTCTGGAGATTTGCCATTTGCATTTATAGTATACCATCTGCTTTAAATAGCATCCACCCCTTGTTTTACTTAAATATACACACAAAATGGCTCTTGTGTGACTAAAGGTTAGTGTCATACCATCATCATCATCATCATGAAATTTACATCCTGGAAACTAAAATCGCCAGCTTACTGTGTAGGTATTGAATTCATACCCAATGGAATGTTCCGGATATCCATAAGTTCAAGAGAGAGTCTCTAAATCACTGTTAGTATGA
>JAQQAC010001477.1:0-26732 GCA_029783875.1 Phataginus tricuspis
AAACACCCTTGCACAGACCCCCTTGCACACCCACACAGGCTTTCCCACACCTGCTGCACCTCTCCAAGCACTCACTTGAAGTTGCCAAAATGAAGCAGGAGGCAAGTGCTGTCAGTGTCTGTCTGTCTCTGCCCATCCCTCTCTCCCTTTGCATCCCTCTCTCCTCCTCAGGTTCTCTCTCTCTAGGTACCAAAGCGACTTTGGTGAAAAGAAAAGGGATGATGTGGAACAGCGGGGCAGGTGACAGTGGCAGCAAAAAAGAAGAAATGGGAGAATTTAGGAACTCCAAAAACTTGTAAAAACCTGCCACATGAGGGATGGCGATGGAGGAAGGAGGCGAGCAGGAGGAGCCCAAAGGCAAGCCGCGCCTTTTCTGGATGCTGTTCACTCATTCGTTCCTCCATTCGCCATGGCTTCGTGGGTACCATCCACCCGTGTCTAGCCCTATGCCAGGTGCTGGGGACGAGTGAGACTGGGCCCTGCCTGGAGGCTCCCAGACCAGCACGGCCAGTTGGCAGAGTTAAGCCAGGTACCACCCGTGACTCCTTCAGGCTCTGAACGTCAGACTGCCCCTAAAACGAGGGCTTTGGCCTCCTCTGAGACTGTCAGACGGATTCCAGTTTCCTGAAAACCCTGACTCTATTCTGGGTCTGCCCTGGCCTCATCTGTGAGGAACAGGAATTAAGTTAACATATATACTGAACGGTTCTGCTCACTTTAACCCATCACGTATCATATTTCACAGATGTAAAAACGGAGGCACCAAGCAGCTAACTAATTTGCCCAAGGTCACTCTGTGGGAAGTGGGGAGCGGGATTCAGCCTGCCGGGCTCCGAACCTCATGCTCCTCACCAGAGAGAGGCCGGCAGAGGAGAACAATACTTGGACGGTTGTCAGGAGAGGTGGGTTTCAGTCCTGATTTTGCCACAAACTTGATTGCGACTTTGGACAAATTGCTTTAACCTTGCAGAGGGCTCCTTTCCTACTTGAGAATTTTGATGAGATCCCTTTACTTTTAACAATCTGCAACAATAAACTACAATTATGTTATGTGCTGGTGGTCAAGCATTTTAACCCTTTTTCAAGTCACCGAGTAGGAAACAGGTGGGTAGGGAGATGGGCAAATTCCTAGGCGAAGCCACAGAAGGGCCCCGTTTGAAAACCCCCGAGAGTGGGGAGTGTCTGTGACTCTGCGAGGGGCAGGCCTGCCTGGTGTTTCTGGGCCTGAGCTGGAGGTTGGCCAAGGACCCAAAGCCCAGCTCTGGTGGGTTGACGCTGGGCCCCAGTGATGGCAGGAGAGCCAAGAGGACATGTGGGGACCGGAGGTGGCTCACCATCACGATGTTGGCCAGATGCGCGGAGACGAGCGCATACACGCCTCCAGAGGAGCCCACGACCGGCGCAGTCATGTCAGCCACAGACACGGCCAAGGAGCCTGGTAGAGAGAGCAGGGAGTCAAGAATGCTGGTGGAGGCTCCCACCTCAGCCCCAGGCCTTCGGTGTCGCAGCTCCCAGGGGTAACACTCTAGAAAGGCTTCATTTCTTCCTCCCTTGATCCCACTGTTGCCTTGGACCCTCCAGAGGATTAAGTTTATGACAGAAAGAACCACTGGGTTCAAACCTCCTTTAACAGATGGGAAGCAAAACCTCAGCAGAGGGAAGGGGTCGTCTGCCTGCCAATCCAGCTGCTGCCTCAGTTGTGCTTTCTCCGCATTCTGAGCAATAACAAAAACAGCAGCGGCAGTTATTGTAGAAACAGCCACCGCTATGGGGCAGTGTGTGTCGGCCACTGGCCAAGCGTTTTATGTATTCTCCCCTTTAACCCTCAAGACAGCCTCTGAGGCAGAGGCCATTGCAGAGATGAGAAGACTGAGCCCAGAGTCAGCTGGTAGGAAGCGCTAGAACCAGGATTTGAGTCCGGGTCCGCCTGACACGGAGCCCACGCTCTTGGCCTCAACAGTAGCCACTCCCCCAAACTGGTACAGAGGTCAGCCTCTGCCTGCTACCATCCCTCTCTCTGTTCAACAGCATCCAGAACCTGCTTATTAGCATCACCTCCAACCTTCCTCCAGCCAAGTGCAATCACAAAGGCCAACAGGATCTCCAGAGAGGGGCTTCTTTGGAGGGAAAATGTCCTTGAAAAGTCCCAGGGAAGAGAGAGATGAGGTCATACCATCTGGGGGAAAGGAAGGGTACAGACTCTCGGTCTGGGGGATGACAAACTTTTGTCCTGGGAGGGAAGCTGGGCAGAGAGGAGATGGCAAATGTATTGTTCTGGTCTCACTTAAGTGTGATCAATGCTTTGGCTTCCAGGGAAGGACACAGGGGACTAAAAATAACTGGGAGGTAGAGCCCAGGGCTCAGAGGATGAGAGGTGGCTGGCCTGGGTGAGTGTGCAGAAATCACCACTGGAAAAAGTCTGCAGGCTCAGGAGCCAATTAGCCGCTGCCTGGCTGGAGAGATGAGGGACGGGCAGGAGACCAAGTTCGCAGGGCCTATAGCCGTGGAAGGTCCACTACGTAGGCGGCTGGTCCAGCCCAGGAATGGGAGCGCCTGACACCCGGGTGTGGAGAGCCCCTGGAACACCCTCCTTCTCTTGCCCACCCACCTGCCCCCATCACACCTCTCTCAAGGCTCCCTGCGATCCTTCAAGGAAGTGATCCTCACAACAGATTCTCGGTCTCAAGGGGGATGGACTCTCCCAGGAAAGAACTAACCATCAGGAACAGAGAACTCCCACGTCCTTCTCCCTATCCAGGGCAACTATAAATCTTTCTTCTTCCCTTTCATGCCTTCCCTCTGGCTTTAATTAGGTATTGATCTATTGTCAGATTTTTTTTTTTTTTTACTGCCTAGCCAAGGGGTCAGCCATATATAACAGAAAAAAAAAAATCCCAGAGTGGCGAACAGGCAGCCAGCAGGATCTGCATGACAAAGGGTTCCCACGCTCTCCTGGCAGGGCTGGCTAAGAAGGCTGCATTGCAGGGCTGCTGAGGGCTGGCTGCCCAGCAGCTCCTCATTAATTACCCTTTGGACAGAGGAGCCCCAGCCTTCCCGGGCTGGCCTCTTTCCTCCGTGCAAGTCCCTACAAACCAGCCCAGAGTCTGCTCCCTTCGCCTCCCCCGTGCGATCCACCAGGGGCAGAGAGGTGGGCAGGCAAGCCCCCAGGGTCCAGCCTCCACACACTGACCTTTCCCTCACCCCACCCACGGACTGGAGTCCTGACCCCAGGGCCACGGGTCTGTCTGGGATTGTGGCAGGAGTATGCAATGGGGCGTGGCTGGCTAATTGTGTGACCTTGGTCACAGACCCTGAGTTCTTTGGGCTTCAGTTTTCACATCTGTGAAATGAGGATGTTTAAGGCTTTCCGGCTTTTGAGCAGTGAAACCCTCCTTTCCAAAGGAAACCTTACCTACAGCCCTACACCATGTTGCAGAGCGCAGAGAGCCATTGTGGCTGAACGGAACGGGGCTTGGGGAGTGAAGTTTGCCGCCCACCGGAGGGGATCTCAAGGGTTCCTTTCAGATCAGAAATTCAATAATCCGAGTCTTGGCCTAAGATCCAGGGTCTGAGGTTCAGATCTTGGTTCTAGAATCTTGAAGGCAACTATCTGGATACACCTCCCCCATTTTGCAGCAGGAAGACTTCCCAAAAGGGACCGCAGATTAGATCTAGACTAGAGAGACCAAATACAGGTGCAGGAGAGATCAAATACAACCTTGGGCATGTGTGCATATCAGTACCATAATAAAGGCCATTCTGGGGCAGGAAGCCTGGGCCAGGCAACTTTCCTAACAGATAACAGTTCAATAAGGCAGTATGAATTCCATGGAGGTCATGGGAGCAGAGGACAGGGAGAGAGAGTCACAAGCTGGAGTCACACAGCACACCCCTGCATAGTAGCAGACACCAGGACTAGTTACAGTCAGGGCTGTGAATTTTCCAGAAACAATTCTGGGTTCATGCCAGCAAATGGACAAATTGGTGACTTTGCCATAATGCACAGTGTGATAATTTTAGCCCAGAAAATTTAAAGCAGGTGTTCTCCAACATCTCCCTTGGTCATTATAAAAAAAAAATCCAAATAAAAACGGGCAGAACACCTACCTTTAGGCAATGTAACTTTATGCATTTATTCTTTAATTTATCCTACAAATATTTGTTGCTGGACATGTGCCGAGCCCTGCAACTCGGCTCTGGGGATGCACACATGGCTTATAATCTGTATTATCTATAATAAAAGCTTGGTGGAGTATTTATAAAGTGCTGGTTTTTAAAGTACTTAAATTGTTAGCCATATAGTTGTTAGCCAGAAGTGAGAGATATCTCAGCCTCGAGCAATGGGTGGAAGCACATGGTCAAGGGAAGGTTTCCACCCCAGTTCTGGTACTTCCTGGCTGGTCAAAATGAGCCAGTCTTTCAGCTCTGAACTGCCTATGAAATGGGGGGACAGTACCCACCTCATAAGACTTTGTGGTGAAAACAGGAGCTGACACTTGTGAACGCTTTCTCACATGCCTGCTCCACAGAGGTTAGCTATCATCGTTACAAAATGTGACAGCCTTGACTATGGAATACGTCCATGGGGCAAGAATTAAAGAGCAGGGCCTGATGTCTATTAAGACCTCCCTTGGTTTCTGACAATAAATTGGCATCTACACAAAGGAAAAGGCCTGCTTTTTGGTTCTTGTAACATATGGTAGTGGTTTAGGGCACAGCTTTTGGGGTCAGACAGCCTGGGTGTGAGTCCAGCTCAAACCAGCTCCACTACTTACAACGATGTCTTCTTGGGCAAGACACTTAGGCTCTCTAAGACTCGTTCTGTATCTCTAACAGGTAGAGAGCAACAGTACCCGCCTCAAGGGGTTGCTGGGAAGATGAAATACAAGTCAGACACTTGATATTATTGACTCTGTAGTCAAGGTCTGGCTTTCTGTGACTGAGCCCCCCTCTTTAAGGAGGGATGCCTCAGAGCAGAGAGGGAGGAAGGGGTGCAGGCAGATCAATCAACTCAATCCTAGAGATCAATGATATAACATGGTGACCAAAGTGACCTCTGGTCTGAATCAATGACTCAGAGAGAACAGTGCACGTCATTTAGCTTACCAAACAGCCCCACACCCTCATATTTAGCTGGAGAGCGCCCCTTCTGTCTGTGCACCGTCCCACTCTGCACTGGTGTCTCTGGGAATTGATGCCTACACTGTCTCCCTTGCTGGGTGGTGTCTAGTTTTGGTGAAGCCTGAGCTATTCTGAATCTTATTTCTGTCTTCTGGGTTATTGGCACTCCCATCTAATCGACTACTAACAGCAAGTGTTTTGAGTGCCTTTCCTGTTCCTCGCCATTAACCATCTGGGTCTCTGGGTATCTAGGTGTGGAAAATAGGGCTATAAATCCCCAGATGTCAAGACTTAAGGGTGCGTGGGTGGCTGAATAAATCTGGCACACAGAGATGCCCATTAGACCTTTGTTCAAGAATGTGGAAGGTGCTGGATTCTGGGAGAAGCTCTCGTGGGTACTGTCCAAGGTGGCCAGGGTTTTAACTCAGCACTGAGAGGCGTTGCAGGTGGTGCTGGGCCAGCCTCCCAGGCTGAGGGTTCACGAACTAGCAGACCAGCCTTGTGTGGGTGGGGTGTGACCCTTCCATATGCCACTCCTGAGGCCACTTCAGCTACTCCCAGGGTCCCTGCCTGCCCGTTGTTTACAAGGTCAGTGCTGCTTGCTCTCCTGATGACAACTTTAATGCTACTCAGAAAGGATTAAGATCTTACTTAAACATACACCCAAAGCTCCCTTGGGCACAGCTGTCGAGGTGAGGAGCTGAGGCGGCAAACCTTGTTAAAAAAAAAAAGCCAGAAATAAGGTTGGAAACATCAAGAAGGAGATCCTCTGCTCAGAAACCCGGTTGGTGCAGACTCTTCCTGCAGAAATCTGCTCTGCTCTCCCTAGCTCACCCCAGCCTAGCTCCCCTCCCACTGGGGAGAGGGAGGTGGAAGTCAGGCTGCCCAGTGACCAGCCTGGGCAGAGGCAAGCTTTCCCTCTGGGTAGAGAGGCTGGCCTGGCAGGGGACGTACCTGGCTTCACCCACACCTTGGATGTCCCTACGGAGATCTCACTGTGCCCTTGCATGATTTACACAGCACTGTCATTACATTTGCCACTTCACTCCACCCTCTTAACACCTTACAGGCAATCTTTCTAGATTCTGCTTAAAGCAAAATGGGGCCAAGAGAGGTTAAGGAATTTCCCCAAGCTTGCAGAGCTACAATGTAGCGGTGTAAAAATGGTAACTCCGGCGGTCTGCCTGTTCCAAACGCTATGCTTTCCTCCTTTTGCCATTATCTGTCTCCCTGTCTAGGTGCAGCCCCCTTTCCAGCCTCCCTGGGGAAGTGGGGTGATAGCCCTAGTAGTCAGGAGCCTTGGTGATGAGAGCACTGTGTCCCCTGGAAATGTGGGGCTTGCCCCCTCCATGAGGTCTCCCAGCCACCCTGAGATTTACCCCTGTGGACATGGGGCCCACCTGCCTACCTGCCACAACGCCAGCCACATAGACAAGCCCAATGCGGGTTGCTCCATGGACCATCTCCAAGGGCACCCCCACCAGGAGCTGCAGCACCATGTTGAGTCCCAGGTGTTCTATCCTGTACAGAAAGATCACACTTCACTCATTCACTCACTCACTCATTCATTCAACCAACACCGTATGCCAAGATGCTGGGGATCCAGCAGTGAAGAAGCCCCTACACCTGCCTTTGAGCTCATGGTTTAAGGCAGGATGGGGTGTAGGCCACCAATTACAATGCAGACGTCATCTTGGAAAAAGCATCCCTTCCCTACCTTCCCTGACCCTTGAACAGGGGCACAGGTGTAGTGGTGACTGACAGTATCTATACTTGCCACAGTGAGAGGGGCTGACATGATCAAGATCCAGGAACTCCATCAATTGACACATATGGGAATCTGAGGCTCAGAGAGGGGCACTGACCAGATTAAAGTCACACAGCTGGTTAGTGGCCAGCTGGGACCACAGCCCAGGTCTCTGATGAACAGGACCTGCTCCATTCACCAGCCATTGTTGTATTTGTCAGAGCTACTGATATTTAAAGAGGAAGATGTTGTCAAAACAAGTGCAAGCATTTGGGATGTCCCTTAGGACTTAAGAGTTCAAAGTTGAACCTAAAATCTCATCAGGGAGGCTTCTCCTTCCTGGTGTGGGAAGGGACCCATTTTCCCCCTAACCATTTAGGGTTGGGCTTTCTTACCCTGTGCACACCTTCCTTCTTACACGATCGCATACCTGTGACCAGATCTCCTTGCTAAATGGTATCTAGTCAAGTGTGCATGTTACTAGAAGAGACCACAACATTACTGTTACATCAGTGTGTGCTTTTAAGTTTACACAGCACTTTAACATCCATTACCTCATTTAAACTGGCCTACAGAAGCTGGACAGCTCCCTGAGGATGTTTAGCTTACAGGGTACAAGAGATCGCATGGAGGGGTCTGGGCCCTGGCCTGGGTCACAGCCCTGCTCCTGTCTGTAGGGCTTTGCCTGGAAGCCAAATGCTGTGCCACATGGAGCCCACATGGGCACCTGTTTCCCCAGGTGGGCACCTGTGAGGCAGCTCAGAAAGATCGGACTCTGTCCCGAATTCCCACCATGCCTGGAATCTTCTAGCCCCACGAACTGTGCCAGCTGAAGGATTCCAGATTCGAAGTGTTAGTCAAATTCACTGGAAAGGAGCTGTTGGCTGCATCAGACTCATCATCAGAGAGACCTCAGAGGTTTTCTGGTCGTGTCTCCTTGGTTTACAGCCTAGATCCTGAACCTAGATGAGGCCCGGGGAGGGGAACACAGGGCTTCTGTCTCCTAACCCGAGCTCTTTGTTTTCTACCACAGCGACTTCTGAATTCGCTGGCTCAATGTGTCCTTGAGTAGCAGGTCATCTTGCTGGGCTCGCCCCAGATGCTGGCCAGCTGTTCCTGTTTCCCGTTTACTGCAGCACCAGCCAAGAGCCCCTCCCTCAAAATCACTGACCTGGAGAACCCTCTCAGGACTGTCCCTGGCAGGTATTGCCCCATCAGAAACAGGCCAGAGAAAGGCCTGAGGCCACCCCTCTGGGCCTCAGCTGAGAGCACCTGTGCCTGTCCTCTGTGGCCTCTCGGTGTTCAGCTCCCAGAGGCAGGCAATGGACAAGGAGGCTTTGTCTGTTCTCCTTCCTCACGCTGGGGGGTCAGCAAAGGCCAGAGGGCAGTCCTGGAATAAGGCAGTAGTTCCAGCCCCTGTGCAGCCACAGGCCTGCGTGGCCTGGGCAGGGACGTCCCCCACTTCCTGTTGGCTCCAGATCTGGGCCCATGAGAAACACCGTGTGGGACATGCCTCCCTCCCTCTGCTCTTTAGCCCTGTGAGATTAAACCCTGGAACATGGCAGGCAAGGCAACAGCTTGTGCTAACCGTCCCCTCTGACTCAAAATGGACGGCCATTAGTAACCATCAAGATGTCTCCTCACCCCAAAACCCCCTCCTCGGGAGGTGTGGCCAGTTAGGGGTCAGCATTTGTGCCACTTTAGAGGCTCAGCAGGAAGGAAGCCCACAGTGGGGCTCCCTCGTGGCCATAATGGGTCTGCAGAGGAGTAAGGATGGTGGAGCCACAGGGGCCAGAGTGATCCTCTTCCTTTTTCCAGCCCCCCAGACAAGCACTCCCAGGGCTTTTTAGTGAGTTCCTTTGCTTCTCTCTCTGGAGAGGCTACAAAAGACACCACGGAAGTCTGGTGTCCAGGGACTCGGCTTTCCCAATTCTGTGCTTCTGTTAGCTAAAGACAGTCTCCAGTCAAATCATGCTATTCAAGTGATTTAGACCTGGTAGGTCCTTATCATGGGGTAGGAGGCACCCGTGAGAAATGATTACATTCTAGCCCCCAAAGAGGCACACGGCCATGTAAACAGAAACTATAAGTATTGACAGAGTTACTTGAAAAGACTCTCAGCATATATGGAGACTACCTTGGGAGGAAGGTGTTTTCAGTAAATCTGTCCTTTATTTCACTTATGAGGGCATAGTCTGTGGACAATGAAGCTGGTAGGTGACCAAATTTCTCTCTTTGCTTTGGCCACTAGGAAGCTCAAGAGTAAATTTGTAACCTACCTCTATCAAGTACACAGAATCACATGATGTGTGTGTTTGTGCTGATCTCCTGAGGGCTTTCAACATTTTCCTTCCTCTATTTTCCCTACCCATAAATTCTCAATAATTAACTTACAGATTTTGGTATTAGATGACTTTCAAGGAGCCACCTCAAATCCTGTGTCTAGGTAGATAAAAATAAACTAACACATATATTTCAGTCCAGGTTATCTGGACTACTTGGTTTTCTATAAGGACTCTTGATAGAGTGGAAGAAGACAGGCACTTACCCAGCATGCATGAAGATGTATGTCAGGTAGCGCCAAGCTTGCGCTCGGAGCTGTGGGTGGTAAACCAGTGAGTTCTTCAGGTATCGTGGGTGGGTTACCTGCAGCACAAATTGATCAAGCGACACTCCATTGTAGAGGAAAAAGGCAATCTGGATGAAAGCACAGAATGGAGAGGGCCTGTTACTAGGTGCAAAACTTGCCCAGGAATCCCTCTTGTGCTGACCTCTCTCTACTGGAGATCTTTCCTTCGCAGTGAATGAGGGACACCCCTATGGCCAGGGCTCAGCCTAGCTTTCAACCATCTCTTACACCACTTCTGTTTGATTATTTTGTGCTAAATATTCACAGAATGGTTACATGGTCCCTGCTCTCCCTTCCTCCTAAGCAGGAAGGGCTTGGAGGATTTTACACTTTAATTCCAGTAATAACTCACATCCCCATTTGAGGGGATGATGCAATTCCACATAAGTTGATT
Organism: Phataginus tricuspis; assembly: GCA_029783875.1. Lineage (NCBI taxonomy): Eukaryota > Metazoa > Chordata > Mammalia > Pholidota > Manidae > Phataginus > Phataginus tricuspis. The sequence goes on from JAQQAC010001477.1 coordinate 9,892, forward strand.
TTTTTTTAATTGTGGGAAAATACACATAATATGAAAGTTACCATGGTAATCAGTTTTAAGGATACAGCTCAGTGGCATTAAGTACATTCATATTGTTCTGAAACCATCACCACTGTCCATCCACAGAAGTCTTTGCATCTTTGCAAAGCTAAAACTCTGTACCTGCTCAATACTAACTTCCCATTCTCCTTCCCTCAGTCCCTGGCAACCACCCCTCTACTTTCTATCTCTATGAATTTGATTATTCTAGGTACTTCATACAAGTGAACTCATACAGTGTCTGTCTTTTGGTGACAGGCTTATTTCACTTAGCATAATATTCTCAAGATCCATTCATGTCAGAATTTCCATCCTTTTTAAGGCCGAATAATATTCCGCTGTATTTATACCACACATTGCTTACCCATTTATCCATTGATGGACACTGGTTGCTTCCACTTTTTAGCTGTTGTGAACAATGCTATTCACATGGATGTACAAATATCTCTTTGAGTCCCTACTTTCAGTTCTTTTGGATATATACCCAGAAGTACAAGTGTTGGATCATACGGTAATTTTATGTTTAACTTTCTGAGGAACCACCATACCTCTTCCCATAGTGGCTGTACCACTTTACATTCCCACTGAAGGTGCACAATGGCTCCAGTTTCTCTGCATCCCCAACTACACTCCACATAAGCTGATTTTGCAGATGACCGAAGCACACTTGTTTTAAGCCCAAAAAGGGTATTTAACTATTTTTTTTTCTGGAGCTCTTTCTAAAAGGTATCATCCATGTCCCTGTGTTCTTAATCAGGGTTTATGCATAATCTTTTAAGGATGCCTCAGTAATTGATCTGGGTTATAGGAGTGAGGTCTTTTCCAGCAATTGAGAGGTTTATACTCTTATACTAAAAGGCCCCAAATTCTTGTGTTTCTTTAAGACTCAGGTCTGCTTTAAAATTTTCTTTTGTCTTCTCCCATACTGCCAGGTTGCCAGCAGGTTGTTAACCAGGTTCTGCACCCAAGTTCTTACTTCTCATTACTGGCTGGTTGTGGGCCCCTTCTAGTAGCTTCCCACCACGGCCCTTCTATTTTCTGTTATGGAATCAGGAAACCAGGTTACTAGAACTGTACATAAAACAAAAGCCTTAGGCTTCAGTACAGGACTTTGAAATAGTTATTTCAGCATTTTCTTCTAGATCGGTGGTTATGTTCACATAGCTGAGGTTTCTGGAGATCTGAAGCCTATCTGGCTCCTCTGGACGGCCCTGGACAAATAATTTGAATTCTCTGGTCCTCAGTTTCCTCATCTGGAAATAGGGATATCACTGCCTGAACTTCGAGAGTGGCCAGAGGTTTGAAAGTGGGAAAGTCCATGAAGAGCCAGCGGGGCGTCCAGCTTGCACTCAGCGAACACAGCTGTAATTAGCGTCAGGTTAAGACCCCTGGGGCCAAGTCTGGGAATGGCTCAGGAACCTGGCATTTAGAGTCCCCTGGCCTCTCTGGGGAGCTGTTCTGTCCACCTAACACAATGCGGGTGGCCAGCAGCAAACACAGCTTCCAAGGCAGCTCATTATTACTGGTCTTCAAATAGAATTTAATAAATAGACCAACACAGTAAGCGTTTGGAGAACAAGTCCCAGAAAATCTCAGAAAAATCACAATTTCAACATGTACTCGGATGAAACCATAACAACAAACAAGGGAGCGCTGGTCTGCAGACCAGCTGAAAAAGAAGGATGCCATGAAGCTTTAACGATCCTGCCATTTGATTTGGCAGGAACTTTACAAGAACATACGCAGGGGTGGTAATTAGGCCCAAGGCTCTGGAAGAGAAACAGTGGAGATTATAAAATGCCAAAGGGAAGCCAAGCATTCATTCAGGAGCTGGGCTTGGGGGGCCCACCGGATCTTAGGCTGAACAGCCCAAAGAGTTCAGAGTTCCTCATGCAGGGGCACTGATTCAGCAAGTGGTACCTTTGGGTTCTGCTGCATAAGCAGGAGACTTTGAGAATAATAATAGGTGTAGATTATTCCCTAAGGGGCGAATGTGCTTTCCAAACAGTTAAGCCCTCATTTACGTGTTCATAAATACTCCCTCCCCTGTGTGTTTGGGTGATGCTCCGGTGTTGAGAAAGTACCACTGGCCACTCTCACTCAAACCCCAGTGGTCCTTTGGGAGAAGCGGGGCGGGCCTGGTTATTCCTCCTTTACAGGGGGAGGATGCAGTCCGGGGGAGCAAATGACTTGTTCATGTTACTCACTCAGGGAGGGACTGAAATAAATTGGTTTAAAGAGTTAGGCTAGCTTAACCTCCCAACCCAACGAACTTTCTACGTTGCTTTCTTGGTATTGTTTTGGTGCAGGTGCTCATATGCAGATTTTGCTGCAGTGACTGTGGCTTGAAGTAATTATTTCTGGGATATCCTCGTGGTCCAGGGATCGTCGCAACATTTGTACACACTGTGCCAGGGCCTGCCTGGCAATGACTATTGCTATCTGACCCTCAGCTGTTGCCTCACGATCCTCCCCCATGATCTCAGATATCCTCTTGGCCCCCCACTGGCTAAGGCTGAGCAGCCCCTTCCCCACCCGTGTCCTTGCCTCCAGCAGTGTGACTGTGATCATGAACCAGGGCGGCGGGCAGCAGGTGTAACTGTCGTAGTACCACTTGCGGTCAATCTCCCGGGGCAGGGTCTCGTAGGCCACATGGCGGATCAGTCGCTGCGAGAGGTTCAGCCCTTTCTCCTCCAGCAGGGCCTTGCTGCAGAGCCTGCGGTTCCCCTGCAGGATGGCCTGGCGGAAGCTGTTGGACCGCTTGTTGCTCATCTGAGCAGGAAACAGGGTGCGGGAGAGGGTCAGAGCTGGGGTCTCAGGGGAGCCCAACCAATTACCCAGCCAGTACTTTCCTCAGACCAACCAGGCCTAATTCCACCTCCTCGTTCCTTTTATAAATAGTTAGTAAGAAGCACTATTCCCTGAGCTCTCATGTGTCAAGAGTTGTGTTATTCTAAGCACTTCATATGTTTTTGGCTCATTTGATACAACTGGTCTACCTGTCAGATAAGGACTATGAATATCCCCATTCTGCTAGATAAGGAAACCAAAGCACAGAGTTTTAGAAACCCTTCAAGCTCAAACCCACTTAAGCGCCAGAGCCTGTGTTTATATTCACTATACCTTCTGTTCACCCACCCACCCACCAACCATCCTGTCACAATACACCCAGCAACTACTAAGTATCAGGCACATCGCCAGGCACAGGAGCACAGTGGTGCTCAAGACAGATGAGTCATCTGCAATTGTGGTTCAGTGTGAGGGCTGCTGTGGGAACACTGCAGGAGGGAGCCTGACCCGGCTCCAGGTGGTCAGGGAGGGCTTCCTGGAGGACATGGTATCTAAGTGAAAAGTGAAGGATGAGCAAGTAGTTAGCGTCCTCAGACACACTAGCTAGGGAAGAGGGCTGCAGCCCCAGGCTAGACAGGCGAGTTGCAGAGAGGTCCTAGAACCAGGCCTGTGGAAGGCCGTGACTCCTGAGTGCCTCCAAAGGACTTCTAATGTTTAGTGAGCCAGGAACTGGTCATAGAGCGCTGCCTGAGGACTGATCTTACTCTCAGCGGCCTGAGGCTGCCCTGACACAAACTCACTGGTCAGCCTGACTCCCCGAAGCCAGAGGCAGCCTTGCTGACTTCCAGCCTCCCACCGTCTCCCACCTGCCCTCCACAACCACACTCCATGCCCTTCTTATGGGGAGACGTCCTAGTGACACAGCTCTCCCAGCCCCAGGGCCCACAGTGCTGCTCTGGGTGGCTGCTCCATGGGCGCTGGGGTGGGGACCAGGTGAACCAGGCCAAAACAAGGCATGGGGGTGTGAAGCCTCATCAGGGTGAAGATAGCTGGGGGAGGTCTGTGTTCAGACCAGGCCAGGCAGAAGGAGCCTCGATCTGCAGAGCCCCGTCCCCACTCCTGGGTTCTGCCATCTCTCACCTTCAAAGTCCAGCTTAAAGCTTACCCCCTCCAGCAGACCTTCCCAGATGAACCCCTTCTAATCATTCCAACTAGGATGACTCATTCTCATCCCCTCCATGCCTACAAAGCTTGGATCTGGTTCTCCTTAGTAGCTCAGGAGTTCTGTAAATACAGGCAGGGCTTGGGGCTCCATGTACACGACAAGCCCAACACACGATCATGTTGTCAAGTTATTTTGCAGCCACTCTTACCATCCTTTCTCCCAATCCCCAGGTGTGCACAGCATACTGATGAACATGCACATGGCCCATGGTAGGGACAGGCCCAGCGTGAGCACAGGAGAAGCATGTACACACACACACACTCACCATTCACCTGCACCTTTGCTGTGCCTAGAACTGTGCTGGGCACAGTAGTACCCATGGCTGTAGGCCTCATGGAGCTTACCAGGAGAGACGGGGTGTAAACAGCAGCACAAGAGGGTGTCGCCTTAGGTATTTGGTGCCTAGTGTTATCCTCATGTTACAAGGGTGAGGACTAAGGCGCGGAGAGGGTAACTAAGTCTCTCAAGGACTCATATACCGTAAGTCACAGGGTCAGGATCCAATCCAGATCTGTGTGAGCTGGGAGCCCACGCTAGTCCGTGTGGTGTTTCTATGCTAATTAGATAAGTAAGCCTCTTCTTCCAGGTGGATGCACCCATACCCTCCCTCTGCCCTGAGCCAGAGCAGGTCATGCTGCAAACATGTGGCACTGGGGCTGTGTAATGAGGCCACGCAGACTCAAACCTGTGGCCTGGTCTTTGGTGACCCTGCTGGGCTCCAAGTCACAGGGCCCACCTCCACTGCCCAGCCTATGAATCTCGACTGTCCCCATGCACCCATTTAGCTCAGCTCTGTGCCTCACTTCCTGTGTCCACTCTGAACGTCTCTCCTCTAAGCCCCAATCTCCCGGTGGTGCGGGCACAGAGCACTCACCAGGCTGACAAAATCCTGGTAGCAGATCTGTCCATCAGCATGGCTGTCAGCGAGAGCCAGGAGCACCTCCCTTTTGTGCGGGTCCAGCCTGGAGCTGTGGCTCTCCAGGAGGCTCCGGAACTTGCCTGTGCTGATGTAGCCTGTGTTCCCAGGGTCAAACTGAAGGAGAAGCACAGACAGCATCTGGGCCAGCAGGATCGGCGCCCCTCAGCTCTGCCCCATCTCCATCACCAACCACCGGCTCTGTCCCCAGCCCTCTGCCAGCAGAGGCCTGGGCAGTGTCTCGGATGTTTCCAAGGGTCCCATTGGGCGTGGAAGACCAGTGAAAACCCTAGAAGGCCCTGGGACCTTTGAGATCACCCAACCTAACCTTCTCATGCATGGTTAAGAACACGGGCTCAGAGAAGTTAACTCCCTCCTCTCTGCTCAAGAGGAAAGCAGGATGGAAAGGCAATGAAAGGAGGAAGATGAGGAACTTCTGTGGCCTGGGCTGGAGGGACTCCAGTGCGGATGTGTGGGCCATGGGAGCAGTATGCACAGCCTTGTGAGTACCTCGGCATCCACCTCCTCTCATGCCGGCACTTATACACGTCCCATTCCACGCACCCAGGGCTGGGCAGGGCTCCCTGAAGATACTGTGCTCAGCTGTGTTTGTCTTTGACCCTGTGCCCTTTCACCCCCTGCAGCTTTGCACACGGGAGTCCTCCTGCCTAGGATTCCCTTTCCCCCTCATCTCCCGGGGAGGCTCCAGCTCACCCTTCCTAGCTTCTTAGATGCCTCATCTCTGGGAAGGCTCCCTGCAGGCCCAGTCTGTCCTCACTGCTGCCCCTGCGCTTGGGACAGACCTCCGGCCTCCATCCGTGCTGGTCTAATTGTCTGCTTCTGCCTCCTCACGGGACTGCCCGCGCCCCGATGGTTGGCGTCTCAACTTATCCCCCATGCTTAGCGCAAAGCCCAGCATAATCAGCAATCGATAAAGATTTGTTGGGTGAACAAACAGTGGATATTTGGAGGAAGAGATGGGTTCTGACTTTCCAGGGACAGTCTATCGTCTCAGTTAGAACGGGATCTTACTCATCTCTTCCAGGGGAGCTGTTCCTTCCTGTCCCTCCGCCAAAGCCACCAGAGCACACATCCTGCTAGAAAATGACACTGTCTCTCGTGGATGCCAAGAACTTTCCTGTCCACAGAGTGCTTCCCCACGTGAATCCACCACACCTAGAGATCCTATGGAGGGTTGCTGCAATTTTAAGACACAGACATTGCAGATGTCCGCAGGTGCGAACCATGTTTCCCCCTTTTCTAGATCAGGTCAGCAAAGACTATTTTAGGAAGGCTGATTCCGTGTGCAGTGCCTCTAAGACAATCCAAGACAAACAGCCAAGAGTCCCAAGTCATAGGTCACTACAGTTCTCAGAACCCAACGAGAGAGGACATCTCTGGTGAGACCTATTTAAAAATCTGTATGTGGCCCCACCCTCAACCCCAAATATCAGGTTTCAGAGTATTTGGTTTACATCCTCGAGTATTTCAGGAAGCTCACCTACCCCCTACTCCCATAAAGATTTTTAAGGATCAAAACACCTAATATTTGCTAAGTATTTTCATGGGGCCAAATACAGTTCTAAGCACTTTATGCATATAATTTCTTTGAACTTCTACAACAATCTTATGAAACAAGTCCTATTATTATCTCCATATTATAAGTGAGCAAATAGAGGCACAGGAAAATGAGCACAGGGAGGTTAAGTGATTGCCTGGCAGGTGTGGTCCAGATTCCACACCAAGGCAGCCTGGTGCTGCCTCTACTCTGCTGCTGGTTGCCACCAATCTTCAGCTTCCAGGGGTTGCTCTGCTGCTCAGAAACAAAATTTAAGGATGGAAGAGGTGAGTGCAGGCCTGAGAAAGGAGAGGGCTCTAGGAGTCTCAGGGGTCCACTCTAAACAGATGTTTAAGTCAGGAAAGAGTCTCAAACAGCAACAGTTCTGACCTCCTTATTGCTTTGATAGGAAAGTAAAGGCTGGAGAAGCAAACGGACAGGGCAGCCGGGGAGGGTCTCCTTCTCTGGTGCCTGGGACCCTTTGCATCCCTGGAGGCTGGCAGAGGCCACAGGGACTCACCAGCCTGGCCCCACCTGGTGCTGGGTGGGCTGATGGGGAGTAGGGGAGGGGAAGGGGTTTAAGAAGCAGCCTTGAGTCCTCAGAAAAACCACATTCCAACCCCCATCTCGCTGCCCTGTGAGCACTGCAGGGGGGCAGTGGTCTGCTGCACAGCATGGAGTCTGCCCTGCTTGCTGGGGGAGGAAGGAAGCCCAGTGGCCTTGTATTCACTCGGAGCAGGAATGCCAGTCCCTCCCAGGGGCTGCCTCAGGAGGCTTGGGAGGGCAGCGGGGTGAGGGGCTGGGATCAAGCAAGGGCTCCTCTCCCTTACTCCTGCTCCAGACAAAGAGCCACCTGCTCCCCTGCTCTCCCCCCCCCTCCAGGGCTCCCTGCTGTTGCCCTAGTGACAGGGGCTGCCCTGGGGCTCCTTGCGCTCCCACCCCCCACCATGGCCCGCCAGTCCTGCCCCAAGCATATTATAGGATCCAGACTGCAGAGAATGAGCTGGAATCAGGCCGAGCCTCTCTTCTCTGCCAAAACTCTACCTTTCGTGCCAGGGCCAGACAAGCCAGACAGGCCTGACAATGGGGGGTCATCGCTACCCTAGTAATGAGGCCTCAGGGAGGAAGGAGGGTGGCTGGGGAAGGGAGAGGAGGGGAAGGGCTAGCTGCCTGGGCTCCACAAACGTGCACAGGACACCTTCCAACCCCTACCGCCAACAACCGGGAAGAGGAGGGCAAGAGCCGAGGCTGACGGTGGGCAGGGGACATGGGGGCAGGTGGAGGCAGAGACGGGGAGACAAAGGGAGAAAAAGCACAGAGGGAGCCAGGGAGAGGAGGCATCAGAGGGCACAGGGAAGTAGGTCCCACTGCCCAGCAGAAAGCCAAGAGCTTCTAAGGAAGACTGGAAGGAGCAAGGCAAAATCCCATTCTTGTTTGGGCCACTAACCAGTTTGTACACTTCAGGACAAACACCCGGAGCCATGACTGCCTCACCTACGAGCGGGGCTGGCATCCCCTCAGGCTGTGCTGGGCTGAAGCAAATGCAGGGCACTCGCTCTTCAGGGCTGCACGGACTCCGTGTCTGGTTAACCAGGCAGCACCCCATCGTGGGGGGTCGGCTGAGCCCCCGGGGCAGACTTCCTGCCTTTGGGCCTCCTTTAAGGCCGCCTGTGGTGGGGGATGAGGTCAGAGTAGTACTGCGGTTTGGGGCTTTTGGGGAAACAAACCCTACCAGGGTAATTCTCTTGTTAATAATGTGCTGAAGCCCCACAACTCCCCATGCCGGGTGCCCCATGCCCTGGATTCACTCACTTTGGGCAGGGGGCACTCTCGGGGTGAGATCGGGCTGGGTGGGTTCTGGCAGGTGGGTCTGGGGGCAATGGGAATGCACTGTGAGCAGGCAGGGGCCCTGGGCGGGCCAGCAGCTGGGGAGCAACCCCGCAGCTGCCTTCTGAATAGGGCCCAGCGCGGCGCAGGGAGGAGCGAGCCAAGCTGAGTGGAGGCTGGCAGCCCACAGAGGAGAAAGGCACAAAGTGAGGAGTGACCCCAACGGCGCCCGCCCACCTGCCTCGGCCTTGAATAGAGCTGCCAGGGCTCCGAGGACGGTCAATCCTGGCAGCGCCCAGGGCACGGGCCCCTTAATCCTCGAGGTCGTCAGCTTTTCCCAGCCTGGGGCCCCACGCACTCTGACGTGTATCACATCTGTCACCCTGGGTACTTTCCTGGCACACTTGTGACCTAGGCTGGGAAAAGCACCCCTCAAATTCTGTGTTGTTGCCACCCTGGGCTCCATACCCTCTCTGGGGCAAGAAGAGGGGGAGAGTTCCAGAAGGAACCCTGCTCTCAGCGGCTGCGCCGTCTTGGGCAGATCATGAACCACACTGCCTCCGTTTCTCTGGCAATCACGTGGCAGGAACTGTCCCTTCTCAGGGAGATGTCAGGGGGTCCATCCCCACCCCTGCACATATACGCGCACATATATAAATGGGGATCGGGGAAGAGAAACCTGCAACCCATGGGGGCAGCTGATCTGCTCTTCTACATCCTCTGTCAAAGGGCTGATAGGAAATTCAGGGTCAGAATGACGCAGTTCACATGGGGGGTGAGGCCTGTGCTGTCAGAGAGACCTGGGGACAGTGTGGGCGGGGCAGCAGGCCAGGGAATCATAACTCACGCTCCAGGAGAGCTGAAAGACATCTTCATGGTTTTCAAACTGCTCTGCAGAGTTCTCGGGGCTGTGAGACCTCGAAGACCAGAGGGGATGGGGAGGTTTATGTATTGGCCCTCTGCATACTGCCCAGCTGGATACCACCACAGCAGGGGCTGTATATGGGGAATGCCTGCCAGGCATCAGGCACCACCTCGCTGAAACCTCTGATCACGCCGCGTGCTGGTCTGCCTGGATTGGTCCTGGTTGATCCCAGCTCTCGGAACAGGATTATCTACAGTAGCCTTTTCACCCTCCAAATGGCCCTGATTTGGATGATAAGAAATAAGAGTCCCCCCACTTAAACCTCACAACAACCCTATGAAGAAGACACTCTCATGAGGTCTGTTGGAGAAACAACAGGCGTGGAGAGCCCCGCTGACCCACTGGAGCAGCCAGTGTTGGGGCAGTGGATTCCCATCCAGGGTCAGGGCCCAGAGTCTACTTGCCCAGCACTAAGAAGTTGCTGCTAAAGAGAATTTGAGAGACCCCGGTCCAATCCTCTCATTCAGTCCTTTAACAAATATTTACTAAGGATCAACTATGTGTCAGGCATCGCACTCATTTTATGGACAGGGAACCAGTGCAAAAAGATGGGACTGGTTCAGGGTTCCCATGGGGGTTGGCTGCCCCAGCTTTGCTCTTGTTTTTCTCTGTCCCGTCCTGTGTATGCAATAGAGCCCCAGGCTCAGGGCTTCCCAATGTGTGTTTTGTGGAACACCAGGCCCAAGACAGTGCATGACATAAGGGTTCTGTGGTCCCGTAAGTTTGGGAAACCCACTTGGAAGGGCATGATGCATAAAAACCATATTAAGGGCTTGCAAGGTCTTATGGTGGAGAAACCTGTCTGATTTTGTTCAGTCCAGCATTTCCCAAACTTACTGGATCTTTGATCATCGTTTTTATCACAGTAACACTCTACGGAACACTCTCTGGGAAAAACAGAGGAGTCCACAGTAGAGCCATTTTTCCCTTCGTTGAAACCCATCCCTCGTCGGGTGGTCCCCAGCTGGTCTTTCGCCTCCATCTCCTAATGGCACGGGCCCTCAAGTAGCTGTCACTTTGTCTGGAGTCCTCCAGTGATCCAGGCCCCAGGCAGAGGGTTGAGGGGTCAGCGACTGGCCTAATGGGTCCCTGAGCCAAGCTCTCAGGGAACACGCTCTGCAGGCGCTGGGAATCTGAGTGCTCAGCACCCCGGACAGCGGCACCATGTCTCCCCGCCCCACTACAGGCTAGCAAGCTGGGCCAAGGCTTCAGAATTTACCCAGCAGCAGGGAAGCATAAGAGAAAGAAGAAAGGAACACATCTATTTTATATATATTATGTAATGTATGATTTGTACAAACTGCACTCCCAGGACAATTACACATCTGGTCTCTGCTCTCAGCACTTGAATTCCCTTCCCTGTTCCAGAAGGACCAGCTCTCTCTTCCTGATCTAGAGGCCCAGGGCCTCAGTGAGGGGCGTGGGCACTTTCAAGGACCCAAAGGTAGCACCCTGGTGTCATTCTGGTGAAGACCTCCCAGGGCTGCAAGGTCAGGTCCTGGAATCCACGGAAGGCTCCCATCCCAGTCCCACTGTCCCCTCTCTGTCCACCAAGAGAGAATAAGCCCATAACACGCATGGGGTGCGTGCAGGGGCAGGGCAAGTTGCGGGCAGCCACCCCTCCCCACTTGGGGAGGACCAGGGCTCATCTGCTGGCTCCTTGCATCATTACCCGGCTTCTGAGCAGAGCGGAATTAATGAGGCTGCCCAGGGGCTTATGGCTCAGGAGTGCTGTCCCCACCCAGCAGCCAGAGCCCACCAGGGAATTTGGGCCCATTCATGGATATTTACAGCTCCATAAATTAGTTCCAGGCCTGCAGATGCTGAGGTCAGGAGGTGAGGTTATGGGAGCAGCAGCTTTCTCTTTCAGTTCCCCTTCCTCCCAAATGAGGGTGCTAATTCTCCCCACAGGGAAAAACCACCTCACACCACTTCCCTGGCTTCCCCCTCACTCTGAAATACCCATTTTCACAAATATTTTGTTACTTTTATTCTCATACCACCCTAGAGTAAGCGTGATTAGTTCCACTTAACAGATACGGAAACTGAGGTACACACAGATAAATGACTTACCCAGAGGCACTCCCAGTGACTAGAACAGGACACCACCCAGTCTGTCTGCTCCAAGCCAGGGCTAGGAGTAGATGTGCAAAGACCTCAAACCTCCCTGGGAAGGAAAGAGACCAGTTCCCGAAAACCAGGCCCTGAGCCCTCCTGTTCTCAGTCTCCCGACATGGCTGCATGAGGGGCCCTGTGCTCCCCTGGGATTTGCTAGGCCAGGCCTCTGACAGCTGGAGAAGCTGCAGTGATCCAGGCTTTCCAGCTGCATCACTTCTGTTCTTTCAGCTGCCATGGTGGGAGTCTGGGGCAAAGCAGCTCACCTCTCTCAAGGGGCTTCTCCCAGGAGCCCCAAGTCTGGCTCTTAGGCATGCCCGCCTCCCCATGCATCAAACTGAACCCAGGATCTGAGGTTGGCATGCTGATTAAGGAGCCAGAAAACCCATCCCTCAGAAGAGAAGCAGGCATCTGGCCTGAAGCCAGCTGAGACTGAACAATTGACTTGTCTCCAGAAAACTACCAGTTCTCTCCACACCTGGGCTGTGAGGGAGGGGTGGGGGCCACCTCTTTCTACCAGACACTGTCCTTCCTCACCCAAGGTTAAGACCTCCTGCAAGGCCTTCTTCCCTCACTTCAGACTGCCCCACCCTCTACAAGGAAGGCCTTAGAGGTCCCCAGACTCTAGAGAACAGCTGGGGGCTGTGACTCAGAAGCAGGCCCCTGGGTCCCCAGGAGCAGCCGTAACGCCCAGGCTGATTCATCCAGGCCCAGCCATCATGGCTGCCTGGGCGCCCAGGGTGAGTCAGTCATAAAGGCAGGAGTCCAGGGCAGTGAGGACTGGGGGGAATGCTGCGGGCAGGCAGAGGTGGAGTGGGTATGAGCAGGGAAGGGGGTCTTACATCTTCCCATTCCTCTCCCTTCAGCCTAAACCCATTTCCTCCTTCTGCTTCTCCTGGAAGCCACCAAAGGAGCCCTCAGGTTCCCCAGAAAACAGAGGGCACCCAGGGAGGAGGGGAATGGGAGAAGGGCGGGCAGGATAAAGGGCCACCAAACCCTTACCTCGGCCCTTTTCAGAGCCCACCCTGAGACCTTGCATACAGACACACACGCGACCCCCTCTGCAGTGGGTCCCTATTAGCTCTGTGTCTTTGGGCAAGCCCTGCCCCCTGGGGCCTCAGTTTTCTCCTCTGTCAAGAGCAAATGGCACCACTCACCTCACAGGTCTGCTGAGAGATCACAACAAGATGAGGATGGATGTGCACACGCTGGACACTCAATATTTGCTCTCTCAAAGAAATATTTACCGACTCAAACCTGTACCTTGCTTCAAAAAAGCTCATGGGACAGAGGTGGCGGCTTCTGCTACCTGTTCACAACTCAAGACACCCACTGACTCATTCCCCTAACACCGAACACTGCCCTGGGCCCAGTCTCCCAGTCGACCACCAGGACCTGGCAAATCGGAGCCCCAGGTAGAGGAGGTCCACTCTTGGCTCTGGTCACCTGGTGACCAGATGCCACGTTTTCACCTTCACCCTCAGCCATGCAGGCAGCCAGCCAGTGAGCAGAGGGGAAATGCTTGCTCAGGCATCAACACTCTTCCAAACAGCTTTTGTCCAAAACTTCTCTCCTTTCTTTGTGAGAAGTATGGGGAAAATGTGTTTTTCCAGCTCCTGCCCTGGAGAAGTTAGCTTGATATGGTGGAAGGATCCCCATCTTGGACACTTTGATTCAAGACCTAGAACTATTACATGTCAGAGGCCCTGCTACGTAACTACCTCATTAGGCCCCATGACACCCCTGAGGGCAGCTGACACATGAGAAAACAGGCTTGGAGGGTTACCTGGCTTGCCTTTACCGCTAGGAGCAGAACTGGGACTGGACCAGATGTGTGTCCTCTCCACTGCCTTGGTCACCAGGGTCCTGAGTGAATGGAAGTCGGCGAGGCCTGGTGGCAGGAACATAGGCTGGAGAGGGAGCAGAGCTGGGGCCTACTGCACAGAGTGGCCTCAAGTCGCTGACCTGTTTCCTCATTTGCAAAATGAGCAGACTGGACAAGACAGTTCCACTGACCTTCTAATAATCCATGGTCCTTAAGGTGGGAGCAGCCCCAGGGGAACAACACAAGTGAGGCGGCCCCCTGCTCAGGGTCTGCTGAGGACATCAGAACCAAGACAACGCGTGCAAAGCTGTCATTCGACTTGAGATTCTCTCAGACGCGTGTGTACATGTTATGTGCCACCCAGGCAGCATACAATCTCAGATCCCCTGGCCCCACTGTGCAACCACTCTCAGGCGCATTTCCAAGAGTGGCCAGTCAGGGATAAAAGAGGTAATTCAACCTGACTGCCCAGGTCACTGGGGCAGCAGCAGGGTAGAGATGCTGGCTTTGCGATGGAGGGAAGCCCACAGGCTCAAGGGCCCAGGAGGCCACCTGCTAAGGGTAGGAGGTGTAAAGCTTGGGCAAGGGTTCCAGTCAAGCCCACAGCTTTGTCCTGCCCTGGGAACCCCTCTGCTGGTTAATCATGTGTTCCAGGGGCCGCCACCAACGTCCCTGTTTCTGGGGCAAGAGTTTTCTCTGTGGCTTCTCACTATTCAGCGGTCTCATCTGAGCCTGTTTTCAGCTCCCAGAACCCCCTTAAGCCAGCTTTGAAGAGAAGTGCAAATGATGTGGACTTCAGGGTCTGGCCAAGGGAAGACACCCAGGCTGAATGGGGACACTTGGGTAAAGCAAGTAGAAAAATTCTCTGGGCTCAGAAGTGGCTCTCCTTCCAGGAGCCCAGATTGGGAAGGAGCCAGTTTAGAGAGGCTGCTGCCTTCCCTGTGGGGGCCTTGTGTTTCTTCCAGCAAATTCTGATCCCAGTCAAAAGACAGTTGTTGCATGTCCACTGCATATTAGACATCTCAGAGTTTCCACTTCCATTAAATTTCCACAATGGCCTCTGGAGTTAGAGATTACATTCTCATTTTTACAGAAGAAGATATTGAGGTTCAGAGAGCTAATGTCACTTGGCCCCGATCACCAGTTAGTAAGGCTTGACTGTAGGTCTATCTCACTCCAAATCCAGAGTTCTGCCCCAACAGCCCACCTAAGCTGCCCCATGTTCTGGTTGAAGCATGTTTATCATTCCAGTAGGATATGAAGACTTGTCCACTTTTCTTCTGGGAGATTAGAGAATGGAGTTCTTTTTGGGGTCTGGGAAATGCACACTCCCAGTGGAAGGGGTAAAAAGAGACACAGTCAAGTTCCTTTCAGTTCTTCCTTTTCCCTCTTGCTCATTTAAGCTCAAAAGCAACTGTGCTTTGTTGACTTAGTAAAACTCATTAAACACTTGCAATCTTGAAGGCATTTTTAAGGGTGAACCTGGAAATGGTGGTCTCACCCTAGAAGCTCTTTATGGGTTAAGAGGGCTCTAGTCCCACACTTGCTACTGACCTGCTATTTGACCCTGGATCCTTGATGCCCCGGAGTTAAGGAAGAGACTGAGAGTAAGACTATCAAAGCATAGTCTGCAAAAGAGGAGCCTGTAGGAAACCTATGGAATACAAGGCAGGAACTACAGAGTGCGTAGCCAGGGCAAAATTACTAATAGCCGTGGAGTAGATCAGAAATCAAAATAAATCCAACCACACATAAAAACTTAACAAAACGTAAAATTTCTCAAACAATGCATAAAGGAAGAGTTTCTTAATAAGTGCTGCTGGCACGACTGGATAGGAATAAGGTCCAGATGGAGTAAAGGATTAGGTGATTTCTTTTTAAATCATAGAAAAAAATAGTAGGAAATAGAAGTACATATTTATGAGACCCGAAGAGGGATGAAAACTATCTCAGGTCTGAAGCAAGAAGGAATCATAAAAGAAAAGCCCAAAAAATTCAACAATAGGAAAATAAGACTTTTTTTTTACCATGATATTACACTGTAACCACAGATTAATATTTATGGTAATTTAAAAATCTGATATTTAGGAAAACAATTAAGATCCCAACGATAAGAACAGACAATTGCCTCAATCAGAGGTTCAGATAGGAAGTGTGGAACCTCTGGGGATAGAAGAGATGCTCTTCAGATTCCCCACCTGCTCTAACTTCTGGGGCCCATGGGGAGAACTGGAGAGGGCTGAGGAGGGACGCGCGCTAACCGCCACCCGAGCAGCCCAGGCAAATGCACAGGATGCCGGCGGGGCTGGGCAAACTCCCAAGGGCCTGTGGGCACATGTTTTCTTCACCTCCAACTCTCACATAGTGCATCCTGGGCATTTAGAGGGGTGACCAGAGGACCAAAAGCCCAAGGCACGGCTTCTAGTCCTTGGGGTTTAATTAGCTTCATGCTGGGTCAAAAGAACACATTCTACCTTATGTGCTGAAGAATCAAACAGCATACAGGGACTGGTCCAATTCCATTCCTAACACCTGGAAAAAAAGTCCCAGCAGATCCCAGTTTGAAATTGGGTGACCACTGGTGTTCCCTTGACCCAGGGAGGGCAGGAGGACTGACTGGGGCTGGCCTCCCATCCTGCCGACCTCTGGAAGGTGAACACAGCAGCTAGCAGGAGCCCTCATGGGTGTTGTGTGAATCCCACTCCATTACCAGCTTGCCCTGTTAGGGCTCTGTCTGTATGCGGTGAGAGGCAGGCTACCTGCAGCCACCAGCCACACACTCTTTCCTAAGCGCATGCACCAAGTTCACCAAACGCTTCCTGTCAGGAGGTCCAGAGGAAGAGGCGGTAAAGATAAAACACTTCAGCTTTCTGAACAACTGAGCATCCTGAAGCTGTATGTCCATTTGTGGAGCTTCATACTTGCTCTTCATTGAGCCCTGTCGGGGGAGTGGTCATGGGGTGGCTTCACAAAGTAGGGAAGGAACGCAGAGGGACTGGGTAGCCACCAGAGGCTGGGCCCTGCTCCTGAGCAGCGCTCTTTAAACACAAATCACCAACAGGAAGGAAGATGACAGAAATGGGCTTCTGATGCCAAGGAATTGGGGTAGACCCAAGGCGGAGCTTACCATGAGAAATAGTTGTCCAGACTGCATTTTGGGAATTTCTTTCCTAGAATTAATTTTGTCTGTCGGGAGTGGTTTCTGGGTGGGCCTTCCCAGAAGCAGGGGATGGTGCTCTCTGTGACACCCAGAACCGCCCTCCACTGGGAGAGGTTAGGTCTCATAGGCCACCTGCTAATATTAGGTACTATACGTCCCCTCTGTGCCCCTGAGTTCCAAGTTCTTCCTACTTAAAGTTTGCTTCCATTCACCCAAATAGTGTGTTTTAAAATGTAAACATACAGGGACAGGCAAAGGAAATTGGCCAAATGAGAAAGACACAGAGAAAAAAGAATGATACACTTTGTTCTAGGTTCTGATTCTAAATCTGGCGGGAGGTGTGAAGGACTGGCAGCCGGCTGGCTGGTCGTGGTGTCAGTGGCAGCAGGAGGCTCCCCCTGCCTCAGGGCAGCCGGCCAGCCACTAACATACTCTTAGGAGCCAGAGGGAGAGTGGGTGGC
>JAQQAC010001478.1:0-26731 GCA_029783875.1 Phataginus tricuspis
AAACACCCTTGCACAGACCCCCTTGCACACCCACACAGGCTTTCCCACACCTGCTGCACCTCTCCAAGCACTCACTTGAAGTTGCCAAAATGAAGCAGGAGGCAAGTGCTGTCAGTGTCTGTCTGTCTCTGCCCATCCCTCTCTCCCTTTGCATCCCTCTCTCCTCCTCAGGTTCTCTCTCTCTAGGTACCAAAGCGACTTTGGTGAAAAGAAAAGGGATGATGTGGAACAGCGGGGCAGGTGACAGTGGCAGCAAAAAAGAAGAAATGGGAGAATTTAGGAACTCCAAAAACTTGTAAAAACCTGCCACATGAGGGATGGCGATGGAGGAAGGAGGCGAGCAGGAGGAGCCCAAAGGCAAGCCGCGCCTTTTCTGGATGCTGTTCACTCATTCGTTCCTCCATTCGCCATGGCTTCGTGGGTACCATCCACCCGTGTCTAGCCCTATGCCAGGTGCTGGGGACGAGTGAGACTGGGCCCTGCCTGGAGGCTCCCAGACCAGCACGGCCAGTTGGCAGAGTTAAGCCAGGTACCACCCGTGACTCCTTCAGGCTCTGAACGTCAGACTGCCCCTAAAACGAGGGCTTTGGCCTCCTCTGAGACTGTCAGACGGATTCCAGTTTCCTGAAAACCCTGACTCTATTCTGGGTCTGCCCTGGCCTCATCTGTGAGGAACAGGAATTAAGTTAACATATATACTGAACGGTTCTGCTCACTTTAACCCATCACGTATCATATTTCACAGATGTAAAAACGGAGGCACCAAGCAGCTAACTAATTTGCCCAAGGTCACTCTGTGGGAAGTGGGGAGCGGGATTCAGCCTGCCGGGCTCCGAACCTCATGCTCCTCACCAGAGAGAGGCCGGCAGAGGAGAACAATACTTGGACGGTTGTCAGGAGAGGTGGGTTTCAGTCCTGATTTTGCCACAAACTTGATTGCGACTTTGGACAAATTGCTTTAACCTTGCAGAGGGCTCCTTTCCTACTTGAGAATTTTGATGAGATCCCTTTACTTTTAACAATCTGCAACAATAAACTACAATTATGTTATGTGCTGGTGGTCAAGCATTTTAACCCTTTTTCAAGTCACCGAGTAGGAAACAGGTGGGTAGGGAGATGGGCAAATTCCTAGGCGAAGCCACAGAAGGGCCCCGTTTGAAAACCCCCGAGAGTGGGGAGTGTCTGTGACTCTGCGAGGGGCAGGCCTGCCTGGTGTTTCTGGGCCTGAGCTGGAGGTTGGCCAAGGACCCAAAGCCCAGCTCTGGTGGGTTGACGCTGGGCCCCAGTGATGGCAGGAGAGCCAAGAGGACATGTGGGGACCGGAGGTGGCTCACCATCACGATGTTGGCCAGATGCGCGGAGACGAGCGCATACACGCCTCCAGAGGAGCCCACGACCGGCGCAGTCATGTCAGCCACAGACACGGCCAAGGAGCCTGGTAGAGAGAGCAGGGAGTCAAGAATGCTGGTGGAGGCTCCCACCTCAGCCCCAGGCCTTCGGTGTCGCAGCTCCCGGGGGTAACACTCTAGAAAGGCTTCATTTCTTCCTCCCTTGATCCCACTGTTGCCTTGGACCCTCCAGAGGATTAAGTTTATGACAGAAAGAACCACTGGGTTCAAACCTCCTTTAACAGATGGGAAGCAAAACCTCAGCAGAGGGAAGGGGTCGTCTGCCTGCCAATCCAGCTGCTGCCTCAGTTGTGCTTTCTCCGCATTCTGAGCAATAACAAAAACAGCAGCGGCAGTTATTGTAGAAACAGCCACCGCTATGGGGCAGTGTGTGTCGGCCACTGGCCAAGCGTTTTATGTATTCTCCCCTTTAACCCTCAAGACAGCCTCTGAGGCAGAGGCCATTGCAGAGATGAGAAGACTGAGCCCAGAGTCAGCTGGTAGGAAGCGCTAGAACCAGGATTTGAGTCCGGGTCCGCCTGACACGGAGCCCACGCTCTTGGCCTCAACAGTAGCCACTCCCCCAAACTGGTACAGAGGTCAGCCTCTGCCTGCTACCATCCCTCTCTCTGTTCAACAGCATCCAGAACCTGCTTATTAGCATCACCTCCAACCTTCCTCCAGCCAAGTGCAATCACAAAGGCCAACAGGATCTCCAGAGAGGGGCTTCTTTGGAGGGAAAATGTCCTTGAAAAGTCCCAGGGAAGAGAGAGATGAGGTCATACCATCTGGGGGAAAGGAAGGGTACAGACTCTCGGTCTGGGGGATGACAAACTTTTGTCCTGGGAGGGAAGCTGGGCAGAGAGGAGATGGCAAATGTATTGTTCTGGTCTCACTTAAGTGTGATCAATGCTTTGGCTTCCAGGGAAGGACACAGGGGACTAAAAATAACTGGGAGGTAGAGCCCAGGGCTCAGAGGATGAGAGGTGGCTGGCCTGGGTGAGTGTGCAGAAATCACCACTGGAAAAAGCCTGCAGGCTCAGGAGCCAATTAGCCGCTGCCTGGCTGGAGAGATGAGGGACGGGCAGGAGACCAAGTTCGCAGGGCCTATAGCCGTGGAAGGTCCACTACGTAGGCGGCTGGTCCAGCCCAGGAATGGGAGCGCCTGACACCCGGGTGTGGAGAGCCCCTGGAACACCCTCCTTCTCTTGCCCACCCACCTGCCCCCATCACACCTCTCTCAAGGCTCCCTGCGATCCTTCAAGGAAGTGATCCTCACAACAGATTCTCGGTCTCAAGGGGGATGGACTCTCCCAGGAAAGAACTAACCATCAGGAACAGAGAACTCCCACGTCCTTCTCCCTATCCAGGGCAACTATAAATCTTTCTTCTTCCCTTTCATGCCTTCCCTCTGGCTTTAATTAGGTATTGATCTATTGTCAGATTTTTTTTTTTTTTACTGCCTAGCCAAGGGGTCAGCCATATATAACAGAAAAAAAAAAATCCCAGAGTGGCGAACAGGCAGCCAGCAGGATCTGCATGACAAAGGGTTCCCACGCTCTCCTGGCAGGGCTGGCTAAGAAGGCTGCATTGCAGGGCTGCTGAGGGCTGGCTGCCCAGCAGCTCCTCATTAATTACCCTTTGGACAGAGGAGCCCCAGCCTTCCCGGGCTGGCCTCTTTCCTCCGTGCAAGTCCCTACAAACCAGCCCAGAGTCTGCTCCCTTCGCCTCCCCCGTGCGATCCACCAGGGGCAGAGAGGTGGGCAGGCAAGCCCCCAGGGTCCAGCCTCCACACACTGACCTTTCCCTCACCCCACCCACGGACTGGAGTCCTGACCCCAGGGCCACGGGTCTGTCTGGGATTGTGGCAGGAGTATGCAATGGGGCGTGGCTGGCTAATTGTGTGACCTTGGTCACAGACCCTGAGTTCTTTGGGCTTCAGTTTTCACATCTGTGAAATGAGGATGTTTAAGGCTTTCCGGCTTTTGAGCAGTGAAACCCTCCTTTCCAAAGGAAACCTTACCTACAGCCCTACACCATGTTGCAGAGCGCAGAGAGCCATTGTGGCTGAACGGAACGGGGCTTGGGGAGTGAAGTTTGCCGCCCACCGGAGGGGATCTCAAGGGTTCCTTTCAGATCAGAAATTCAATAATCCGAGTCTTGGCCTAAGATCCAGGGTCTGAGGTTCAGATCTTGGTTCTAGAATCTTGAAGGCAACTATCTGGATACACCTCCCCCATTTTGCAGCAGGAAGACTTCCCAAAAGGGACCGCAGATTAGATCTAGACTAGAGAGACCAAATACAGGTGCAGGAGAGATCAAATACAACCTTGGGCATGTGTGCATATCAGTACCATAATAAAGGCCATTCTGGGGCAGGAAGCCTGGGCCAGGCAACTTTCCTAACAGATAACAGTTCAATAAGGCAGTATGAATTCCATGGAGGTCATGGGAGCAGAGGACAGGGAGAGAGAGTCACAAGCTGGAGTCACACAGCACACCCCTGCATAGTAGCAGACACCAGGACTAGTTACAGTCAGGGCTGTGAATTTTCCAGAAACAATTCTGGGTTCATGCCAGCAAATGGACAAATTGGTGACTTTGCCATAATGCACAGTGTGATAATTTTAGCCCAGAAAATTTAAAGCAGGTGTTCTCCAACATCTCCCTTGGTCATTATAAAAAAAAAATCCAAATAAAAACGGGCAGAACACCTACCTTTAGGCAATGTAACTTTATGCATTTATTCTTTAATTTATCCTACAAATATTTGTTGCTGGACATGTGCCGAGCCCTGCAACTCGGCTCTGGGGATGCACACATGGCTTATAATCTGTATTATCTATAATAAAAGCTTGGTGGAGTATTTATAAAGTGCTGGTTTTTAAAGTACTTAAATTGTTAGCCATATAGTTGTTAGCCAGAAGTGAGAGATATCTCAGCCTCGAGCAATGGGTGGAAGCACATGGTCAAGGGAAGGTTTCCACCCCAGTTCTGGTACTTCCTGGCTGGTCAAAATGAGCCAGTCTTTCAGCTCTGAACTGCCTATGAAATGGGGGGACAGTACCCACCTCATAAGACTTTGTGGTGAAAACAGGAGCTGACACTTGTGAACGCTTTCTCACATGCCTGCTCCACAGAGGTTAGCTATCATCGTTACAAAATGTGACAGCCTTGACTATGGAATACGTCCATGGGGCAAGAATTAAAGAGCAGGGCCTGATGTCTATTAAGACCTCCCTTGGTTTCTGACAATAAATTGGCATCTACACAAAGGAAAAGGCCTGCTTTTTGGTTCTTGTAACATATGGTAGTGGTTTAGGGCACAGCTTTTGGGGTCAGACAGCCTGGGTGTGAGTCCAGCTCAAACCAGCTCCACTACTTACAACGATGTCTTCTTGGGCAAGACACTTAGGCTCTCTAAGACTCGTTCTGTATCTCTAACAGGTAGAGAGCAACAGTACCCGCCTCAAGGGGTTGCTGGGAAGATGAAATACAAGTCAGACACTTGATATTATTGACTCTGTAGTCAAGGTCTGGCTTTCTGTGACTGAGCCCCCCTCTTTAAGGAGGGATGCCTCAGAGCAGAGAGGGAGGAAGGGGTGCAGGCAGATCAATCAACTCAATCCTAGAGATCAATGATATAACATGGTGACCAAAGTGACCTCTGGTCTGAATCAATGACTCAGAGAGAACAGTGCACGTCATTTAGCTTACCAAACAGCCCCACACCCTCATATTTAGCTGGAGAGCGCCCCTTCTGTCTGTGCACCGTCCCACTCTGCACTGGTGTCTCTGGGAATTGATGCCTACACTGTCTCCCTTGCTGGGTGGTGTCTAGTTTTGGTGAAGCCTGAGCTATTCTGAATCTTATTTCTGTCTTCTGGGTTATTGGCACTCCCATCTAATCGACTACTAACAGCAAGTGTTTTGAGTGCCTTTCCTGTTCCTCGCCATTAACCATCTGGGTCTCTGGGTATCTAGGTGTGGAAAATAGGGCTATAAATCCCCAGATGTCAAGACTTAAGGGTGCGTGGGTGGCTGAATAAATCTGGCACACAGAGATGCCCATTAGACCTTTGTTCAAGAATGTGGAAGGTGCTGGATTCTGGGAGAAGCTCTCGTGGGTACTGTCCAAGGTGGCCAGGGTTTTAACTCAGCACTGAGAGGCGTTGCAGGTGGTGCTGGGCCAGCCTCCCAGGCTGAGGGTTCACGAACTAGCAGACCAGCCTTGTGTGGGTGGGGTGTGACCCTTCCATATGCCACTCCTGAGGCCACTTCAGCTACTCCCAGGGTCCCTGCCTGCCCGTTGTTTACAAGGTCAGTGCTGCTTGCTCTCCTGATGACAACTTTAATGCTACTCAGAAAGGATTAAGATCTTACTTAAACATACACCCAAAGCTCCCTTGGGCACAGCTGTCGAGGTGAGGAGCTGAGGCGGCAAACCTTGTTAAAAAAAAAAAGCCAGAAATAAGGTTGGAAACATCAAGAAGGAGATCCTCTGCTCAGAAACCCGGTTGGTGCAGACTCTTCCTGCAGAAATCTGCTCTGCTCTCCCTAGCTCACCCCAGCCTAGCTCCCCTCCCACTGGGGAGAGGGAGGTGGAAGTCAGGCTGCCCAGTGACCAGCCTGGGCAGAGGCAAGCTTTCCCTCTGGGTAGAGAGGCTGGCCTGGCAGGGGAGGTACCTGGCTTCACCCACACCTTGGATGTCCCTACGGAGATCTCACTGTGCCCTTGCATGATTTACACAGCACTGTCATTACATTTGCCACTTCACTCCACCCTCTTAACACCTTACAGGCAATCTTTCTAGATTCTGCTTAAAGCAAAATGGGGCCAAGAGAGGTTAAGGAATTTCCCCAAGCTTGCAGAGCTACAATGTAGCGGTGTAAAAATGGTAACTCCGGCGGTCTGCCTGTTCCAAACGCTATGCTTTCCTCCTTTTGCCATTATCTGTCTCCCTGTCTAGGTGCAGCCCCCTTTCCAGCCTCCCTGGGGAAGTGGGGTGATAGCCCTAGTAGTCAGGAGCCTTGGTGATGAGAGCACTGTGTCCCCTGGAAATGTGGGGCTTGCCCCCTCCATGAGGTCTCCCAGCCACCCTGAGATTTACCCCTGTGGACATGGGGCCCACCTGCCTACCTGCCACAACGCCAGCCACATAGACAAGCCCAATGCGGGTTGCTCCATGGACCATCTCCAAGGGCACCCCCACCAGGAGCTGCAGCACCATGTTGAGTCCCAGGTGTTCTATCCTGTACAGAAAGATCACACTTCACTCATTCACTCACTCACTCATTCATTCAACCAACACCGTATGCCAAGATGCTGGGGATCCAGCAGTGAAGAAGCCCCTACACCTGCCTTTGAGCTCATGGTTTAAGGCAGGATGGGGTGTAGGCCACCAATTACAATGCAGACGTCATCTTGGAAAAAGCATCCCTTCCCTACCTTCCCTGACCCTTGAACAGGGGCACAGGTGTAGTGGTGACTGACAGTATCTATACTTGCCACAGTGAGAGGGGCTGACATGATCAAGATCCAGGAACTCCATCAATTGACACATATGGGAATCTGAGGCTCAGAGAGGGGCACTGACCAGATTAAAGTCACACAGCTGGTTAGTGGCCAGCTGGGACCACAGCCCAGGTCTCTGATGAACAGGACCTGCTCCATTCACCAGCCATTGTTGTATTTGTCAGAGCTACTGATATTTAAAGAGGAAGATGTTGTCAAAACAAGTGCAAGCATTTGGGATGTCCCTTAGGACTTAAGAGTTCAAAGTTGAACCTAAAATCTCATCAGGGAGGCTTCTCCTTCCTGGTGTGGGAAGGGACCCATTTTCCCCCTAACCATTTAGGGTTGGGCTTTCTTACCCTGTGCACACCTTCCTTCTTACACGATCGCATACCTGTGACCAGATCTCCTTGCTAAATGGTATCTAGTCAAGTGTGCATGTTACTAGAAGAGACCACAACATTACTGTTACATCAGTGTGTGCTTTTAAGTTTACACAGCACTTTAACATCCATTACCTCATTTAAACTGGCCTACAGAAGCTGGACAGCTCCCTGAGGATGTTTAGCTTACAGGGTACAAGAGATCGCATGGAGGGGTCTGGGCCCTGGCCTGGGTCACAGCCCTGCTCCTGTCTGTAGGGCTTTGCCTGGAAGCCAAATGCTGTGCCACATGGAGCCCACATGGGCACCTGTTTCCCCAGGTGGGCACCTGTGAGGCAGCTCAGAAAGATCGGACTCTGTCCCGAATTCCCACCATGCCTGGAATCTTCTAGCCCCACGAACTGTGCCAGCTGAAGGATTCCAGATTCGAAGTGTTAGTCAAATTCACTGGAAAGGAGCTGTTGGCTGCATCAGACTCATCATCAGAGAGACCTCAGAGGTTTTCTGGTCGTGTCTCCTTGGTTTACAGCCTAGATCCTGAACCTAGATGAGGCCCGGGGAGGGGAACACAGGGCTTCTGTCTCCTAACCCGAGCTCTTTGTTTTCTACCACAGCGACTTCTGAATTCGCTGGCTCAATGTGTCCTTGAGTAGCAGGTCATCTTGCTGGGCTCGCCCCAGATGCTGGCCAGCTGTTCCTGTTTCCCGTTTACTGCAGCACCAGCCAAGAGCCCCTCCCTCAAAATCACTGACCTGGAGAACCCTCTCAGGACTGTCCCTGGCAGGTATTGCCCCATCAGAAACAGGCCAGAGAAAGGCCTGAGGCCACCCCTCTGGGCCTCAGCTGAGAGCACCTGTGCCTGTCCTCTGTGGCCTCTCGGTGTTCAGCTCCCAGAGGCAGGCAATGGACAAGGAGGCTTTGTCTGTTCTCCTTCCTCACGCTGGGGGGTCAGCAAAGGCCAGAGGGCAGTCCTGGAATAAGGCAGTAGTTCCAGCCCCTGTGCAGCCACAGGCCTGCGTGGCCTGGGCAGGGACGTCCCCCACTTCCTGTTGGCTCCAGATCTGGGCCCATGAGAAACACCGTGTGGGACATGCCTCCCTCCCTCTGCTCTTTAGCCCTGTGAGATTAAACCCTGGAACATGGCAGGCAAGGCAACAGCTTGTGCTAACCGTCCCCTCTGACTCAAAATGGACGGCCATTAGTAACCATCAAGATGTCTCCTCACCCCAAAACCCCCTCCTCGGGAGGTGTGGCCAGTTAGGGGTCAGCATTTGTGCCACTTTAGAGGCTCAGCAGGAAGGAAGCCCACAGTGGGGCTCCCTCGTGGCCATAATGGGTCTGCAGAGGAGTAAGGATGGTGGAGCCACAGGGGCCAGAGTGATCCTCTTCCTTTTTCCAGCCCCCCAGACAAGCACTCCCAGGGCTTTTTAGTGAGTTCCTTTGCTTCTCTCTCTGGAGAGGCTACAAAAGACACCACGGAAGTCTGGTGTCCAGGGACTCGGCTTTCCCAATTCTGTGCTTCTGTTAGCTAAAGACAGTCTCCAGTCAAATCATGCTATTCAAGTGATTTAGACCTGGTAGGTCCTTATCATGGGGTAGGAGGCACCCGTGAGAAATGATTACATTCTAGCCCCCAAAGAGGCACACGGCCATGTAAACAGAAACTATAAGTATTGACAGAGTTACTTGAAAAGACTCTCAGCATATATGGAGACTACCTTGGGAGGAAGGTGTTTTCAGTAAATCTGTCCTTTATTTCACTTATGAGGGCATAGTCTGTGGACAATGAAGCTGGTAGGTGACCAAATTTCTCTCTTTGCTTTGGCCACTAGGAAGCTCAAGAGTAAATTTGTAACCTACCTCTATCAAGTACACAGAATCACATGATGTGTGTGTTTGTGCTGATCTCCTGAGGGCTTTCAACATTTTCCTTCCTCTATTTTCCCTACCCATAAATTCTCAATAATTAACTTACAGATTTTGGTATTAGATGACTTTCAAGGAGCCACCTCAAATCCTGTGTCTAGGTAGATAAAAATAAACTAACACATATATTTCAGTCCAGGTTATCTGGACTACTTGGTTTTCTATAAGGACTCTTGATAGAGTGGAAGAAGACAGGCACTTACCCAGCATGCATGAAGATGTATGTCAGGTAGCGCCAAGCTTGCGCTCGGAGCTGTGGGTGGTAAACCAGTGAGTTCTTCAGGTATCGTGGGTGGGTTACCTGCAGCACAAATTGATCAAGCGACACTCCATTGTAGAGGAAAAAGGCAATCTGGATGAAAGCACAGAATGGAGAGGGCCTGTTACTAGGTGCAAAACTTGCCCAGGAATCCCTCTTGTGCTGACCTCTCTCTACTGGAGATCTTTCCTTCGCAGTGAATGAGGGACACCCCTATGGCCAGGGCTCAGCCTAGCTTTCAACCATCTCTTACACCACTTCTGTTTGATTATTTTGTGCTAAATATTCACAGAATGGTTACATGGTCCCTGCTCTCCCTTCCTCCTAAGCAGGAAGGGCTTGGAGGATTTTACACTTTAATTCCAGTAATAACTCACATCCCCATTTGAGGGGATGATGCAATTCCACATAAGTTGATTTTTTTTTAATTGTGGGAAAATACACATAATATGAAAGTTACCATGGTAATCAGTTTTAAGGATACAGCTCAGTGGCATTAAGTACATTCATATTGTTCTGAAACCATCACCACTGTCCATCCACAGAAGTCTTTGCATCTTTGCAAAGCTAAAACTCTGTACCTGCTCAATACTAACTTCCCATTCTCCTTCCCTCAGTCCCTGGCAACCACCCCTCTACTTTCTATCTCTATGAATTTGATTATTCTAGGTACTTCATACAAGTGAACTCATAC
The DNA here is from genome assembly GCA_029783875.1 of Phataginus tricuspis. Lineage (NCBI taxonomy): Eukaryota > Metazoa > Chordata > Mammalia > Pholidota > Manidae > Phataginus > Phataginus tricuspis. The sequence continues at coordinate 10,166 of JAQQAC010001478.1, forward strand.
AGTGTCTGTCTTTTGGTGACAGGCTTATTTCACTTAGCATAATATTCTCAAGATCCATTCATGTCAGAATTTCCATCCTTTTTAAGGCCGAATAATATTCTGCTGTATTTATACCACACATTGCTTACCCATTTATCCATTGATGGACACTGGTTGCTTCCACTTTTTAGCTGTTGTGAACAATGCTATTCACATGGATGTACAAATATCTCTTTGAGTCCCTACTTTCAGTTCTTTTGGATATATACCCAGAAGTACAAGTGTTGGATCATACGGTAATTTTATGTTTAACTTTCTGAGGAACCACCATACCTCTTCCCATAGTGGCTGTACCACTTTACATTCCCACTGAAGGTGCACAATGGCTCCAGTTTCTCTGCATCCCCAACTACACTCCACATAAGCTGATTTTGCAGATGACCGAAGCACACTTGTTTTAAGCCCAAAAAGGGTATTTAACTATTTTTTTTTCTGGAGCTCTTTCTAAAAGGTATCATCCATGTCCCTGTGTTCTTAATCAGGGTTTATGCATAATCTTTTAAGGATGCCTCAGTAATTGATCTGGGTTATAGGAGTGAGGTCTTTTCCAGCAATTGAGAGGTTTATACTCTTATACTAAAAGGCCCCAAATTCTTGTGTTTCTTTAAGACTCAGGTCTGCTTTAAAATTTTCTTTTGTCTTCTCCCATACTGCCAGGTTGCCAGCAGGTTGTTAACCAGGTTCTGCACCCAAGTTCTTACTTCTCATTACTGGCTGGTTGTGGGCCCCTTCTAGTAGCTTCCCACCACGGCCCTTCTATTTTCTGTTATGGAATCAGGAAACCAGGTTACTAGAACTGTACATAAAACAAAAGCCTTAGGCTTCAGTACAGGACTTTGAAATAGTTATTTCAGCATTTTCTTCTAGATCGGTGGTTATGTTCACATAGCTGAGGTTTCTGGAGATCTGAAGCCTATCTGGCTCCTCTGGACGGCCCTGGACAAATAATTTGAATTCTCTGGTCCTCAGTTTCCTCATCTGGAAATGGGGATATCACTGCCTGAACTTCGAGAGTGGCCAGAGGTTTGAAAGTGGGAAAGTCCATGAAGAGCCAGCGGGGCGTCCAGCTTGCACTCAGCGAACACAGCTGTAATTAGCGTCAGGTTAAGACCCCTGGGGCCAAGTCTGGGAATGGCTCAGGAACCTGGCATTTAGAGTCCCCTGGCCTCTCTGGGGAGCTGTTCTGTCCACCTAACACAATGCGGGTGGCCAGCAGCAAACACAGCTTCCAAGGCAGCTCATTATTACTGGTCTTCAAATAGAATTTAATAAATAGACCAACACAGTAAGCGTTTGGAGAACAAGTCCCAGAAAATCTCAGAAAAATCACAATTTCAACATGTACTCGGATGAAACCATAACAACAAACAAGGGAGCGCTGGTCTGCAGACCAGCTGAAAAAGAAGGATGCCATGAAGCTTTAACGATCCTGCCATTTGATTTGGCAGGAACTTTACAAGAACATACGCAGGGGTGGTAATTAGGCCCAAGGCTCTGGAAGAGAAACAGTGGAGATTATAAAATGCCAAAGGGAAGCCAAGCATTCATTCAGGAGCTGGGCTTGGGGGGCCCACCGGATCTTAGGCTGAACAGCCCAAAGAGTTCAGAGTTCCTCATGCAGGGGCACTGATTCAGCAAGTGGTACCTTTGGGTTCTGCTGCATAAGCAGGAGACTTTGAGAATAATAATAGGTGTAGATTATTCCCTAAGGGGCGAATGTGCTTTCCAAACAGTTAAGCCCTCATTTACGTGTTCATAAATACTCCCTCCCCTGTGTGTTTGGGTGATGCTCCGGTGTTGAGAAAGTACCACTGGCCACTCTCACTCAAACCCCAGTGGTCCTTTGGGAGAAGCGGGGCGGGCCTGGTTATTCCTCCTTTACAGGGGGAGGATGCAGTCCGGGGGAGCAAATGACTTGTTCATGTTACTCACTCAGGGAGGGACTGAAATAAATTGGTTTAAAGAGTTAGGCTAGCTTAACCTCCCAACCCAACGAACTTTCTACGTTGCTTTCTTGGTATTGTTTTGGTGCAGGTGCTCATATGCAGATTTTGCTGCAGTGACTGTGGCTTGAAGTAATTATTTCTGGGATATCCTCGTGGTCCAGGGATCGTCGCAACATTTGTACACACTGTGCCAGGGCCTGCCTGGCAATGACTATTGCTATCTGACCCTCAGCTGTTGCCTCACGATCCTCCCCCATGATCTCAGATATCCTCTTGGCCCCCCACTGGCTAAGGCTGAGCAGCCCCTTCCCCACCCGTGTCCTTGCCTCCAGCAGTGTGACTGTGATCATGAACCAGGGCGGCGGGCAGCAGGTGTAACTGTCGTAGTACCACTTGCGGTCAATCTCCCGGGGCAGGGTCTCGTAGGCCACATGGCGGATCAGTCGCTGCGAGAGGTTCAGCCCTTTCTCCTCCAGCAGGGCCTTGCTGCAGAGCCTGCGGTTCCCCTGCAGGATGGCCTGGCGGAAGCTGTTGGACCGCTTGTTGCTCATCTGAGCAGGAAACAGGGTGCGGGAGAGGGTCAGAGCTGGGGTCTCAGGGGAGCCCAACCAATTACCCAGCCAGTACTTTCCTCAGACCAACCAGGCCTAATTCCACCTCCTCGTTCCTTTTATAAATAGTTAGTAAGAAGCACTATTCCCTGAGCTCTCATGTGTCAAGAGTTGTGTTATTCTAAGCACTTCATATGTTTTTGGCTCATTTGATACAACTGGTCTACCTGTCAGATAAGGACTATGAATATCCCCATTCTGCTAGATAAGGAAACCAAAGCACAGAGTTTTAGAAACCCTTCAAGCTCAAACCCACTTAAGCGCCAGAGCCTGTGTTTATATTCACTATACCTTCTGTTCACCCACCCACCCACCAACCATCCTGTCACAATACACCCAGCAACTACTAAGTATCAGGCACATCGCCAGGCACAGGAGCACAGTGGTGCTCAAGACAGATGAGTCATCTGCAATTGTGGTTCAGTGTGAGGGCTGCTGTGGGAACACTGCAGGAGGGAGCCTGACCCGGCTCCAGGTGGTCAGGGAGGGCTTCCTGGAGGACATGGTATCTAAGTGAAAAGTGAAGGATGAGCAAGTAGTTAGCGTCCTCAGACACACTAGCTAGGGAAGAGGGCTGCAGCCCCAGGCTAGACAGGCGAGTTGCAGAGAGGTCCTAGAACCAGGCCTGTGGAAGGCCGCGACTCCTGAGTGCCTCCAAAGGACTTCTAATGTTTAGTGAGCCAGGAACTGGTCATAGAGCGCTGCCTGAGGACTGATCTTACTCTCAGCGGCCTGAGGCTGCCCTGACACAAACTCACTGGTCAGCCTGACTCCCCGAAGCCAGAGGCAGCCTTGCTGACTTCCAGCCTCCCACCGTCTCCCACCTGCCCTCCACAACCACACTCCATGCCCTTCTTATGGGGAGACGTCCTAGTGACACAGCTCTCCCAGCCCCAGGGCCCACAGTGCTGCTCTGGGTGGCTGCTCCATGGGCGCTGGGGTGGGGACCAGGTGAACCAGGCCAAAACAAGGCATGGGGGTGTGAAGCCTCATCAGGGTGAAGATAGCTGGGGGAGGTCTGTGTTCAGACCAGGCCAGGCAGAAGGAGCCTCGATCTGCAGAGCCCCTTCCCCACTCCTGGGTTCTGCCATCTCTCACCTTCAAAGTCCAGCTTAAAGCTTACCCCCTCCAGCAGACCTTCCCAGATGAACCCCTTCTAATCATTCCAACTAGGATGACTCATTCTCATCCCCTCCATGCCTACAAAGCTTGGATCTGGTTCTCCTTAGTAGCTCAGGAGTTCTGTAAATACAGGCAGGGCTTGGGGCTCCATGTACACGACAAGCCCAACACACGATCATGTTGTCAAGTTATTTTGCAGCCACTCTTACCATCCTTTCTCCCAATCCCCAGGTGTGCACAGCATACTGATGAACATGCACATGGCCCATGGTAGGGACAGGCCCAGCGTGAGCACAGGAGAAGCATGTACACACACACACACTCACCATTCACCTGCACCTTTGCTGTGCCTAGAACTGTGCTGGGCACAGTAGTACCCATGGCTGTAGGCCTCATGGAGCTTACCAGGAGAGACGGGGTGTAAACAGCAGCACAAGAGGGTGTCGCCTTAGGTATTTGGTGCCTAGTGTTATCCTCATGTTACAAGGGTGAGGACTAAGGCGCGGAGAGGGTAACTAAGTCTCTCAAGGACTCATATACCGTAAGTCACAGGGTCAGGATCCAATCCAGATCTGTGTGAGCTGGGAGCCCACGCTAGTCCGTGTGGTGTTTCTATGCTAATTAGATAAGTAAGCCTCTTCTTCCAGGTGGATGCACCCATACCCTCCCTCTGCCCTGAGCCAGAGCAGGTCATGCTGCAAACATGTGGCACTGGGGCTGTGTAATGAGGCCACGCAGACTCAAACCTGTGGCCTGGTCTTTGGTGACCCTGCTGGGCTCCAAGTCACAGGGCCCACCTCCACTGCCCAGCCTATGAATCTCGACTGTCCCCATGCACCCATTTAGCTCAGCTCTGTGCCTCACTTCCTGTGTCCACTCTGAACGTCTCTCCTCTAAGCCCCAATCTCCCGGTGGTGCGGGCACAGAGCACTCACCAGGCTGACAAAATCCTGGTAGCAGATCTGTCCATCAGCATGGCTGTCAGCGAGAGCCAGGAGCACCTCCCTTTTGTGCGGGTCCAGCCTGGAGCTGTGGCTCTCCAGGAGGCTCCGGAACTTGCCTGTGCTGATGTAGCCTGTGTTCCCAGGGTCAAACTGAAGGAGAAGCACAGACAGCATCTGGGCCAGCAGGATCGGCGCCCCTCAGCTCTGCCCCATCTCCATCACCAACCACCGGCTCTGTCCCCAGCCCTCTGCCAGCAGAGGCCTGGGCAGTGTCTCGGATGTTTCCAAGGGTCCCATTGGGCGTGGAAGACCAGTGAAAACCCTAGAAGGCCCTGGGACCTTTGAGATCACCCAACCTAACCTTCTCATGCATGGTTAAGAACACGGGCTCAGAGAAGTTAACTCCCTCCTCTCTGCTCAAGAGGAAAGCAGGATGGAAAGGCAATGAAAGGAGGAAGATGAGGAACTTCTGTGGCCTGGGCTGGAGGGACTCCAGTGCGGATGTGTGGGCCATGGGAGCAGTATGCACAGCCTTGTGAGTACCTCGGCATCCACCTCCTCTCATGCCGGCACTTATACACGTCCCATTCCACGCACCCAGGGCTGGGCAGGGCTCCCTGAAGATACTGTGCTCAGCTGTGTTTGTCTTTGACCCTGTGCCCTTTCACCCCCTGCAGCTTTGCACACGGGAGTCCTCCTGCCTAGGATTCCCTTTCCCCCTCATCTCCCGGGGAGGCTCCAGCTCACCCTTCCTAGCTTCTTAGATGCCTCATCTCTGGGAAGGCTCCCTGCAGGCCCAGTCTGTCCTCACTGCTGCCCCTGCGCTTGGGACAGACCTCCGGCCTCCATCCGTGCTGGTCTAATTGTCTGCTTCTGCCTCCTCACGGGACTGCCCGCGCCCCGATGGTTGGCGTCTCAACTTATCCCCCATGCTTAGCGCAAAGCCCAGCATAATCAGCAATCGATAAAGATTTGTTGGGTGAACAAACAGTGGATATTTGGAGGAAGAGATGGGTTCTGACTTTCCAGGGACAGTCTATCGTCTCAGTTAGAACGGGATCTTACTCATCTCTTCCAGGGGAGCTGTTCCTTCCTGTCCCTCCGCCAAAGCCACCAGAGCACACATCCTGCTAGAAAATGACACTGTCTCTCGTGGATGCCAAGAACTTTCCTGTCCACAGAGTGCTTCCCCACGTGAATCCACCACACCTAGAGATCCTATGGAGGGTTGCTGCAATTTTAAGACACAGACATTGCAGATGTCCGCAGGTGCGAACCATGTTTCCCCCTTTTCTAGATCAGGTCAGCAAAGACTATTTTAGGAAGGCTGATTCCGTGTGCAGTGCCTCTAAGACAATCCAAGACAAACAGCCAAGAGTCCCAAGTCATAGGTCACTACAGTTCTCAGAACCCAACGAGAGAGGACATCTCTGGTGAGACCTATTTAAAAATCTGTATGTGGCCCCACCCTCAACCCCAAATATCAGGTTTCAGAGTATTTGGTTTACATCCTCGAGTATTTCAGGAAGCTCACCTACCCCCTACTCCCATAAAGATTTTTAAGGATCAAAACACCTAATATTTGCTAAGTATTTTCATGGGGCCAAATACAGTTCTAAGCACTTTATGCATATAATTTCTTTGAACTTCTACAACAATCTTATGAAACAAGTCCTATTATTATCTCCATATTATAAGTGAGCAAATAGAGGCACAGGAAAATGAGCACAGGGAGGTTAAGTGATTGCCTGGCAGGTGTGGTCCAGATTCCACACCAAGGCAGCCTGGTGCTGCCTCTACTCTGCTGCTGGTTGCCACCAATCTTCAGCTTCCAGGGGTTGCTCTGCTGCTCAGAAACAAAATTTAAGGATGGAAGAGGTGAGTGCAGGCCTGAGAAAGGAGAGGGCTCTAGGAGTCTCAGGGGTCCACTCTAAACAGATGTTTAAGTCAGGAAAGAGTCTCAAACAGCAACAGTTCTGACCTCCTTATTGCTTTGATAGGAAAGTAAAGGCTGGAGAAGCAAACGGACAGGGCAGCCGGGGAGGGTCTCCTTCTCTGGTGCCTGGGACCCTTTGCATCCCTGGAGGCTGGCAGAGGCCACAGGGACTCACCAGCCTGGCCCCACCTGGTGCTGGGTGGGCTGATGGGGAGTAGGGGAGGGGAAGGGGTTTAAGAAGCAGCCTTGAGTCCTCAGAAAAACCACATTCCAACCCCCATCTCGCTGCCCTGTGAGCACTGCAGGGGGGCAGTGGTCTGCTGCACAGCATGGAGTCTGCCCTGCTTGCTGGGGGAGGAAGGAAGCCCAGTGGCCTTGTATTCACTCGGAGCAGGAATGCCAGTCCCTCCCAGGGGCTGCCTCAGGAGGCTTGGGAGGGCAGCGGGGTGAGGGGCTGGGATCAAGCAAGGGCCCCTCTCCCTTACTCCTGCTCCAGACAAAGAGCCACCTGCTCCCCTGCTCTCCCCCCCCCTCCAGGGCTCCCTGCTGTTGCCCTAGTGACAGGGGCTGCCCTGGGGCTCCTTGCGCTCCCACCCCCCACCATGGCCCGCCAGTCCTGCCCCAAGCATATTATAGGATCCAGACTGCAGAGAATGAGCTGGAATCAGGCCGAGCCTCTCTTCTCTGCCAAAACTCTACCTTTCGTGCCAGGGCCAGACAAGCCAGACAGGCCTGACAATGGGGGGTCATCGCTACCCTAGTAATGAGGCCTCAGGGAGGAAGGAGGGTGGCTGGGGAAGGGAGAGGAGGGGAAGGGCTAGCTGCCTGGGCTCCACAAACGTGCACAGGACACCTTCCAACCCCTACCGCCAACAACCGGGAAGAGGAGGGCAAGAGCCGAGGCTGACGGTGGGCAGGGGACATGGGGGCAGGTGGAGGCAGAGACGGGGAGACAAAGGGAGAAAAAGCACAGAGGGAGCCAGGGAGAGGAGGCATCAGAGGGCACAGGGAAGTAGGTCCCACTGCCCAGCAGAAAGCCAAGAGCTTCTAAGGAAGACTGGAAGGAGCAAGGCAAAATCCCATTCTTGTTTGGGCCACTAACCAGTTTGTACACTTCAGGACAAACACCCGGAGCCATGACTGCCTCACCTACGAGCGGGGCTGGCATCCCCTCAGGCTGTGCTGGGCTGAAGCAAATGCAGGGCACTCGCTCTTCAGGGCTGCACGGACTCCGTGTCTGGTTAACCAGGCAGCACCCCATCGTGGGGGGTCGGCTGAGCCCCCGGGGCAGACTTCCTGCCTTTGGGCCTCCTTTAAGGCCGCCTGTGGTGGGGGATGAGGTCAGAGTAGTACTGCGGTTTGGGGCTTTTGGGGAAACAAACCCTACCAGGGTAATTCTCTTGTTAATAATGTGCTGAAGCCCCACAACTCCCCATGCCGGGTGCCCCATGCCCTGGATTCACTCACTTTGGGCAGGGGGCACTCTCGGGGTGAGATCGGGCTGGGTGGGTTCTGGCAGGTGGGTCTGGGGGCAATGGGAATGCACTGTGAGCAGGCAGGGGCCCTGGGCGGGCCAGCAGCTGGGGAGCAACCCCGCAGCTGCCTTCTGAATAGGGCCCAGCGCGGCGCAGGGAGGAGCGAGCCAAGCTGAGTGGAGGCTGGCGGCCCACAGAGGAGAAAGGCACAAAGTGAGGAGTGACCCCAACGGCGCCCGCCCACCTGCCTCGGCCTTGAATAGAGCTGCCAGGGCTCCGAGGACGGTCAATCCTGGCAGCGCCCAGGGCACGGGCCCCTTAATCCTCGAGGTCGTCAGCTTTTCCCAGCCTGGGGCCCCACGCACTCTGACGTGTATCACATCTGTCACCCTGGGTACTTTCCTGGCACACTTGTGACCTAGGCTGGGAAAAGCACCCCTCAAATTCTGTGTTGTTGCCACCCTGGGCTCCATACCCTCTCTGGGGCAAGAAGAGGGGGAGAGTTCCAGAAGGAACCCTGCTCTCAGCGGCTGCGCCGTCTTGGGCAGATCATGAACCACACTGCCTCCGTTTCTCTGGCAATCATGTGGCAGGAACTGTCCCTTCTCAGGGAGATGTCAGGGGGTCCATCCCCACCCCTGCACATATACGCGCACATATATAAATGGGGATCGGGGAAGAGAAACCTGCAACCCATGGGGGCAGCTGATCTGCTCTTCTACATCCTCTGTCAAAGGGCTGATAGGAAATTCAGGGTCAGAATGACGCAGTTCACATGGGGGGTGAGGCCTGTGCTGTCAGAGAGACCTGGGGACAGTGTGGGCGGGGCAGCAGGCCAGGGAATCATAACTCACGCTCCAGGAGAGCTGAAAGACATCTTCATGGTTTTCAAACTGCTCTGCAGAGTTCTCGGGGCTGTGAGACCTCGAAGACCAGAGGGGATGGGGAGGTTTATGTATTGGCCCTCTGCATACTGCCCAGCTGGATACCACCACAGCAGGGGCTGTATATGGGGAATGCCTGCCAGGCATCAGGCACCACCTCGCTGAAACCTCTGATCACGCCGCGTGCTGGTCTGCCTGGATTGGTCCTGGTTGATCCCAGCTCTCGGAACAGGATTATCTACAGTAGCCTTTTCACCCTCCAAATGGCCCTGATTTGGATGATAAGAAATAAGAGTCCCCCCACTTAAACCTCACAACAACCCTATGAAGAAGACACTCTCATGAGGTCTGTTGGAGAAACAACAGGCGTGGAGAGCCCCGCTGACCCACTGGAGCAGCCAGTGTTGGGGCAGTGGATTCCCATCCAGGGTCAGGGCCCAGAGTCTACTTGCCCAGCACTAAGAAGTTGCTGCTAAAGAGAATTTGAGAGACCCCGGTCCAATCCTCTCATTCAGTCCTTTAACAAATATTTACTAAGGATCAACTATGTGTCAGGCATCGCACTCATTTTATGGACAGGGAACCAGTGCAAAAAGATGGGACTGGTTCAGGGTTCCCATGGGGGTTGGCTGCCCCAGCTTTGCTCTTGTTTTTCTCTGTCCCGTCCTGTGTATGCAATAGAGCCCCAGGCTCAGGGCTTCCCAATGTGTGTTTTGTGGAACACCAGGCCCAAGACAGTGCATGACATAAGGGTTCTGTGGTCCCGTAAGTTTGGGAAACCCACTTGGAAGGGCATGATGCATAAAAACCATATTAAGGGCTTGCAAGGTCTTATGGTGGAGAAACCTGTCTGATTTTGTTCAGTCCAGCATTTCCCAAACTTACTGGATCTTTGATCATCGTTTTTATCACAGTAACACTCTACGGAACACTCTCTGGGAAAAACAGAGGAGTCCACAGTAGAGCCATTTTTCCCTTCGTTGAAACCCATCCCTCGTCGGGTGGTCCCCAGCTGGTGTTTCGCCTCCATCTCCTAATGGCACGGGCCCTCAAGTAGCTGTCACTTTGTCTGGAGTCCTCCAGTGATCCAGGCCCCAGGCAGAGGGTTGAGGGGTCAGCGACTGGCCTAATGGGTCCCTGAGCCAAGCTCTCAGGGAACACGCTCTGCAGGCGCTGGGAATCTGAGTGCTCAGCACCCCGGACAGCGGCACCATGTCTCCCCGCCCCACTACAGGCTAGCAAGCTGGGCCAAGGCTTCAGAATTTACCCAGCAGCAGGGAAGCATAAGAGAAAGAAGAAAGGAACACATCTATTTTATATATATTATGTAATGTATGATTTGTACAAACTGCACTCCCAGGACAATTACACATCTGGTCTCTGCTCTCAGCACTTGAATTCCCTTCCCTGTTCCAGAAGGACCAGCTCTCTCTTCCTGATCTAGAGGCCCAGGGCCTCAGTGAGGGGCGTGGGCACTTTCAAGGACCCAAAGGTAGCACCCTGGTGTCATTCTGGTGAAGACCTCCCAGGGCTGCAAGGTCAGGTCCTGGAATCCACGGAAGGCTCCCATCCCAGTCCCACTGTCCCCTCTCTGTCCACCAAGAGAGAATAAGCCCATAACACGCATGGGGTGCGTGCAGGGGCAGGGCAAGTTGCGGGCAGCCACCCCTCCCCACTTGGGGAGGACCAGGGCTCATCTGCTGGCTCCTTGCATCATTACCCGGCTTCTGAGCAGAGCGGAATTAATGAGGCTGCCCAGGGGCTTATGGCTCAGGAGTGCTGTCCCCACCCAGCAGCCAGAGCCCACCAGGGAATTTGGGCCCATTCATGGATATTTACAGCTCCATAAATTAGTTCCAGGCCTGCAGATGCTGAGGTCAGGAGGTGAGGTTATGGGAGCAGCAGCTTTCTCTTTCAGTTCCCCTTCCTCCCAAATGAGGGTGCTAATTCTCCCCACAGGGAAAAACCACCTCACACCACTTCCCTGGCTTCCCCCTCACTCTGAAATACCCATTTTCACAAATATTTTGTTACTTTTATTCTCATACCACCCTAGAGTAAGCGTGATTAGTTCCACTTAACAGATACGGAAACTGAGGTACACACAGATAAATGACTTACCCAGAGGCACTCCCAGTGACTAGAACAGGACACCACCCAGTCTGTCTGCTCCAAGCCAGGGCTAGGAGTAGATGTGCAAAGACCTCAAACCTCCCTGGGAAGGAAAGAGACCAGTTCCCGAAAACCAGGCCCTGAGCCCTCCTGTTCTCAGTCTCCCGACATGGCTGCATGAGGGGCCCTGTGCTCCCCTGGGATTTGCTAGGCCAGGCCTCTGACAGCTGGAGAAGCTGCAGTGATCCAGGCTTTCCAGCTGCATCACTTCTGTTCTTTCAGCTGCCATGGTGGGAGTCTGGGGCAAAGCAGCTCACCTCTCTCAAGGGGCTTCTCCCAGGAGCCCCAAGTCTGGCTCTTAGGCATGCCCGCCTCCCCATGCATCAAACTGAACCCAGGATCTGAGGTTGGCATGCTGATTAAGGAGCCAGAAAACCCATCCCTCAGAAGAGAAGCAGGCATCTGGCCTGAAGCCAGCTGAGACTGAACAATTGACTTGTCTCCAGAAAACTACCAGTTCTCTCCACACCTGGGCTGTGAGGGAGGGGTGGGGGCCACCTCTTTCTACCAGACACTGTCCTTCCTCACCCAAGGTTAAGACCTCCTGCAAGGCCTTCTTCCCTCACTTCAGACTGCCCCACCCTCTACAAGGAAGGCCTTAGAGGTCCCCAGACTCTAGAGAACAGCTGGGGGCTGTGACTCAGAAGCAGGCCCCTGGGTCCCCAGGAGCAGCCGTAACGCCCAGGCTGATTCATCCAGGCCCAGCCATCATGGCTGCCTGGGCGCCCAGGGTGAGTCAGTCATAAAGGCAGGAGTCCAGGGCAGTGAGGACTGGGGGGAATGCTGCGGGCAGGCAGAGGTGGAGTGGGTATGAGCAGGGAAGGGGGTCTTACATCTTCCCATTCCTCTCCCTTCAGCCTAAACCCATTTCCTCCTTCTGCTTCTCCTGGAAGCCACCAAAGGAGCCCTCAGGTTCCCCAGAAAACAGAGGGCACCCAGGGAGGAGGGGAATGGGAGAAGGGCGGGCAGGATAAAGGGCCACCAAACCCTTACCTCGGCCCTTTTCAGAGCCCACCCTGAGACCTTGCATACAGACACACACGCGACCCCCTCTGCAGTGGGTCCCTATTAGCTCTGTGTCTTTGGGCAAGCCCTGCCCCCTGGGGCCTCAGTTTTCTCCTCTGTCAAGAGCAAATGGCACCACTCACCTCACAGGTCTGCTGAGAGATCACAACAAGATGAGGATGGATGTGCACACGCTGGACACTCAATATTTGCTCTCTCAAAGAAATATTTACCGACTCAAACCTGTACCTTGCTTCAAAAAAGCTCGTGGGACAGAGGTGGCGGCTTCTGCTACCTGTTCACAACTCAAGACACCCACTGACTCATTCCCCTAACACCGAACACTGCCCTGGGCCCAGTCTCCCAGTCGACCACCAGGACCTGGCAAATCGGAGCCCCAGGTAGAGGAGGTCCACTCTTGGCTCTGGTCACCTGGTGACCAGATGCCACGTTTTCACCTTCACCCTCAGCCATGCAGGCAGCCAGCCAGTGAGCAGAGGGGAAATGCTTGCTCAGGCATCAACACTCTTCCAAACAGCTTTTGTCCAAAACTTCTCTCCTTTCTTTGTGAGAAGTATGGGGAAAATGTGTTTTTCCAGCTCCTGCCCTGGAGAAGTTAGCTTGATATGGTGGAAGGATCCCCATCTTGGACACTTTGATTCAAGACCTAGAACTATTACATGTCAGAGGCCCTGCTACGTAACTACCTCATTAGGCCCCATGACACCCCTGAGGGCAGCTGACACATGAGAAAACAGGCTTGGAGGGTTACCTGGCTTGCCTTTACCGCTAGGAGCAGAACTGGGACTGGACCAGATGTGTGTCCTCTCCACTGCCTTGGTCACCAGGGTCCTGAGTGAATGGAAGTCGGCGAGGCCTGGTGGCAGGAACATAGGCTGGAGAGGGAGCAGAGCTGGGGCCTACTGCACAGAGTGGCCTCAAGTCGCTGACCTGTTTCCTCATTTGCAAAATGAGCAGACTGGACAAGACAGTTCCACTGACCTTCTAATAATCCATGGTCCTTAAGGTGGGAGCAGCCCCAGGGGAACAACACAAGTGAGGCGGCCCCCTGCTCAGGGTCTGCTGAGGACATCAGAACCAAGACAACGCGTGCAAAGCTGTCATTCGACTTGAGATTCTCTCAGACGCGTGTGTACATGTTATGTGCCACCCAGGCAGCATACAATCTCAGATCCCCTGGCCCCACTGTGCAACCACTCTCAGGCGCATTTCCAAGAGTGGCCAGTCAGGGATAAAAGAGGTAATTCAACCTGACTGCCCAGGTCACTGGGGCAGCAGCAGGGTAGAGATGCTGGCTTTGCGATGGAGGGAAGCCCACAGGCTCAAGGGCCCAGGAGGCCACCTGCTAAGGGTAGGAGGTGTAAAGCTTGGGCAAGGGTTCCAGTCAAGCCCACAGCTTTGTCCTGCCCTGGGAACCCCTCTGCTGGTTAATCATGTGTTCCAGGGGCCGCCACCAACGTCCCTGTTTCTGGGGCAAGAGTTTTCTCTGTGGCTTCTCACTATTCAGCGGTCTCATCTGAGCCTGTTTTCAGCTCCCAGAACCCCCTTAAGCCAGCTTTGAAGAGAAGTGCAAATGATGTGGACTTCAGGGTCTGGCCAAGGGAAGACACCCAGGCTGAATGGGGACACTTGGGTAAAGCAAGTAGAAAAATTCTCTGGGCTCAGAAGTGGCTCTCCTTCCAGGAGCCCAGATTGGGAAGGAGCCAGTTTAGAGAGGCTGCTGCCTTCCCTGTGGGGGCCTTGTGTTTCTTCCAGCAAATTCTGATCCCAGTCAAAAGACAGTTGTTGCATGTCCACTGCATATTAGACATCTCAGAGTTTCCACTTCCATTAAATTTCCACAATGGCCTCTGGAGTTAGAGATTACATTCTCATTTTTACAGAAGAAGATATTGAGGTTCAGAGAGCTAATGTCACTTGGCCCCGATCACCAGTTAGTAAGGCTTGACTGTAGGTCTATCTCACTCCAAATCCAGAGTTCTGCCCCAACAGCCCACCTAAGCTGCCCCATGTTCTGGTTGAAGCATGTTTATCATTCCAGTAGGATATGAAGACTTGTCCACTTTTCTTCTGGGAGATTAGAGAATGGAGTTCTTTTTGGGGTCTGGGAAATGCACACTCCCAGTGGAAGGGGTAAAAAGAGACACAGTCAAGTTCCTTTCAGTTCTTCCTTTTCCCTCTTGCTCATTTAAGCTCAAAAGCAACTGTGCTTTGTTGACTTAGTAAAACTCATTAAACACTTGCAATCTTGAAGGCATTTTTAAGGGTGAACCTGGAAATGGTGGTCTCACCCTAGAAGCTCTTTATGGGTTAAGAGGGCTCCAGTCCCACACTTGCTACTGACCTGCTATTTGACCCTGGATCCTTGATGCCCCGGAGTTAAGGAAGAGACTGAGAGTAAGACTATCAAAGCATAGTCTGCAAAAGAGGAGCCTGTAGGAAACCTATGGAATACAAGGCAGGAACTACAGAGTGCGTAGCCAGGGCAAAATTACTAATAGCCGTGGAGTAGATCAGAAATCAAAATAAATCCAACCACACATAAAAACTTAACAAAACGTAAAATTTCTCAAACAATGCATAAAGGAAGAGTTTCTTAATAAGTGCTGCTGGCACGACTGGATAGGAATAAGGTCCAGATGGAGTAAAGGATTAGGTGATTTCTTTTTAAATCATAGAAAAAAATAGTAGGAAATAGAAGTACATATTTATGAGACCCGAAGAGGGATGAAAACTATCTCAGGTCTGAAGCAAGAAGGAATCATAAAAGAAAAGCCCAAAAAATTCAACAATAGGAAAATAAGACTTTTTTTTTACCATGATATTACACTGTAACCACAGATTAATATTTATGGTAATTTAAAAATCTGATATTTAGGAAAACAATTAAGATCCCAACGATAAGAACAGACAATTGCCTCAATCAGAGGTTCAGATAGGAAGTGTGGAACCTCTGGGGATAGAAGAGATGCTCTTCAGATTCCCCACCTGCTCTAACTTCTGGGGCCCATGGGGAGAACTGGAGAGGGCTGAGGAGGGACGCGCGCTAACCGCCACCCGAGCAGCCCAGGCAAATGCACAGGATGCCGGCGGGGCTGGGCAAACTCCCAAGGGCCTGTGGGCACATGTTTTCTTCACCTCCAACTCTCATATAGTGCATCCTGGGCATTTAGAGGGGTGACCAGAGGACCAAAAGCCCAAGGCACGGCTTCTAGTCCTTGGGGTTTAATTAGCTTCATGCTGGGTCAAAAGAACACATTCTACCTTATGTGCTGAAGAATCAAACAGCATACAGGGACTGGTCCAATTCCATTCCTAACACCTGGAAAAAAAGTCCCAGCAGATCCCAGTTTGAAATTGGGTGACCACTGGTGTTCCCTTGACCCAGGGAGGGCAGGAGGACTGACTGGGGCTGGCCTCCCATCCTGCCGACCTCTGGAAGGTGAACACAGCAGCTAGCAGGAGCCCTCATGGGTGTTGTGTGAATCCCACTCCATTACCAGCTTGCCCTGTTAGGGCTCTGTCTGTATGCGGTGAGAGGCAGGCTACCTGCAGCCACCAGCCACACACTCTTTCCTAAGCACATGCACCAAGTTCACCAAACGCTTCCTGTCAGGAGGTCCAGAGGGAGAGGCGGTAAAGATAAAACACTTCAGCTTTCTGAACTACTGAGCATCCTGAAGCTGTATGTCCATTTGTGGAGCTTCATACTTGCTCTTCATTGAGCCCTGTCGGGGGAGTGGTCATGGGGTGGCTTCACAAAGTAGGGAAGGAACGCAGAGGGACTGGGTAGCCACCAGAGGCTGGGCCCTGCTCCTGAGCAGCACTCTTTAAACACAAATCACCAACAGGAAGGAAGATGACAGAAATGGGCTTCTGATGCCAAGGGATTGGGGTAGACCCAAGGCGGAGCTTACCATGAGAAATAGTTGTCCAGACTGCATTTTGGGAATTTCTTTCCTAGAATTAATTTTGTCTGTCGGGAGTGGTTTCTGGGTGGGCCTTCCCAGAAGCAGGGGATGGTGCTCTCTGTGACACCCAGAACCGCCCTCCACTGGGAGAGGTTAGGTCTCATAGGCCACCTGCTAATATTAGGTACTATACGTCCCCTCTGTGCCCCTGAGTTCCAAGTTCTTCCTACTTAAAGTTTGCTTCCATTCACCCAAATAGTGTGTTTTAAAATGTAAACATACAGGGACAGGCAAAGGAAATTGGCCAAATGAGAAAGACACAGAGAAAAAAGAATGATACACTTTGTTCTAGGTTCTGATTCTAAATCTGGCGGGAGGTGTGAAGGACTGGCAGCCGGCTGGCTGGTCGTGGTGTCAGTGGCAGCAGGAGGCTCCCCCTGCCTCAGGGCAGCAGGCCAGCCACTAACATACTCTTAGGAGCCAGAGGGAGAGTGGGTGGC
>JAQQAC010001500.1:0-11239 GCA_029783875.1 Phataginus tricuspis
AAACAGATTTCACTGTGGACACCTACCCCTGGCAATCAGCAAATTGGCTGTGGGATTCCCAGACAGATGCAGCTTTACAGGACACTAAAAATTAGCCGTCCAGGTCATCCGTCACTACAGTAGTACATCTGCAAGTAAGAACAGTCCATAAACTAGAGTGTTATGTCCCTCCAGGGCCAGTTTAGCTAAACCGGATTATGGGAGACTGGTTAAAAATGGCCCAAATATTTCCCATCCCACTATCTATACCTTTTGATATAGATTCTCAGACTGACCTTCTGATAGGTTTTAGCCAAAGTGACATTACAGGTATAATATGGGGTTTCAAAAAGTATTTGTACTCTTTGGGACTTGCCTTCTTCCTGTGCTTTGAACTCTGAGATGACCATGCGAACAAACCTTGGAGAGGGAGCTCATACCAGTCACCACCATTGCCCCACAAGAACAGAAATTCATTTTCAGATGGAATATTGAGCATCCAAAATTACCCATCACTCAGCAGGTTCCATTAGCCCATGAAGTAAATGCACACACACGTTCATGTGAGATCACTCAGACCATAAGTTAACACACCTGCGCAAATATACAATATACTAAATAATGGCTAATGGATGCCTATTTTATACCACAGAGCCCTCAGCAGCCTTGTTATGCTACAAAGCTAATTGATGCATGCTGTTAATATTTTCCTAAAGTTATATAATTATATTTCAATTTGTGTAAGTATTGTACATATCTATACTGACTTTGCATCACAAAATTTAATATCATTTTTGTATTTCTCTATGGTCAAACCCACTAGAGTAGCCCAACTTATATTTTGTAGGAATATCATATTCTCCCATTGTGTGAATAGTTTTTAATATCTTTTAAGTGGATGTAGATGTTTCTTTATAAGAAATAAAAGATTAAATGAAAATGAAAATGGGAATAACTTTTATACCCTTGTGCACAGTGAACAAATACTTTCAGAATAATTGTTGAAAAGTTTTCTCATAGAAAAAATTGACAACTCTTTACATAATATCAGGGAAACTTTGACCTATACCCAGTGTAACATGAGAGAAATCATTGAAACCAGGAGGAGAAGCCCCTTGCTATGGCATGGCTGCCCAGTCCCAATTACTGACAAGCAGGTTTCAGTCAACAAAGTAGAAATTTTTATGGGATCCATTGTGGTTATCACAAAGCAGCTCAAAACAGTGGTAACTGGATCTGAGAGACAATGGTGAGGAAATAAAGGTGATCCTACATCTCACAGGCTGTTCCTCCAGTGCTCCGACTCCTGCCCACCAGACTCAGAACCACACACTCGGCTCTCCCTTCGGGACCCCAGGGGAGGCGCCAGGCCTCTTACCCAAACCCGATGCCTCTCCTTGAGCTGAAGCTCTCAGCCCCTCTCCAGACTCTAGGGAATCAGTTCAGTACTTGCTCTCTTTATCTCTCTCGTATCATCATAATTTTTGTCAAATATGTAAGGCAAATACTAAGAGACAATAAGGGATAGAGAGACACTAATACATTAATAGTAGGTGATTATAGTACCTCACTTACATCAATGGATAGATCACCCAGTAAAATTAATAGGGAAATTTTGGCCTTAAATGACATGTTGGAATGGATGGATTTACTGATGTACACAGAACATTCCATCTGAACAGGAAAAAACATTCTTTTCAAGTGCACATGGAACATACTTAATGTGACATCAATGTTAAGCCACAAAACAAGTCTCAATAAACAAGAAGCCGAGAGTAATATCAAGCATCTTCTCTGACCACAATGGAATATAGAAATCAATTACAGAAGTAAAATGGAAAAATGCAAACACATGGAAACTAAACAACATTGTATTAAACAAATAAATGTGTCACCAAACAAAATTAAATAAAATACCTTGACACAAATGCAAATGGAAACACAATGTTCCAAAATATTTGGGATGCAGGACTATGGGTATTTATGAACAAAACAAAAAGACCAACAGAATCACAGATGACCATGGGTTTGGTGATAAACTTTAGATACAACAAAGGCATGATGCAAAAAACAAATAATCAACAATAAGAATTTCACTAAAATTTAAAATTCCTTCTTTTGAGGACCACTGTCAAGAGAATGAAAAGACAAGCCACAGACTAGGAAAAAATATTTTCATAAACCACATCTACTAAAAGACTAATATCCTATAGATGCAAAGAACTCTTAAAAATATCCAACAATACAATCTGATTTAAAAACGTTCCAAAAGACATTCACAGATACGTCATCAAAGATGTCACAGAGATACCAAATAAGCACACAATTAAAGATCCAACATCATATGTTATCAAAGAAATGCATTAAAGCAACAAGGAGATAACCATTGAACAGAGAGAAAGTCAAAATCCCAGAAAACTGACATCAAATGTTGCCAAGGATGTTGAGCCACAGAAACATTTACACTTTTCTTGTGGGAAAACAAAGTGATAGTCACTTTGTAAGAAAGTGAGGCATTTTCTTACTAAACTAAACATGGTCGTACCATAAATACCTGTGTATCTCCTTGTCCAGAGAAGGGGGAGGATTCCCACAACTAACACTTGAGTGTTAGCAGACTGAGTACCTAAGTCTCCAAAGTCCTAGCTTTGCTCATGTCCATGGCAACGGGAGTGCCTCATTTCAACCAAAGGCTGTGGCAGAGCAAGGTCTGCATGGGTGAGGTCTTCAGTGAGGGCTACCACTCCCCTGGAACCTGGTTTGCCTTCCCCTTCAAGCAAGGAGCTGATCAGAGCTGGGAGCACTGCTGAGGGACCTCCTGGCCCTGCCATCAGAATGCCTTGTTGGAGCACCTGGGAGTTCCTAAGTATGAATCAGCAGAACTCGAGCAGACAGTGTGGCCTCCACACCAATCATCTGCACAGCAAAGGAAGGGGCACCATTTATGCAGAGAACGTGGGAGCAGGTGGGCTTGATCAAAACAAACAGAGACCTTGATGAGAACTGAAGCCCAGGCTGCCCAGGCAGAAGAGCTGATTCAACCGCCACCCCTGCTGAATGGGGCTCCAGGCCCACGTGGTTATAAGGCATGACCAGGAGCACTTGCAGAGAACCGGGACCAGCCCTCTAGCTGCTCATGGCTAGGGATCTAATAGCAGCCCCACTGAGTGCTGAATAGATAACACAGCCCACCTGGGTAAGGATCCAAATCAGAGTAAAAGGGAAATTGCAGAGCAAAACAACAGTCCTCCTGCCAGTGGCACTTAGAGAGCACAGCCCATGGATTACCACTTGCAGAGGAAACCTGTGGCTCTGTCCCACCAGGGAATCCAGTGCCCAGTCTTACCCAATTTGGGTCCACAGACAATGAGCCATGAAGGCCCTGGGGCCAGTTTTGTTATCCAACGAGGGCAAAGAAACTCATTCATAGAGCTGCACACTGCTAAGTATATTAAGAATCCCAATCATTTAGGAAGCCTGCCAGCAAGCCAAGGCAAACACAGAGAACATTCTACACCCTTGTTTGGTCAGGACACCGAGTCAGGCGTCTCTTTCAATATTGTCATACAGGGGCCCCCACCCCTGACAGCAGATTCCAGTCCAGGGCCTCACCTGATATCAAACACTGATAGGAAGCCCCACATGCCCTAGGACACACCCAGGAACCAGCCTGGGCTGACTGGTGTGCACTGTCCTGACTGAGCAAACCTAAAGCCTGGACAAAGAGGCCACTCACTGAAACGTGCAGGTACCCATACAGGGTATCTATGGAAAACCAGGGAAACATGGCACCAGTTAAAGAAATCAACAAACCTCCAATAACTGACTCTAAAGAAATGGAGATCTCTGAAATATCAAAGGGAATAATCCAGAAAATCCTCCTGAAAATCTTAGCGAAATACAAGAACACAGAGACAACCAAATGAAACTAGAAAAATAAGGAAGGTACACACAAAGAAATTCAAAAAGAAATAAACATATCAACAATATCTTAGAGCTGAGACATTCAATGAGCTGCAGAATTCAATAGAAGTTCAACCCATAACTTAACTATGTCGAAGAAATAATCTGTCCCTTAGAACACAAGATGTTTGAAATTAACAAGAGAAGGAAATGAAAAAGCCTTTTAAAAAGTGTACCAGCCTGTGGGAATTGCAGACATAATCAAAAGTAACAGTGTCCTCATTATGGGAATTTCATCAAAAGAAGAGAAAGAGAAAGAACAAAATATATATTCAAAGAAATAGGGTCTGAAAACTCCCAAACATAAGGAGAAAAATCCATTAGGATCCGTAAGACCAAATAACCCAAAAATGTTGAGCTAAGTTAGGAGTGCACCAAAACACATTAGAAGAAAATGGCCCAAACTCAGTGACAAATGGAGTTTCATGAGTGATTACAAAAGATAAATAAATCTTTACATGGGAAACACCATGATATTGTCAGGGTATTAGTCGACAAAAATTTCCAGGCTGGGAGAGAAAGAGATTATATAATCAAATAATGAGAGAAAAGACATCCTGGCGAACAGGATTTCCATAAGCAGCAGAGCTGTAGTTTAGGAATGAATGATAGATAAAGACTTTCCGAAACAAAATCTGAGGACCTTCATCACCACTACACCAGTTTTACAAAAAATGCTAAAGGGAGTTATCTGAGTGGAAGTAAAATGAGTATAATTATCATCATAATATAAGAAGATAGGGTAAAAAAGTCACTGTTAATAGTTAAAATATATTCAAAGTTTGATTGTCTAATACAGTAAAGCTGCACCTTAAAACTTACATTTATATGAGTAGATCAAAAGTTAAAAACACAGTAAATGTAACCATAATAAAAATAACATGCTGGATAGAAAATATTTTTAAAAGTATAAAAATTGTAGCATCCATTACCTAATATTACATAAAGATCAGGAATGCTATTGAACTTCAATTGTTAGATTAAAGTGTTATATATTAAGATATGTTATTTAAGTTGCATGATAACTATAACGAAAGTGGGTGTTATTACACAAAAGTACATGATAAAAACATCAAAGCATAATGACATCAGAATACACAAAAACACACATAAGATAGCAAGATAGGAAACAAAGAATAATGGATCATCCAGATTGACTATCAATATGAAAACAGAACTTGAACAATGTAGACAAAATGGGGCGAACAGAAACATATAGAACTTCATAGCGGACAAGAGCAGAATCTTTCCAGGCAAACATATGACATCTTCTGGGACAGTTCATCCATTAAACACCCCCAAAAATCTTAACAAATTCAATAAGATTGAACCCACACAAAGTATCTTCTCTAGCAATTATGTGCAACTAAAATCAATAAGGATGAAAAATAGAAAAAGATAATGATGTAAGAAAACCAAAACTGTCCTGAAAAAAACAAACCATGGAACAAAGAAATCAAAGTGGAAATACTAAGTATTGTGAGACAAATGAAATGGAAATACAACATAATGAAAATTATATGATGCAGAAAAAGTTCGATATGGGAAGTCCATGGCAATACACACCTACATTAAGAAACAAAACACCTCTCAAATAAACAACCTAAATCTATGCTCCCAGAAACTAGGGGAAAAAAAAAACAGAGTCAAAAGTTAGAAGGAAAACAATAGAAAAGTTTAACCAATGCAAGTGTTGGTTTGTGATGAGAAAACATACATTTTGAGTTGCGGCCTAGGCATTTCATAGTATGACAACCTCGCTCACAATCAGAGTCGGAACGTTTAGACAAAGACCTGAGCTTCATAGTCCACAATCCCCACTGGGCTTTTCCCAGGCCGCCCTTTAAACAGTCAGGGAGAGCTGAGCCTGCGAAGCATCGGCGTCTCCCCACAGCCAGCAGGAAGGATCGGGTGCTCCTCGCCCGCCCTCTGCCTTCTGCTCGGTCACGGCCTTGGACACAGAATTCCCTTCCCTGCAGTTTGAAAGCAATAAATTATAACTTTCCTTGCTTTTTGTGGGTATGTTAAAATTTTGCTTCAATCCAGAGGTTTTCATGTCATCAGAATGAGAGCTTGGATGCGGAGGGTTATTTCTGACAATCTACTATGTGAGACTAGTGTCTCCTTATTCAGCATGCCATGATATCCATATATTTAATGAATAAATAACTTACAGGCTCTATGACATATGGGGCTTATTTGAAAAGATAAACAATATTAACAAACACCTACAAAAAAAGAAAACAGAAGACACAATACAACATTGTCAATGAAACAGGAGGTATCATTTACAACTGATGCCACGGAAATGCAAAGTTCATAATAAACTACTATGAAAAATCATATAACAATAAGGAGTCAGCAGAAGAGGAGGTCACTGTGAGAACCTCTTCCAAAGTGCACACCAAGGAAGGAACTACATTAAATATCAACAAATCTCAAAGTGACCTGAAGACTGCAAACAGACTTTCTACACGTGGCAAAGATAAAGGGGCAGAACCATGATCAACTGGGATTCATGATGTTCCCCTATCGCAGCCTAGGAGCAGGAGGGAGAGGAATGGGTTGAAAAACAGACAAATGCTCAAGAGCGTGGCAAAACTGGCCCTGGGGATCTGCTCCAGGAAGACGAGTTCACAATTCATGGGGCTTTTATGATTAATGAGGCTGGACACCAGGGAGAACAGGGGCAGTAATGGGGACTGAGTCTCCATCACTTACAGAGACAGGTGCCTTTCATTAGTCCCACTAAGACCCAGCACAGAAGCAGCAGTTTGAAAATTGTGGTAGCCTTGGGAAGTGTGCTGCAGGGGTGGGGGTCTGAGGGAGCTCCCTCCAGAGGAGAAAGAGCAGAAGTATGACGCTTCTCCAGGCCTCCTTCAGTCTGACTGGTCAGCACAAGCAGGAGCCAGCCCCAAATGCCCCATCTCCCTCACTGGCAGCACAGACCCTAACAACTAAAGGAAAAGGAACTAGAAAAGGAAGAATAAACAAAGCCAATAGGTAGTAGGAGGAGGGACATAATAAATATCAGAGAAGGAATAAATAAAATAGAGACTAATGAAATGACAGAAAAATCAATAACACCATGACCTGGTTCTTTGAAAAGGTAAAGAAAACAGACAAATGGTCATACTTACCAAGAAAAAAAGGAGAGGACACAGAAACAAAATCAGACATGAAAAAGAAGTTACAACTGATATCACATAAATTTTAAAAGTTATATGAAAATTATACAAACTATATGGCGATAAATTGGACAGCCTAGAAAAATGGGATAAATTTCTAAAATGTACAATTATCCAAGACTGACCCAGGAATAAAAAGAAAATTTGAACAAATTAACAGTAATGACATTGAAAGGGTAAAAAAAAAAAAAACTCCCACGAAGGAAAATACCAGAACCGGATGACAAGGGTGAATTCTACCAAACATTTAAACAGCTAATCTCTATCCTTCCTAAAGAATTTTAATAAATAGAAGAAGAGAGAATTCTTCCAATCTCATTCTATGAGACCAGAATTACTCTAATACCAAAAATACATTATAAAAAATTATAGAACAGTGTCCCTGATATACATGCAAAAATCATCCAAAGATATTAGCATGCCAAATTAAAAATGCATCAATATAATTACTCATCATAACCAAGTGGGAATAATTCCAGGGAGGCTAGGATGATAAAATATTCACAAATCAATCAATGTGAAACAGTACATTATCAAAATGGACAAAAATCATTATTTCATAAGATGTCCAAAAATTATTTCACAAAATTCAAAATACATTCAAAATAAAAAAATCTAAACAAAGTAGGTATAGAGGGAAAATACCTCAATATAATGAAGATCATTTATGGTAAATAAAAAGCTAACATACTCAACATGAAGAGCTGAAATAATTCCATTGATTATTTAGGAGCATGTTGCTAAGCCTCCAAGTGTTTGTGGGATTTTTCATTTTCTTTGCATAATTTATTTCTAATTTTGTACCTTTGTGGTCTGAGAAGCTGATACATTCAGTTTCAGTCTTTTTTAGTTTTTTGAGGCTGTTTTTGTGGCCTAATATAGGATCTATTCTTGAAAATGTTTCATGTGCACTTGAGAAGAATGTGTATCCTGCTGCTTTTGGGTGGATTGTTCTGCAGATGTCTGTTATGTTCAACCATTCTAATGTGTTGTTCAGTACCTCTTTCTCCTTATTTATTTTCTGTCTTGTTGATCTTTCGTTTGGAATGAGTGATATGTTCAAGTCTCCTAAAATGAATGTATTCCATTCTATTTTCCCCTTTAAATCTGTTAGTATTAGTTTCATACACGTAGGTGCTCCTGCATTGGGTGCATAGATATTTATAATGGTTATATCTTCTGGTTGAACTGACCCCTGTATCATTATGTAATGTCATTGTCTTTTGTTCCTTTCTTTATTTTGAAGTCTATTTTGTCTGATACAAGTACAGCGATGACTGATTTTTATTCCTTATATTTGCATGAAATATATTTTTCCATCCCTTCACTTTTAGTCTGTGTCTCCCTTTGGGTTTGAAGTGAGTCTCTAGTAGGCAGCATATAAACAGGTCTTGTTTTTTAATCCATTCAGTGACTATGTCTTTTGATTTTGGTGTATTCAGACCATTTACATTTAGGGTGATTATCGATAGGTATGTACTTACTGGCATTGCAGGTTTTAGATTTGTGGTTAGCAAAGGTTCAAAGGTTACTTCCTTACTATCTAACAGTCTAACTTAACTCAGTATGCTATTACAAACACAATCTAAAGGTTCTTTTTTTCCCTCCTTTTTCTTCCTACTCTCTTCTTTATTTTCTTTTCATTTTTTTATTTTGGTATCGTTAATGTAAAATCACTTGAACAACATTATGGTTACTAGACCACTATTATCAAGTCCTCCCCACATACCCCACTGCAGTCACTGTCCATCAGCATAGTAAGATGCTATATAATCATTATTTGTCTTCTCTATAAATACTGTCTTTCCCGTGTCCCCTGCTTCTGCATTACATGTGCTAATTGTAATGCCACTTTTCCCCCTTATCCCTCTCTTCCCACCCATCCTCCCCAGTCCCTTTCCCTTTCATAACTTTTAGTCGATTAATGGGTTCTGTGAGTCTGCTGTTGTTCTGTTCCTTCAGTTTGTGCTTTGTTCTTATACTCCACAGATGAGTGAAATCATTTGATACTTGTCTTTCTCTGCCTGGCTTATTTCACTAAGCATAATACCCTCTAGCTCCATCCATGTTGTTGCAAATGGAAGGATTTGTTTTCCTCTTATGGCTGAATAATACTCCATTGTGTATATGTACCACATCTTCTTTATCCACTCATGTACTGATGGACACAGGTTGTTTCCATTTCTTGGCTATTGTAAATAGTGCTGCAATCAACATAGGGGTGCATCTGTCTTTTTCAAACTGCACTGCTGTATTCTTAGGATAACTTCCTAGGAGTGGAATTCCTGGGTCAAATGGTATTTCTAATTTTAGTTTTGTGATAAACCTCAAAAGCAAAAATGAACAAGTGGGACTATATCAACCTTAAAAGCTTCTGTACAGCAAAGGACAACATCAGTAGAACAAAAAGACATCCTACAGTATGGGAGAGATATTCATAAATGATCTATCCGATAAGGGGTTGACATCCAAAATATATAAAGAATTCACGCACCTCAACAAACAAAAAGAAAATAAACCAATTAAAAAATGGGCAGAGGAGCTGAACAGACACTTCTCCAAAGAAGAAACTCAGATGGCCAACAGGCACATGAAAAAATGCTCCACATCGCTAATCATCAGAGAAATGCAGAATAGAATCACAATGAGATATCACCTCCCACCAGTGAGGATGGTCAACATCCAAAACACAAACAACAACAAATGTTGGCAAGGATGTGGATAAAAGGGAACCCTCCTACACTGCTGGTGGGAATGCAAATTCGTTCAACCATTGTGGAAAGCAGTATGGAGGTTCCTCAAAAAACTCAAAATAGAAATACCATTTGACCCAGGAATCCCACTCCTAGGAATTTACCCTAAGAATGCAGCAGCCCAGTTTGAAAAAGACAGATGCACCCCTATATTTATTGCAGCACTATTTACAATAGCCAAGATATCGAAGCAACCTAAGTGTCCATCAGTAGATGAATGGATAAAGAAGAGGTGGTACATATACACAATGGAATATTATACAGCCATAAGAAGAAAACAAATCCTACCATTTGCAACAACATGGATGGAGCTAGAGGGTATTATGCTCAGTGAAATAAGCCAAGCTGAAAAAGACAAGTACCAAATAATTTCACTCATATGTGGAGTATAAGAACAAAGAAAAAAACTGAAGGAACAAAACAGCAGCAGACTCTCACAGAACCCAAGAATGGACTAATAGTTACCAAAGGGAAAGGGACTGGGGAGGATGGGTGGGAAGGGAGAGACAAGGGGGAAAAGGGGCATTATTATTAGCAGATGTAATGTTGGGGGGCACGGGGAGGGCTGTACAACTCATAAAAGTAGTGACTCTATAGCCTCACTACGCTGATGGACAATGACTGTAATCGGGTTGATGAGGGGGACCCGATGAAGGGGGTAGTTTAATCACCACAATATTGCACAGGTAATTATAGATTAAGGATACCAAAATAAACTATATAAAAAAATTCCTAGGAGACTTCCGGGAATATGGCGTCGTGAACGGACCAGCAGAAAAATTCCTCCCAACATTATATTTATTCACGAAAATACAGCAAATACAACTATCCCTAAAAGAGAGACCAGAATACACAGGAAAGTGCACAGCGTACAGCTACACCTGTGAGAACTTGGCAGCTGGTGAGGCGGACAGGATACGGAGCGGCGACTGGAACCGAGCGCTCCCCCCCCCAGAGCTCAGGCAGCCAGACACTCCAGACAGAGGACTCGGCACCCGGCGAGGCAGGACGGAAACGTGATCCAGCGAGACGAGAGCGCCCCTCCACCCCAGCACTCCCGTGGGAGTCCCAGCAAGGCGGGTAAGGTATGGAGCCACGAGCGGACCGAGCGCTCCTCTCCCCCAGCGCTCCAGCGAGAGGAGAGGATTCAGAGCTGGGAGGGAGTGGAAATCTGCGCCGGGAGCGCCGACACACAGCCTGCGGTGTAGCAGAGATAGGAGAGACAGAGGGCACAGGGTCCGAGCCCAAATGTGCAAGTTGCCCGTGGCAGGCTCCGGGAAGGAAAAAGAAAGGAGAAAAAAGGAAAGAAAAGCACGCGCTCTACCTCAGCAGTCTTAAAGAGACAGGAGCTCAGTA
>JAQQAC010001516.1:3864-15274 GCA_029783875.1 Phataginus tricuspis
AGTAGAAAACTACAGCAAACACCATGCAATATGTGAAAAGGACCACTTATTTATTATCACTCCATGTCAAAAACCATCTGGACCATTTTCTTGTAGCAGCTGTTGCCAAATTAACTTTGGAAACAGAGAATTCATGTAGGGTATTTCTGTTAGCACAATGAATGCAACTAGGACAGACACAGATAAATTTTTCAAAACAATATTACGCCATATTACAGTCAGGTAAGAAACCACGATGATTGCACACTTTCTTAGAATTTGCAGACTGCTCAGGAAATGTCAATGAACTCTCTTAATTGAAAAGAAATTCATTTAGAAATGACCTGAAATTCAGAAGAGCTTTAAAAACGACCATGAAGACTTAAAACACATTTAATTTTTGTTGTTCATGGTAATGGTAATTATTAAGTATGATATTGTGATTCATAATAAGAAATATATATTTTGTCTTTGCCCTGTTCCTGGTACAGAGTTCCTAAAACATTTGGAATTTCCTGTATTGAGAATGATAAAGGTGTCTTTTGTTAATGAGGTGACTATTGCAAAGATCTGTGAGCTGGTTGCAGTGGAACCAACCAAATGATTGGAGGGTTGGAACTTTCACTGTTCTCTCATTCCTGTGACCACCCAGGTGGGGAGAGGAGCTGAGACTGAGGCCAATCACCAACAGTCAATGATTTAATCAAGCATGCCTACATAATGAAGCCTCCAGAAAAACCTGAAAGGATATGGTTTGGAGAGCTTTTCGTTGATGAAAATATGGAAATTTGGGGACAGTGGTACACCTGTAGAGGTCATGGAAGAAGGTCTGTGCTCTTTCCACATACCTTGCCTTATGCATCTCTTCCATCTGGCTTGTTCCTGAGTTATATCCTTTTATAACAAATTGTTAATCTAGTAAGTAAAATGTTTCTCTGAGTTCTGTGAGCAGCTCTAGCTAATTAATCAAACCCAAGGAAGGGATCATTAGAACCTCTAATCTACAGCTGGTTGGTCGGAAGCACAGGTGACAGACAACTTGGCCTTCGACTAGCTTCTGAAGCATGGGGGCAAGGGGCAGGCAGTCTTGTAGGACTGAGCCCTTAACCTCTGGGATCTGATGCTATCACAGGTAGGTCATGTCAGAATTGAGTTGAATTGTAGGACACCCAGCTGGTGTCGGAGAACTGCTTGGTGCAGGGAAAAAACACACACATTGGAACTGAGTACAGAATCTTATTAAGATGTAGAGTTACTTTCTGTTGGATCTTAAGGAGTATCTAATTCTCTTTCATGCACAAACACTGTGCAAGGGTGAGGGTATGAAAAGTCTATTAAGAGTTAGCCTCTGCCCTCAGAGATCTTTTAGTCTAATGGGAAGCAGGTAAAGCAACACTCTGGTTGAGAGCCAAGATTCAGGTGTGCCTTGGATCCTGTGGGAAGTCCACAAAACAGCCATAAAACCTGACTGATGGGCCAGGGAACATTTCTTGAAGGGAGTGAAACGAGAGAGCAGGGACAGTTTGCAAAACCAAAAATAGGTGCGATGGGACATTATCAGTGACTTGTCTTTGTTTTTGTAATAAACACAGGACAATATGATAATGAGTATAAAACCCAATAGCTTTAAAAATGTCAATCTCTAATATTTTCAACAGGCTTGTGTTAACTTGAGATTTACTATAACTTAAAATCCAATATTTGCCTTCTGTAGAGTCATAGAATGCAAGAACATGAAAGGAAACAATATCTTGAGTCCATTTCCAATATTAAAAACCTCTCTAAAGTACCAAAGTAATTCATGTTTTCATACAACATGTAGATAAGCAAAAGGAAAATTCATCTTTAATCCTACTTCTAAGCAGTCTTGACTATTTTGTTGCTAAATTCTTGAAAATGCCCATGACTATTTCTTTGAGGCAAATTAGGATTAACTCCAAGATGGGAACTGCAAATTTAAAGAAAATATCTATTTTAAGACCTTTCAGTAATATTAAACACAGAAAGACTGTATTTACCTTTGGAAGTCTGTGCAGTAGGCTGCCCGGGTTTCCACCGCTGTCCATCATCACTAACTCTGTGCCCCTGGCATGTTAGTTTTCTAAACTTTGGCTTCTTTATTGGCCCATGGGGAACCACAGCTAGGGCCAGGAATTCAAGGGGCATCCTTTGGGTGGTAGTCGCAAAGACCGGCAGCAAAAACCACGGCAGCAGGCGCTCGTAAAAGCTCCTCTCCAGGTGACACGGACGCCCACCTGCTGGGTTGAGGTGGAGGAGGGGCAGAGATGGCGCCCAGCAGCCTCCGTCCTCAGCACCCAACAAGGCCTCACATGTGTGTCAAACGGCGGTGCCTGCCACTCAGGCTGGGCCTCCAAAACTTGTAAATGAGCCTCTGCCCCACAGCGCCCCAGCGTCCCTCAGCTGGCCGCCTGCGCTGAGCCCTGACAGGCAGGTGAGTCCGAGCGTGAGGCTTTTGAGCCATTTCTCAGATTGTTAGCCTTGCGGGTCCGTGGACATGAGCCCCTGCTGGTTTTCAATGCTCTCTGTCCCAGGGGCTCACCCCTCAGGCGAAGGTCTTAAAAGTTGCGGGTGCCTGCCTGGTGTGGGGTTTAAACCTTCCGCCCGTCCGCGGGAGGCTCCGGTGTGGCGCTCCTGCCGGCCTCAGGTGGCGGCCGAGGGGGCGGGGTCTCCGGTGGCGCGCGCCTCCGCCTCTCCGGCCGCCTCCTCGAGGACCTTCTCTCCCTGGCCGCGGTGCACTGGAGTTCAGACTGTTACTTTTCCTCAGAGGAAACTGGTCCGTGGGTGGCTGATGGTTCGGTGCGTCAGTGGGAGGAGGTGATTTAGGATCTTAAGTCGCTGTCTTGAACTCGATTTTCAAAATGTAAGTACTTAATGATATATTTTTAAACAAAGTCCCAAGTAAAGCAATATTTCAGTATTCCTATTCAGCAGTAGTTTTAGAATACTTTAACTTCTTTCAAATATTCCTTCCATTGTCGGCCTTTGAGCAGCCTTTCCATCTTCTGTGCTATTTTTATCTAGTATTTTAATTCCATTTTATTTTTTAATGCAAAAAAGTCATTTACTTAACAAAATACACTTTTTACAGTAGGTTTAGGTTCACAGCAAAATTCGGGAAGTACAGTGTTCCCAAATACGCCTTGCTCCCATCCTTATGATTTTATAGTCAATTCTTACTTAAATTTACCAGTGTATGTCCCTTTGGTTTCCCATGAGTCCCCTACTTTCCTTCTGGATTTATTTTCACTTGTGTGAAGTGAAACTCCATTATAAATTCTAGAAATGCAAAATAAACATAATTATAGTTTTTCAGGTGTGAAAGTTTCTACTTTTTTGGGTCTATGGACTGATCTAGTCATTAGAATTCCCATTTTTTTCTGTATTTTTTCTGAGTGGGCTCATCTTCATGGGTATTGTTTCTTCTTCTTTTATTGAAGTATCATTGATATACAACCATACTGGTTTCAAATGTGCAACACAGTGGTTCACCAGTTACCCACATTATTAAATCCTCACCTCCTCTAGTGCAGTTACTATCTATCAATACAGAAAGATGTTATAGAATCATCGACTGTATTTTCCATGCAGTGCTACTGTCCTGGTGACCGACTTATATTGTGATTGCCAATGATTGTGCGTGGGCATTGTTTCTTTTGAGAATCCTGCACATGCCTGGGATGGGAGGCCTTTCAGGGGATGGTTGTTTGCCTCTGTCCACATTCAATAGTGTGCATGAGTTCCAAACCAGTTTTTGTTTCAAATGATTATAGGCTTACAGAAGAGTTGTGAAGATAATACAGAAAGTCTCTGCAGTACAGAAGTTTCCAGCTTCTCCTATCACTGAAGCCCTTAGCTAGCTTTCGTTTGGCCTTTACCAACTTGTAAAAAAATTTCTAGCTGAATTCTTCCTAAATGCTTGTATGGACAATTTCTGTCCCAGCTAAGCAAAGGCCTCGGTCCTGTTTCTTCCTGTGGATGCCTGTCTTTCCTCAGATTTTGGGTTAGTTGTTGGCTCTGTGACCTCAGCTTTCTGATGGGTTCATAAAAAAGTTGTTAATGTTCAGTTTGTCTAGCTTGATCCTTGTGTAAGTATGGGAGTGATGCTTTCTATCTTTATATTTCCAAGTGAAACCAATTTTTGGGTAAGTTTCTTCTTCCAGATTTTTGCACTGCTTAGGTGGTTCAAATCTGGAACATGCCCTGGCAGCCAGCACAGCTGGGGTGGGTGGTTCTCTGTTGGTTGGAATCCTAGGTTCATAAGCAGAGATTCTTCTGTCTCTATATATGGACAGGTAGGAGGGTTTTGTTTATTTATATTTTCCTGATTGGTTCTACCTTTGTAGAAAATTGTGGTTACCAATGACTCCATGGGGATTCTCCTGAAGATAGAAATGACTTAAAAAAATACCTTTTCTTTATTTAGTGCTATTTTATAAATTACACTGACTGCCTATTCATTGCGGCACTTACCTTATAATCTGTTGTACATTTGATTTTCATCTGTTCTGCTTCCTGTTATTTTGTGTATTAAATTGGAAGCACTTTGAAGAAAGAGTACATGATTTCTACTTTTGTCTATTATGTTAGTGCTGAGTATATTCCTTCATTCAGTGAGTATTTTCTGGTTCCCTGTGGGGTGCCAGAAACTATGCTAGGAGTGGACATACAATGGGAGTGAGCATCAGGGTTCCCCACTCTTTAGTATTGTTGGGAGTCAGATATTAAACACAGAATAAACATATAATTACCAACTATGATAAAGAAAAATATATGGTGCTCTAAGGCCTTATGTATTCTTGGGAGCTCAGAAACACTTCTCTGAGAGAGTGACTTTTAAACTTAGAGATTTGATGGCTGAATAACAGTTAGGTGAAGAGTGAGAAGGAACAGCGTCACAGACACAGAACAACATATACTAAAATCTGGTGGTAAAGAGTATGGGGCAGTCACAGCACTGAGCGAAGGTCGTTGAGGTTGGAATATGGTGAATGAGGTAGAGAGAGGCATGAAGTGAGCCTAGCAGAGAGGTCAGAGGCCAGAACATAACAGGGTCTTGGAGGATTTGATATTTCATGTTAGTCCTGGCAAGAGTTTTGATCTAGTTTGCATTTAAAAACATTACTCTGGATGCTGGGTGGAGGACTGATTGTAAGGGAGAAAGAATGTGAATAATCAGATAGGCAGGGTAGTGCAGGCAAGAGATGACAGTGACCTGGAAGAGGGTGATGGCAGTGGGGATTGAGGGAAAAGGAGGGACTCAAGGTGCAGTCTGCAGTTCGAAGTGGCAAGACTTGATATTTGGGGAAGGGGTGCTTGGGAGGAACAGGAAGGTAGCAACATCCTTTCTGGCTTCCTCTGCCCACTTAAATAAGAGAGGAAAACTCTCATACAGGTCTGTCTGTGTGGTTTTTACTGAGCAAACAGCTGCTCTCAGCTTGGTTTGCTTCACCAGCAGTAGTCCGTTCTACTACAGTCTGTCTTCTGCTGGGAATTGTTAGCTGTGCAACAGAAAAGACTGTTGCTTTAATCTCTGGCTTGTGTAGCCTCAGCACAGTCCTTTGCTCATAGCAGATATTGAAAATCATTTTTGAAATACATTTCTTTTGAGCACTTTGTAAGCATGTGTTTTTTCTTCAGCTGGACAAAAAGATTTCATTTTCTTTTAGACTTTACCAAATCCTTTACATTCTTAGCCCATTGGTTAACTAAGTGCATTTGGCATACTGATTATAAATTAAACTTAATTTTTCCTTTGCTTTTTGGTTTTTAGTCTATAGCAGAATCATCAAACCTGGTATTCATATCTGTGAGGTGAAAGCTGCCAAGAAGCACATTGAAGCATTTTGCACATATGTTTTTCTCCTTTGCCTCTGCAGTAAGGCATTTTCCTAGCTGTGTTTTGGATTTTTCCCATTCCAGTTTTGAAATTTCCACATGGAGTTTTGCTGCTTGGTGACGTGTTTTCAGATTCCCTGCTCACCATCAGGTTTGGCTTCAGCTGCGAGATCTTTCTTTTTTCTGGCCGGGGTTTATTGCCCCAGTTGCTGACCTCTTTGCCTGTATTCTTTTCCAGTATTTCATGGTTGTAATGTATGGGCTTTTCCTTTCAACAGTTCTCTGTCCTCAGGGAAGCACTCCATGTTGTCTGTTCCCTGGTTTTTGGTTTTGACTCTGTTGCAACCCAGCTGGGACTTTTGCAACTTGAGTCACAGGGCCCTGGAGCAAGGGCCGTTTTTCATTAGTTTTGCCTGTTTCTGATCATCCTCTGTCCTGTTTTAGACATAGTTTTTAATTCAGCAGGATTTTTCTCATTATTCTGTTTCTTACTGCTGATTCCAGTATGTCTCTAAAATAAAGCCAATTTTTTCAATTTCTTTTTTTTTTTTCTATTTGGCAATGTCAGGATTGCCACTATTCTTGACAGCTGCTATCCAGTATGTCATTACTCAGCTTTGGAAGTAATTTTAGAATGTTGTGTGCCCATGGCTATGGAACACTGTGTCACCAAGGTCCCAAGGGTGGTACACCTGAATGTGAGGATGACCTGACGAAGAACTTGTGACATTTGTACAATGCCTTATGGTAACTGGGGCTATTTATATATGTGATCTTGCTAAATGCTCACAGTAAGTCTAGGAGGACTTCCCTGTTTTAAAGTCAAGGAACTTGAAGATCATAAAGTTAAGTGTTTTCCTAAAGTTGTCCAGCTAGAAGGTGATGGAACCAGAATCTGAACTCATGTCTTACCAGTGCTCTTTATACTATAGGATCTTGTCTTCAATATCATTTAAATTTCAGGCTGGGATAGACAGCATAGACTTCAGGCACAGTTGGAGCCAGGGACTCAAACAATGTTATCAGTGGGGTCTAGTCTTTCTCTCTTTGGCTCTGCCTTCTGAATTGGCTTTCCATTTATTAAAGCTCTTCCCGTGGGGGGCAGCATGGCTTCTGGTAGCTCCAGGCTAACATCCTCTAATCCAGAGGAAAGGAGAACATGGTTCTTCTGCAGAAGTACAGAGATTGCTTCTCATTGTCCCTAATTCGGTTGTATGTTTTTCTCCAAGCCAATCACTGTGATCAGAGGGATGTGATTCTGATTGGGCAGGCCTGAGTCTTGAGTCACATGACTGCTCCTGGAGTCAGTTGGGCTTAACTGCATAGTGGGAGATTGAGGAGGGTAGTGGTTCCATAAAAGAAAATGTGGGATACTAGTACCCGAATAAAAGTGAATGCAGGCTGGAAAGATGAATAATAGTAAGATGTCCTCTGTGCTGGGTATTTTCCATTTGCCCCTCAAATCTACTCACCACCCTGCTCTATACTCAATAGTCTAACTTGTATAAATTGCATGCATTGATGGACTCCCTTTCCGTCAAGCTTACGGTTGCATTTGGTCAATGGAAAGCTGTGACAGACTAGACTCAAGAAGAGTGAGGAAAGTTTATTTATTCCACCAGCTCCTTTCCTATGTGGCCTCATCTATAACTGAAGGCAACAGCTCCTGCCAACTAACCCTCTCTACATAGCTTGCCCTGACTCCAGGTTCTGCTGTTTTTCTTGGTCCTTCAAGCCTAGAGTGGTAATACCTTTGGAGTATTGCACAATCCCTTTTAGATTCCCTGTAGTCTGCTCCCACTTTTATAAATGGTCCCTTTATTAATGTCCTCAGGTTAACTAAATTTGAGTGTGCCATCTCTTTCCTGCCAGGACCTGGTTGACCTCTGCAGGCAGGGAAATGAAAACCAAATCCATGCCATGTGAAAAATGATTTGGGGCATCTGGGGTGTTAGGTTAGGAGTTGAGAAGATTTAGGTGGGTTATAGCTATGATCAAGATAGATGTGAAGGATGACAGGGAAGAGGGAGCCAGTGGGGTTTGTGTGGCTTCATCAAAGCAGAGTTATTACAGGTTTTGAATAATTAGTGCTGTTTAAAAATGAAGCAAGCTGCCTGAGAGGTAATGAATTGACCATTATGGATGGTATTTCAACTGGACATCTCTAGTGACATCCATTTTTCATGTTTTTTTCTGAAGGGCATTCTTTAGTCAGATAGTTGGTAGGCTAAATAACCTTGTTTCCTACTACAGTTCTGTTCATACAGAAATATTTTTCATGTCCTCTCTCTTCTTGGGACTCATGGCTTTCTCACTGTCTGGAAGACCTTGTGGTATTGAGACCAGAGGCTGTGGGTGTACCTGCTTAGGCCTGGAGTCTTTGTGTTGGTTTTCATTGATCTCCTGGGTCATTCTGGTTCCTGGGCTCCCCTGAGTGTCAGGAATCAGAAGTGATGAGCTGTGCATTGCTATCTTGTCAGTTACATTATAGAGGCATTTAAAATACTTCATCTGGGCCTTTGCCATCACAAACTGGCAAATATCCCCAATTTGGTCCATAGGCTACTTTGCTGAGCCCTGGTCTGGGGGATACTTTATTACTATAGAAGCTTTGTAGAGCCCAGTCAAAGCCAATGATTATAGGCTCAGTGTGAGTGGATAGTTTATGCAGTAGCTGAGTTCTTGAGCACATTGTGTTGGACTCTTGAAAGCATGTTTGGTACAGAGGGAAGCACAGGCATTTTAAATGGGATAGCCTGAGTTTATATCCTGGCTCAGCTACTCTGTGATTGAAGGTGAGATGCTAGATCTCCCTGAGACTCAGTTTCCTCACCTTTAAAATAGGGAATATTATTGTAATGCCACTTAAGTTTGTTGTTTATTTAAATGAAGTAATACATGGAAAATAGGCAGCATGGAGCTTGACACACAATACTCACTGAATACTCTCTTCCTCCCCTCCTTTCCTAAAATTATATGGAAAGCATAAATTAGTTAATTAGGGCACCTTTGAAATATCACTGACATTTCATCCAACTCAGGCAATGTTTGAAAAAAGCCAATGCCATGTCTCTGAAGAGTCTCAAAAGCATAGATTGACAGGGATGGGGAGTAGTGAGCAGAAGACTGAAGAAACGACCTGGTCCTTTTGTCTTTTGTACATTCCTCTCCCCAGGCTGTCCTTTCCTCAGAGCTGGAGAGATTCCCTTCTAGGTATTAGGTAGTTTTGAAGCATATTGCAAGCAAGAGTTCCTGTGAATGGGACCTTAAATCAGGCCCCTGGGGGTAACAGTCTAGGAATGTGGGGATATTCAATCTAGAAACATAATAGTGTCTGTACATGTCTTAAGGGCTAAGCATGTGTAAGAGGGGGAGGGAAACTTCTGCTTGGTGGCCCCACAGGCAGAGGTAGAACCAGTGGGTGTGGAAGCCATGGGCTATCCAAAAATGACATGCACAACCTGGGGAAAGGGTGAGTTTCCTGTTGCTAGAGATACACAAGCAGAGGGTTTCTGGGATGTTAGATAGGGAATAAGGTCTGGATAGGGTTCTGAATCAGGCTGTTTCAACTCATGAATCATTTTTGAGCCTATGGAGGTTCCGAACAGACAGGGCATGAACTTCTTCTGAAGAGCAGTTGCCCAAAAATATTAACAGTGGTCCACCACTGACTACTGGACAGGTTCTTCACCATGATTGAAGAGTGACTAACGTGTCCCTTTTGAGGAAGGACAACAATAGATAACATTTACTGAACTCTTAGAATATTCCAGGAGCTCATATATGTATTTCAAATGTTTTTTTTTCATCTTTTTTCTTAGTGGTTTTAGAAGTATGTGCTTATTAACATTAGGTTATGTTCATTTTATAGATGAGCAAAGTGAGGAAAAAGGAAAGTTAAATACAGTGCCTAAGACCACACAGATAGTAACTGATGTCAAAGTCTGAACATGAATATTCTAACTCTAGAGCCTGCACTCTTAATCCCAATTTTACTCAGAACTAAATAGGGGAGAGAGGCCTTTCTGGTATGATACCGTGCTGTATTAGGCTCTCCTAATGACTAAAACACAGACACAAATGTACATGTAATAAAAATTGGATATCAGGGACTAAAAGTTTGAAAATTTAATGAAGACAAATGGGCCCATTTAGCAAAATTAAATAATGATGTGTTAGTTGCTGGCACTCAGGTTGTGGTGGCCCTCTTGGAGTCGGAAGCTTTTGGCTTCTGGCTGCAATTGCTACTTACTTGCATTTCAACCTTCAGTTGAAATATACATAGAGTGTCTACTGTACACTCTGCTTTTTGAGGAGGCCCCACAGGGAAGTGACCCATCCTGGTAACTGATGTAGGTAGGAGGGAAGGAAGGGAATGCTCCGGCAAGTTGAAAAGAAGTCCCAAGGTATATATGCAGTTGGGTAAAAAAAATACGTTATTTAGACAGCTGGCCTTAGGAGAGAATGGTCTTGTTTGGGAAAATTGCTTAGCTGGTCCTCTAGTGTGGAAGGAGAGGGTTAGAAGGAATGATCTGGAAGACAGCATCTGGGATGGGAGTTTAGGCCCTTTGGTTTAACTCTCATAGGATGTGATGATCCTAGCTGGCATGTATGTTGCACATATATACAGTCTCTTAATCACCCATTCTCTCCCCAGTAACAAAGGGAGGCTTATTCTGCTGACTTCTTACACGTGCTAGGCTACATATTTGGAGCTTTTCCACTTAAGGATGTTAATTTTTTTTTTAAGTTCTCAAGTTTATTAATCCTCAGTAAAAATCTGCACAATCGCCACAGATAAAGTCACTGCAGAATCTTTACTTCTTCTGTTGTCGAATCTCCAGCTCACTTTTTGCCAGCACCAACATTGGCCTTTGCAGTCCCCCCTGACTTTCCTCATTCTGTTCTTATGTTCCTTTTGTTGTTTTCTTGATGTCTTTTTCTTCTCATACAGTCCATGTCTTGCAAGTCTATGTTTGGGTTCATTTTTCTTTGCATAGTCCAAAGAATCATAAATCATGCCAAAGCCAGTTGTCTCGCCACCACCAAAATGGGTTCTGAATCCAAATACAAAGATGACATCTGGTGTGGTCTTGTACATTTTGGCTAGTTTTCCCGAATTTCTGTCTTAGGTAAGGTTGCCTTCCTACGGTGAAGGACATCAATGACCCTCTGTTTCCGCTGCAGTAGTCGATTGGTCATGAACTTCCTAGTCCGGAGAGCTATTGTGTTATTCATGATGGTGGTGAATCTTCAAGCAGCAGGGAGGAAAAAAAAAATGCTTACGGATGTTAATTTTAACCTAGAATGAATTTTAACCTTAATGAATCCTCAGAATAATTGTAAAATATTTTCTCTCATCATCATGATTTCTGAAATGTTTTGTAACTTAGAGTGTCCTGCATTATTCTTGGGCCATTCATGTGGGGTTCTATTGCTCAGCTACCCAGTATTTTCCTAAGTTCATTTGTTATTGACAGAACAAAAATAAAAGCCTTCCATAAGTACAAGGAATCCATGCCAAGAGAAAGTTGGTGCCTATTCCCATCACATAGTCACTACATAGGAACTGTTT
>JAQQAC010001527.1:0-15778 GCA_029783875.1 Phataginus tricuspis
AAACATGATGCCAGAGCTGCAAGCCTTCCCTGGAATGAAATGCATTGCCCCACACATAGATGTCAAAATTTGATTCTATATTTTTTACACTCTGAGTGCATATACCTGAAATAAATGACTATTAATCTTATGAAAACTTCTCTTTTACCCTGACTCTTTGTATGATACACTTCTATAAAATATGAGTCTAAACTAGAAAATATCTTCTCTGTTGAGTAAGTTCTCCACATATGTTAGCTAACTGAAAGGAGAAAAAAATGTCTACTTTTTGTTTCTATGAGTCTATTTTAGATTCCTCAATAAGTTATATCATACAGTATTTGTCCCTCTGTATCTGGCTTATTTCACCTAGTATAACGTCCTCCAGGTTCACCCACATTGTTGCAAATGGCAGAATTTCCTTTTTTTTTAAGTCTGAATAATAGTCCATTGTACATATCTACCACATTTTTCTTTACCCATTCATATGCTGATGGATGATTAGTTGTAATTTACGTAAGTCATAAAATTATTATAATGACATCTTACATTGCAAAATTCAAAATAGTTTTTAAGTGAAATCCTCAATAAAATAATGCAGATTCATGCCTTATAATTACAGAAGCACACTGTTCTATGGAATTTATCTGCCTTGGACTACAGTGATGTAGGTAAGACTAGTAATGAACAGCGTAGTTTGACCTGTTATTTTTATGCAAATAGATGAGTGCAGAAATTTAAAATAGTCATTTGGAAAATTTTATGTGCAATTGACATAATACTGTTTCTCTTCTTTAAAAATAAAATGCTGGTTTTATATTTTGGGTGTATTTTTATTTTTCACATTTCATTTTTACTTATATTTTACAATGAAACTAAACAGTATATACACACTTTTCATATCCATAGGCAGTCATTCCCATAAACCTGTGCATATACTAATCGTTTTAATTTCTCACATATCCTCACCCACTAATGGCATTGCTGGTATTTTTTTGTGTGTGGGCCTTTATGGAGATATGCATTTCAAAATCTTCATTGTCTGCAAGGAATCATACAGACTCTAGCTGTGGCAGCCTAAATATTTCCAGGGTGATTCAATAACATTTTTCCTTCAGGTATCTTGAAAAGGAAGAGTACTAGAGAAAACAATAAAAAGAAATGACTCTTCCTCCAAAGTCTGACCCTCTTTGCCCTCATATTAAAGACATGAAACATAAGGTTCCTTCCCACTGCTTTTGTCATTCATTTGGAATAATATTTAATGTATCAAAATCTCAGTCTGGATCATTTTGGGCAAGACTTTCAGCAGTAATGAACCTGACTAATATTCTTCATACTATCTAAAAGAAAAGAATGAGAGAAATAAAATTAGTATCAGAAGCTTTAGGAGGTTTTTTTTAATCCAGAATTATGCCGAGACAAAGAAGATGAAAGAGGTTATAGAAAGCTCACTCTTATATCATAAGAGCACGTTCTGCCTACTCTAATCATTGTGCCCCTTACAGTTAAGTGTCTGCTGTCAGATTTTTTTTCAATGCCTTTTCTGATCCATGAATTCATTGGCATTTTCAAAATATATATTCTCTGATCTCAGAGGATGTCTATGCTCAGGGATGAGGCTGAACCTCATGGTCAGTGTGATTCATAGGCAAGCATAGTTCTCCACTTCTCCAATTCAAGAATGCTTTAAACCCATTTCCTTCTGTGCGGTTAAGTACCATTGTCCAAACATTCCAGGTTTTTGAAGGAAACAAACTAGAGATAATTTAACAGACAGAAATATTCCCCAGATCCCTGTGATTTCTTGTATTTCAAGCAAGAGCTTCTCTACTCACTAATTTATCCAAAGTCTCTGATATTCCTTATATTTCAAACTCAGCTCAGGTGAACATTATTCTCTCTCACATGGTGTCTTAAGGTAGCATACGTCTTGCAGGAGCAACTTTCTGTTCCATATCCAAGATCAAAACGTGGCCTGATTTAAGTCTCTATTATTCATCCAGCACTCCCCTGAAAGTAAGAGTCTCCTGGGTCTCCAGCTCTTCTTGGTTTGAGAGTTATCATTAATCCTATTTACTTCCTGGAAAGGCTCCCAAACCAGCCCAAGTTCTGGGTAATTTTTTGCTCAGATCGGTTGAAATTCAAACCAGTCAGAACAGAGTTTCACATTATAAATATCAATCAGTGTTGACATGAATTCATTTCTGTCCACAGTCAATTCAAAAATTATTTTTATACATTTTGGGATCATCCATATTTTCTGCAATATTTTTGGAAATCTGCAGTTTATTTCACCAAAGGGTCCCCACAGGATTTTAATATTACTTCACTTCACATAGTATTTTCAAACATGAAACACTTGTCAGTGTATGCAGAAATTACTGTAGTATTCAGAAATGGCAAACTATTTGTTTTCCTGCCATCACCTTTCATCCCTCCAATGTACCACTACCTTACACAAACATATAAATATATGGCAATGGGCCTTTTTTGACATGGAATTTTAAGTGCCAACATGGATATGACCTTTTAAGTCTCCAAAACAAAGGTCAAAGACACAGTACTGGTAAAAATTTGGTGAAAGAAAAAATTGTGTAGAAGTAAATATAGACACACAAACTTAAGTACAAGTAAAACTGGGGAAATTTACTGAGCTCCAATACTGCATTAAAAAAAATTATTATACTTTTCACTTTGAGAACTTCTATTTGAGGCTTTTCAAAGATTTCTCTCTCTTCATTGCTATACTCTGTGTAGTTATATATCATTCTCATACTTTTGCTCTTTATCCGTGTTTTTTTATTTCCCTGAAAATATTTAAAATAGCTGATTGAACATCCTTGTCTAGTAACATCAGCCTCTGAGCTTTTTCAAGGGAGTTTCTATTTACTTCTTTCCTTCCTATGAATAGGTCATAATTGCTTGTTTCCTTGCTGTCACAATATTTTGTTGAAAGCAGACATTCTAAATAAATTATTATGGCAACTCTGGCAATCAGACACCCCTCTGGGATTTGCTGTTGCTGTTTGTGTGCTTGCTCAGTGACACTTATGAGTTACTGCTATAAAGTTGTTACTCTTTGTCAAGTGTGGCCTCTGGTCTCTGCTCAGTTAACGTGAGGCCCACTAATGGCTGTACAGATACCTCCTTATATGTCAGGAGCCAATAGGCCTCCTGGCCTTTGATGTGCTGCTTTGTGTATAAATTGAAGCATGCTTTCAACCTAAACCTGGCAGTTTATACCTCCACGTAAGTATTCACTTCCTGCTTCCAAAGGGCCTCTAGGTTAACCAGATGAGAGAGTTTATGGCCTTCTGTGTTTCCTGAGTGCACACACAACCCTGAGCATGCACACAGTCTTATGGATGTGTGTAGCTTTCTAGAGGTCTATGCCTGAGCTTTCAAAGTCCCTATAGATATCTCATTCTTCAGCTTTTCCTTTTAAGCTTATGGTTAGTCAGTTATTTGCCACAACTGTTATTTATCCCTCAGGCAGTTGCAAGCTTAAAACACTTGACTGTAATTGTTTGCAACATTTACCACCCTTCATCCCGACCCCTCTGAGAGAGATATTTTTGTACAGCAAGAGCATGAGCATACCTTGTAAGTGGGTCTTACACGAAAGGAACCACTAAATGGGTCAAATAATGAAAATTAGGAGGTTTGGAAAGACTTGATGTCCATTTTTCTCCCTCTTGTGATTAGTAGTTCTCATAGGAAATAAAAGCTGATATTTTTCAAAGTTGCCAAGGTAAAAGGTGGAGCATATAACCATAGCAAGGTAAAATGCCTCAAAGTCTGGTATTCTTACAGTGATTTAGCCTGTTTCATTTTCTCTTCTTTTTTAAACTAATGCCTCCAAGTTGCTGTCAGCCATTGACCCATTTCCAGAATTCTGGAAATAACATGATTCTTGAAATTTGATTCTGAAATTTTAAAAGTTGACACTGAAAATTCTTGCCAAAATTTTTGCTTTTATGAGAGGTGAATTTTGAAGGTCTTTACTTCACTACTTTTAACGTCACTCACTTTATCCTTACTGTAATGTGTTTGACTTACTAAAAATACATCTGGTAAAATATTGTAATTCAATAGAACTAAGAGGAAAACATATAGGTGTGTGTTTACTTTTCTGTGTCTTCCAGTGTATTAAATACTATATTAAACAATAATATTACATAAAGAAAAGAGGGAAATGGGGTGGAGGGCTAGATTGAAAGAGGCACTGGTGTTACTAAAAAAAATCTACTTAAAGATGAAGATAGTTAATCTTCTTTAAATAAAGGAGATTACAAATCTCTTCTTGAGATTGGAATGGAAAATTTGATGTCATATCAAGAATATATAATTATGCAACTGTGAGCAGGAAGTGAAGACTTTTTTTTTCCTTTTTTTTTTCCTTTTAGAATCGTTAATGTACAATTGCTTGAACAACATTATGGTTACTAGACCCCCTATTATCAAGTCCTCCCCACATACACAATTACAGTCACTGTCCATCAGTGTAGTAAGATGCTATAGAATCATTCTTGTCTTCTCTGTAAATATGGCCTTTCCCATGTCCCACCCCACGACATTATGTGTGCTAATCGTAATGCCCCATTTATCCCCCTAATCCCTCCCTACCCACACATCCTCCAAAATCCCTTTCCCTTTGGTAACTGCTATTCCATTCTTGAGTTCTGTGAGTCTGCTGCTGTTTTGTTCCTTCAGTTTTTCCTTTGTTCTTATACTCCACAGATGAGTGAAAGCATTTGATACTTGTCTTTCTCTGCCTGGCTTATTTCACTGAGCACAATAACCTCTAGCTCCATCCATGTTGCTGTAAATGATAGGATTTGTTTTCTTCTTATGGCTGAATAATAGTTCATTGTGTGTATGTGCCACATCTTCTTATCCATTCATCTACTGATGGACACTTAGGTTCCTTCCATTTCTTAGCTATAGTGATGCAATAAACATAGGGGTGCATCTGTCTTTTTGAAACTGCACTGCTGCATTCTAAGGGTAAATTCCTACGAGTGAAATTCCTTGGTCAAATGGTATTTCTATTTTGAGTTTTTTGAGGAACCTCCATATTACTTTCCACAATGGTTGAACTAATTTGCATTCCCACCAGCAGTGTAGAAGGGTTCCCTTTTCTCCACATCCTCGCCAACATTTGTTTTTGTTTCTGTTTTGGATGTTGGCCATCCTCACTGGTGTGAGGTGATATCTCATATCGCATTTCTCTGATGATTAGCGATGAGGAGCATATTTTCATGTGCCTGTTGGCCATCTAAATTTCTTCTTTGGAGAAGTGTCTATTCATGTCCTCTGCCCATTTCTTAATTGGATTATTTGCTTTTTGTGTGCAAAGGTGTGAGAGTTCTTTACATATTTTGGATGTCAACCCCTTATCGGATATGTCATTTATGAATATATTCTCCCATACTGTAGGATGTCTTTTTGTTCTACTGATGGTTTCCTTTGCTGTACAGAAGCTTTTCAGCTTGATATAGTCCCACTTGTTCATTTTTGCTTTTGTTTCCCTTGCCCAGGGAGATATGTTCATGAAGAAGTCACTCATGTTTATGTCCAAGAGATTTTGCCTATGTTTTTTTCTAAGAGTTTTATGGTTTCATGACTTACATTCAGGTCTTTGATCCATTTTGAGTTCACTTTTGTGTATGGGGTTAGACAGTAGTCCAGTTTCATTCTCTTACATGTAGCTGTCCAGTTTTTCCAACACCAGCTGCTGAAGAGGTTGTCATGTCCCCATTGTATATCCA
Organism: Phataginus tricuspis; assembly: GCA_029783875.1. NCBI lineage: Eukaryota > Metazoa > Chordata > Mammalia > Pholidota > Manidae > Phataginus > Phataginus tricuspis. The sequence goes on from JAQQAC010001527.1 coordinate 5,754, forward strand.
AGGCTCCTTTATCATATAGTAATTCACTGTATCTGTTTAGGTCAATGTTTGAATTTTCTATACTGTTCCACTGGTCTGTGGGTCTGTTTTTGTGCCAATACCAAACTGTCTTGATTACTGTGGCTTTGTAGTAGAGCTTGAAGTCAGGGAGCATAATTCCCCTTGTTTTATTACTCCTTCTCAGGATTGCTTTGGCTCTTCAGGGTCTTTTGTGGTTCCATATGAATTTTAGAATTATTTGTTCCAGTTCATTGAAGAAAGCTGTTGGTATTTTGATAGGGATTGCGTTGAATCTGAAGATTGCTTTAGGTAGCATAACCATTTTGACAGTATTTATTCTTCCTAGTCAAGAGTGTGGGATGAATTTCTATTTGTCAGTGTTCTCTTTAATTTCTCTTAGGAGTGTCTTGTAGTTGTCAGGGTATAGGTTTTTCACATCCTTAGTTAGGTTTATTCCTAGGTATTTTATTCTTTTTGATGCAGTTGTGAATGGAATTGTTATCGTGATTTCTTTTTCTGTTGGCAACAGATTTCTGTGTGTTAATTTTGTATCTTGCAACTTTGTTGAATTCAGATATTAGTTCTAGTAGTTCTGGAGTGGAATCTTTAGGGTTTTTTATGTACAATATCATGTCATCTGCAAATAGTGACAGTTTGACTTCTTCTTTACCAATCTGGATGCCTTGTATTTCTTTGTTTTGTCTGATTGCCATGGCTAGGACCTCTGGTACTATGTAGAATAACAGTGGATAGAGTGGGCATCCTTGTCTTGTTTCCAATCTTAGATGAAAAGCTTTCAGCTTCTCGCTGTTAAGTATGATGTTAGCTGTGGGTTTGTCATATATGGCCTTTATCATGTTGAGGTACTTGCCCTCTATACCTATTTTGTTGAGAGTTTTTATCATGAATGGATGTTGAATTTTGTCAAATGCTTTTTCAGCATCTATGGAAATGATCATGTGGTTTTTGTTCTTCTTTTTGTTGATGTGGTGGATGATGTTGATGGATTTTTGAATGTTGTACCGTCCTTGCATCCCTGGGATGAATCCCACTTGATCATGGTGTATGATCCTCTTGATGTATTTTTGAATTCGGTTTGCTAATATTTTGTTGAGTATTTTTGCATCTACGTTCATCAGGGATATTTGTCTGTAATTTTCTTTTTTGGTGAGGTCTTTGCCCGGTTTTGGTATTAGAGTGATGCTCGCTTCATAGAATGACTTTCGAAGTATTCCCTCCTCTTCTATTTTTTGGAAAACTTTAAGGAGAATGGGTGTTATTTCTTCTCTATATTTCTGGTAGAATTCAGAGGTGAATCCAACCAGCCCGGGGGTTTTGTTCTTGGGTAGATTTTTGATTACCGATTCAATTTCATTGCTGGTGATTGGTCTGTTTAGTTTTTCTGTTTCTTGTTTGGTGAGTCTTGGAAGGTTGTATTTTTCTAAGAAGTTGTCCATTTCTTCTATGTTTTCCAGCTTCCTAGCATATAGATTCTCATAGTATTCTCTTATAATTCTTTGTATCTATGGGATCCGTTGTTATTTTTCCTTTCTCATTTCTGATTCTTTTTATGTGTGTAGATTCTCTTTTTCTCTTAATAAGTCTGGCTAAGGGTTTATCTATTTTGTTTATTTTTTCAAAGAACCAACTCCTGGTTTCATTGATTTTTTTCTATTGTTTTATTTTTCTCAATTTTATTTATTTCTTCTCTGATCTTTATTATGTCCCTCCTTCTGGTGACTTTGGGCCTCATTTGTTCTTCTTTTTCCAATTTCAGTAATTGTGTCTTTAGACTATTCATTTGGGAATGTTCTTCCTTCTTTAAATAGGCCTGGATTGCAATATACTTTCCTCTTAGACCTGCCTTTGCTGTGTCCCACAGAAGTTGTGGCTTTGTGTTATTGTTGTCATTAGTCTTCATATATTCTTTGATCTCTGTTTTAATTTGGTCATTGACCAATTGATTATTTAGGAGAATGTTGTTAAGTCTCCATGGTTTGTGAGCCTTTTTGTTTTCTTTCTACAATTTATTCCTAGTTTTATACCTTTGTGATCTGAGAAGTTGGTTGGCAGAATTTCAATATTTTTTAATTTAGTGAGGTTCTTTTTGTGGCCTAGTATGTGGTATAATCCAGAAAATGTTCCATGTGCACTTTAGAAGAATGTGCATCCTGTTGCTTTTGGGTGTAGAGTTCTGTAGATGTCTGTTAGCTCCATCTGTTCTAGTGTGTTGTTCAGTGCCTCTGTGTCTTTACTTATCCTCTGCCTGGTTGATCTGTCCTTTAGAGTGAGTGGTGTGTTGAAGTCTCCTAAAATGAATGCTTTGCTTTCTATTTCCTCCTTTAATTCTGTTAGTATTTGTTTCACATTTATTGGTGCTCCTGTGTTGGGTGCATATATTTTTTAAATGGTAATTTCCTCTTGTTGGACTGACCCCTTTATCATTATGTAATGTCCTTTTTCTCTTGCTTCGTTTTGAAGTCTATTTTGTCTGATACAAGTACTGCAACACCTGCTTTTTTCTCCTTGTTGTTTGCATGAAATATCTTTTTCCATCCCTTCACTTTTAGTCTGTGTATATCTTTGGGTTTGAGGTGAGTCTCTTGTGAGCAGCATATAGATGGATCTTGCTTTTTTATCCATTCTATTACTCTGTGTCTTTTGATTGGTGCATTCAGTCCATTTGCATTTAGACTGATTATTGATAGATATGTACTTATTGCCATTGCTGGCTTTAGATTTGTGGTTACCAAAGGTTCAAGGGTAGCTTCTTTACTATCTAACAGTCTAACTTAACTTTCTTGTTAAGTTATTGTAAACACAGTCTGATGATTTTTTATTTCTCTCCCTTCTTATTCTTCCTCCTCCGTTCTTTATATGCGAGGTGTTTTAGTCTTTGCCTTTAGTTAGTATTTGGATGGTCTGCTTTCTTTGCTATGATTTTATTTTCTCTGATGACGTCTTTTTAGCCTTAGGAGTGCTTCAACCTAGAGCAGTCCCTTTAAGATATCCTGTAGAGGTGGTTTATGGGAGGCTAATTCCCTCAGCTTTCGCTTGTCTGGGAATTGTTTAATCCTTCCATCATATTTAAATGATAATTGTGCTGGATACAATATTCTTGGTTTGAGGCCCTTCTGTTTCATTACATTAAATATATCATGCCATTCTCTTCTGGCCTGTAAGGTTTCTGTTAAGTCTGATGATAGTCTGATGGGTTTTCCTTTGTAGGTGATCTTTTTTCTCTCTCTAGCTGCCTTTAATACTATGTTCTTATCTTTGATCTTTGCCATCTTAATTATTATGTGTCTTGGTGTTGTCTTCCTTGGGTCCCTTGTGTTGGGAGATCTGTGGGCTTCCATGGTCTGAGAGACTATTTCCTTCCCCAGCTTGGGGAAATTTTCAGCAATTATTTCTTCAAAGACACTTTCTATCCCTTTTTCTCTCTCTTCTTCCTCTCGTACTCCTATAATGTGAATATTTTTCCGTTTGGATTGGTCACACAGTTCTCTTAATATTCTTTCATTCCTAGAGATCCTTTTATCTCTCTCTGCCTCAGCTTCTCTGTATTCCTGTTCTCTGATTTCTATTCCATTAACAGTCTCTTGCATCTCGTTCAGTCTGCTGCTAAGCCCGTCGATCATTTGTCTCATTTCTGCATTGCCTTTCCTCACTTCCCTCACTTCCTCCCATAGCTCTTGCATATTTCTCTGTAGATCCATCAGTATGGTTATGACTTTTATTCTGAATTGTTTTTCAGGAAGATTGTGCATGTCCTTCCCATCAAACTCCCTCTCTGGGGTTGTCGGCTAGGCTTTGTTTGTACCATATTCCTCTGTCTTTTCATGTTAATAGAGGTGTTCACTGGTAGGCGTCACATGTGTCAGCTGACCTCTTTAAGACTTAAAAAAAAAAACGGTCACCGGGAGTAGATTCTGTGAGGATCTGTAGGTGGCGCTGCTGCTCCATGGTTCCATTCCGCCGGACCCTTTGTGGTGCCAGCCTGGGTGGGGGAATGATTGGGAGGCTGCTGATCTCTGTAGGAAGCCCCTGCGTGGCTCCTTTGCCCGGCCACCGGCCAAGGGGTCCAAAATTCCCCAGGACTCCCAGCCTGCTGGGCTGAGTGTGCTGAGATGATTTTGTTCCACTGTTGGGCCCTTGTCTCTTTAGGACTTTTAAAAAAGTGCGCACTTTTCTTTTGTCCCAGGGAACCGGCTGAGAGGACCCAGTTGCGTTGTCCTTCTCAGATCCTGCCCTTCTGTTTCTCTGATCTCTGATACACTGCACGATATGTGTCAGTGCTCCTGGCACAGATCACCAGGGCTGGTTATTTGGCAGGCCTTTGCTTCCACTCCCTCTGTGCTCTGAATCTTTTCCTCCCGCCAGTGTGCTGGGGTGAGGGAGTGCTCAGGTCCCGCCGGGTTGCAGCTTTGTATCTTACCCACTTCGTGAGGCGTTGAGTCCTCACAGGTGTAACTAGACTGGCTGTTGTATCTTCTGGTTTCTCTTTTAGGAATAGTTGTATTTGTTGTATTTTCATAAATGTATATGGTTTTGGTAGGAGATATCCGCCACCCTGCTCACGCCGCCATCTTCCCATAAGTCCTCTAATCTGTTTTTAATCCTTCCATTGTATGTTTCACTTCAAATATGGAATTTCTTAATGATTGAATCTCCAACTTAAATTCGTTCCTGAGTTCTTTAATATTTTTCTATACCTCCAAAAGCATGTTTATAGTTTTGATTTTGAACTCTCATTCAGGAAGACTGGTGAGTTCAGTTTCATTTGTCCCTTTTCCTGGGGTTTGTGAGATTTTGGTCTGAACCGTGTTCTTTTGTCGTTTCATATTTCTGTGTGGTGCCCACTAGTGCACAGAAGCTCCAGTTTCTGGAGCTGCTCAGCCCCTAGAGTGAGGTTGTGGGTCGTAAGGGAGCGGAGCTGGTGCCTGGGGGGAGGAAAGATCTTTTTTCTGATTCCCATCTGCGGTGACTGTCTCCAGTGTCAGAGCCAGTGGGCCAAGCACACACGTGTAAACCTCTGTGCTTTGCGTCTCTAGCTGTTGTAGGCAGGACCTCCCTCTGACAGGCCTGATGCCAGTGCAGTGACTGCTGGTTTGTGAGAAGGTGCCTGCAGGCCAGTACGAAGGCTAGGCAGGTTGTGTGTCACAGTGGGGGGCCTCTGAGCTGAGTAGACAGCCAGGGGGATGGAGCACCTGAAGCTCCTCAAAGTCCTCAACCAGCTGGGCAGAGTGCACCCAGACAAGCTTGTCCAACTCTCCCTTCTCCCGTGCAGCAAGTTCCATAAAACCCCCACACCTTCAACAGCCCTCTCGCTGCTAGGAAGCCTCTCAGACTGCCTGCCTTTCCTCTGACACAGAGCAGCCAGATGTGGATCCTCTCCTCCACAAATAGCCGGAATGTAAGTCTCTCAAGCACTCTGCCTGTCTGAGCTCCCCAATGTCTAGACCAATACACAAATAAGTTTCTGCTCTCAAAGCAGATCTCCAGGGCTAGGTGTTCAGCAGTACCAAGTTTCCACCCCCTCCCCACTCCACTTATCTTCCCTCTGCCCGTGAGCTGGGGTGGGGGAAGGGCTTGGGTCTCACCGGATTAAGGCTTTCGTACATTACCCTGTTTCGTGAGGTCTGCTCTTTTCCTGAGGTCTGTATGCAGTCTGGTTCAGCCTTATTTCTTGTTGCTGTTTTAGGGTTAGTTGTATTAATTAACTATATTTTCGTACTATTTGTGCTTTTGAAAGGAGTTCTCTGTCTCACCTCTCACGCCACCATCTTGAATCTCGTGTAGATATTTCTTTCCTTAGAGTTGTCACTTTTACTTTTAGTGAAGAGAGATAATGATGACATTTAGATAATTTGGAAGGAGTTGTAAAAGTTTGAAGTTACAGCTGTTCATTACGGATAAGAGACATCAATGGTTTCACTAATATAATGCTGATACTGAGAGACCAGATAAGCTATATAACACAAATTTATCAACATTCCAATTTTTAAACTGTAGTGCTAGCTCAAACTCAAATGCATAGGTATAAAAGTATAAAAATAAAGGTTGACTACTAGATTGAGTTTAGTTTTCAAAAGCACAATTTAAAACAAGAAAGCATGAATGTTTATGGTACTTCCTAGTGAGTATGGATATGTGGTTCACAGTGAATAAAGAAGAAAATGAAATAGTGAAGTTGGCGGTAGATAGAAAAATACCCTCTTTCAAGGATGTCTACATCCTAATCCCTAAAACCTTTGAATATCTCATCTTACCTGGAAAAAGAGGCATTGCATGTGTGATTAAATTAAGGATTTTGGAATGAGTAGATATTTCTGGATTATGCATGTGATCATGCATATGTAAACCCACCAGTCCTTATAAGAGGGAAGCAGGAGGCTCAGAATCAGAGAGAAAGATAATGATGACAGAAGTAGAAGTGGAGGTGATGTGACCTTTAGCCAAAGAATTCTTATAGTGTCTAAAAACTGGAAAAGGTGAAAAAAAAATGCCTCTCCTCCTAGAACCTCCAGAAGCAACTCAGGCTGTGATTTGACCCTCATAATGCTCATTTCATACTTGTGAACTCCAGATATAAGAAATAAATAAGCTTGCATTGTTTTGAGACACTAAATTTATGTTTACTTTTTACAGCAGACAAAGGAAACCAGTACAATGGTTGCCAGAGATTTAGAGATGTGTGCATGTTTAAGAGACTGGAACTAGCAATCTCAAGGTCAAATCAAGTGCTGTGATTCATCTTGGATTTTGTACGCTGACATTAACGTTTGCAGATGATATCTCATTCTCTAAGTCTAATTCCTCCAGATTTTGAAAATCTCATTAAATACTCTTATCTTCATGACAATAGAGTTATTTGCAAGGGTTCAATAAGAGTCTGTCCTCTTTTTTACCACGATGTAATTGGAAATATTGGTTATGAAACAAATCTTTGTCTGAAATGTCATATTTGATATGATTCTCATTTAATCAGATATGAAGAGAAGCTTTTAAAGGACTAAGAAAACCTGAGATGGCCAATGCCTCCCAGACCATCCCTGGAGAACTCGCCTGAGTCTTGTTTTTCAGAGTTACCAGCTTTTCCTGTGAGTTAAGGAAAGTCAGTGCTGCTCAAATCTAGGAATCTCAGGGTATTTGGGCGATTACAAGAAAAGAGGACTTCCCCAAATTTACATATCCTGTGGGTGAAATCTGGTAACAAATTCTTGGCTTGGCTTCCTAGAATGAGTACAGCAAATAAAAAGAAGCATTTTAAAGTCCAATCTAAGATTACTTCTTATAAATTCCAGCAAAACAGGTTTAGAAAGTGAATGTGATAATTAGTATTCTTGCTACAACCATGGAAGTAATCAGGCCACATCAAAGGTGACCAGTCTTATTGTATGATCAATAACTCTTGAGATTACTTTTAATCATAAAGGGGGGACACTATAAAAAACTTTGTGTGTGTTTCACTGGAAAATTATGCCTTGTCTATAGCACCCTCCTCCAGATGATCACATCTAGCTTTGTTCACAGCCTTGTTTTACAGCTCTGTAAAGTGTAATTCATATACATGCAAAATTTCTCTTGTCCTGCATAGTTTCAAATTTTCTTTTTTAAGATTCTGTGGGAAAAGAAAGAATATGTCTCTATTTGCAATTGTGTGCAACATTCCTTTATTTCACATCAAGTAGTGATATTTTGACATTTCCTTTAAGCAAATTCCCTTTGAACAGATTCTCTTTCGAAAATCTAACTGCCTCATATATGAATAAACTAAAAACATTTAGCACAATCATCTTATGAGATCATAGTCTTTCTCTTTTCTACAAATAATCTTTAATAATTGTTTATTGTGCTTGTTCCAAATATTTTGTATGGAAAATTAATAACTCAACATAGAAAATTAATCATTCAAACAATGATATAATTGGGAATAAATAGGCCATCACAGGTGTAATGTCGATAGTGATAATACAGAAGAGAACAACAATGATCATGGTGATCATAAAGATGGTAACATTGATGATAATTAAATGGAAAAACGAAAACCCTACCCAGATTTTCACCTGGAATTTTCTTTTATCTGTGACCTATATAGAAAACCAGGAAGATTTTTTTTCCATTTCAGCTAAAGAGCTCTAACTATTTACTCTGAAGTACATAGAGTGGATAGATACCATATGGTACCAATTAAAATGTGGAAGAAGATATTTTGAAGGAAAGACTCTTAACTTGCAAAGAGGATGATCAATAAATAGGAAACAACATTTTTATAAATGCAAGTAAATGATAAAGAAGACAATGTCTATGGCACTTAGAGAAATCAAAACATGGGAAGGTGCAGAGTGTTTATTTGCTATGATGATATATGCATGTGAATAAAATACAGACCACTATTTGAATAATGCACACATTTTAAACTCAAAAGCATATCACTGTATTAAATCTAGCCAGATACATCATTGCTTTTAAACTGTCACATGAGCTGTCCATATAGAAAAGGATGATTTCTGCCTTCAAGATAATAGATTTGACAAAAATCATTCAAAAAATTTCATTCATTTTTGTGACTTAGCTTCTAGACAGTTGCAAGATATATGGGCTCCCCTATTGACAGGTCAAGGATGTCACTATTACTTCCATCCATTGATAACATGAGGTGCAGACTGCAAAATAATTATTTGGCTTAATTATCATCTTAGAAATGAATTTTTTACCCTCTGAGTTTTTCCGTTTTTTAAATCTTGCCTTTTTGTTGAGTGTTCTCCCCAGAATTAATCATCCCAACTTCATTTTACCTAACTTCCTACTTACCTGCTCTAAATAATCAACATTGCTTTATGAGATATCTCAAACTTATTTAACATACAGAATAGGGAAAGCTCAAAGAAAAGAGAGCCTTGAATGTGTAGAAAATTTCTGACATAAATACTAGTGTACTTTATGGAACTGATACTAAATTACAGTGATGAATAGGCATAGGACAAGGAGTAATGAAAAAAATGTGTTTTTTGGAGAAGAGAAGAATAGTACATTTGTGAACAACTTCCAAAATTTGAGGTAAAAAAGTAACTGGCAGTCTGAAAAGAAATTGGATAAAGAAAATTTACATGATAAATTTAAGCAAAGACTATACTGAAACCAAAAATCATAGCTAGTGTAAATTGAGAAAATAAAATATATTAGTTCCTTTTACTTCTTTGTGTTATGTATAAAAGGATAGACAAAGAAAAGTCATTTCATTTAGGAAAGTTGGAATAGTGATTATTTACCGTATCTATTTCCAAAGTTTACATTAGAAATGCTATTCAGGGTTCTTCAGGTCCTTTTTTGATGAAAAGTTTAAGGATTTTGTCTCGTATCTGCTTCGTTTTCACCACATAGACAATAGGGTTCGTCAGAGGGGGAATGAGAAAATGCATGTTGGCCATGAGTACATAGATGCTTTTGGGAAGCCTTGGTCCAAATCGATAAAGTATAGACAGGCAGATCATGGGTGTGAAGAAGAGGATAACAGCACAGAGGTGGGAAATACAAGTGTTGCGAGCCTTTAGACGGCCACCACGGGATGCAATACTCAGTACGGTTTTCAAAATCAACAGGTAGGAAAGGAGAATGAGAAGAAAATCAAGTCCCATGTTGGAAAGCACCAGGAAGAGTCCAAAGATGCTATTGATCCTAGTGTTAGAACAGGAGAGTTTTAATATGTCAGGATGCAGGCAGTAGGAATGAGAAAGTACATTGGAACGACAGAAGCACAGCCTCTTCAAGAGGATGGGGAGGGGTATCTGTGCAATCATGGCTCTCACTACAATGGCTAAACCTATCCTGGCAATTACACTATTGGTGAGGATGGAGGCATACTGCAATGGATGAGAAATGGCCACATAGCGGTCAAAGGCCATTGCCAATATGATAGCTGACTCAACATCCTGGAAAGTGTGAATGAAAAACATTTGGGTGAAGCAAGCAGAAAGGGTGAACTCTCGCGCATCCAGCCAGAAGATCCTCAGCAGTGAAGG
>JAQQAC010001534.1:0-27763 GCA_029783875.1 Phataginus tricuspis
ACAGGCTTTTATTTAGAAATAAAGCAGAGGAAAGAGCTCCCGGCTCACGCCAGGAGGGGACAAGAGAGTCCGGGGTGGTGCGTTGGTGCATTGTCTAGGGGTCTTATAGGCAGATGAGGATTTTTCAAGAACCTGAAAAAAGCTTAGAGGTGTGGACTTGTTAAGTGGTTTCTGAATATCTAGAATTAACTTAACACAAGGAATTTCTTGCCCGACTTCTCTCTGGGACACCTGCGTCCTGGTCTAGGGGCATATGAAACAAGGCCACCTGCTCAGCCTGACCCCAAGACAGGCTGAGGCATTGTTTGCTAAAGAGTAAGTTAAGTGCAATCTCATCTTTAAGGTGGAATCCTTCCTGCCTTTTATTATGTTGTTTACAGCTGGGTCTGCATGCTCAGTTAGTTGCCCAGTTTGCAAAACCACCCCATCAGATCTGAAAGAGGAAAGACAGCACATAGGCCTGGGCCTTTTAGCATGCTAAAGTCAATCTTACACATGAATACAAATGATTAGCATAATAAAAACATGTGCTACTCTTCTTTATCTGGGGAACATTAACTGATGTTACAGAAGAATGACCCTAGAGCTTAATGTTTAACACAGAGTTTTGGTAGGGGGTTTCCTTGCATGTAGTTACATTGCTCTGACTGCAAATATCCTGCCTTGCTTTTTCCGGAGGCCCTGCCCCTACTCTGACTACACCCTCGGTCCCTGTCTCAATTTCTTAATCCTCACCTACTTCATCTATCAGTTATATAATAAGGCTGATCACATTCTCATTCTCGAACACTCTTCATTTGGCTTTTAGAACACCATGTTCTTCTGACTTCCTTCATATATGTTTGGAATCTCTTTCTGAATCTCTCTTGGAGTTCTTCCTCCTTTCTCTGACCTCTTAATGTTAGGTTACTACCCCAGGGCTCATTCCTTGATACTCTTTACTATCTGTCTTACTCCACTGGTGATCACATTTAACCTCAAGGCTTTAAAAACTATATGGTGATGAGACACAGATTTATATTTCCAAGTGGACCTCTCCCTGAAATTCCCGACTTCAATATCCACCATCACTTAGATATCTATCACCTGTATCAAAAGTAACACACTTAAAATTGAACTCCTAATAGTCCCTTAAATGCCTGTTCCTCCAGGTTAATGGAGAAACCCATCTCAGTTAATGGAATCTTTATCTTTCCCATTCACCCCAAAAGCCATCTTTCCCATCACCCCAAAAGCTTTGGAATCATCCTTCGTACTTTCTCTTACAACTCTTACTACATCTGTCAACAAATCCTACCGAGTATAACTTCAAAATAGTCCCAGAATCTGACCACTTCTCATAACCTCTACTGCTACCATCTGATTGAAGTCATCATCATTTGCCTAGACTATCATACCAGCCTCTTAGTAAGTCTCCATGCTGACTCTTATTCTTTATTCTACTCTAATATGGTAGTGTAGCTCTGGCGGAAGGGTGTTCCCTGCATGGGAGACATATCCCTTATGAAACTGGTGAAACCAAAATAAGTCAAGGGAAAGGGCAGGTTGGGAGAAGCCATTTTTTATTGCTCAGAGATTGCTCGAATTCACTGGCTAGGCCTGGCCTTTCTGTCTCCTACAGCCTCAGCTCATGCTCTGCCACATCTGCATGCTCCCCAGTTCCTGCCGGCCCCTTCTGGAAAGAGCTCCATTGGCGGGTCCTTGGTGACTGACAGACAGCAGACCAATTATGTGCCAGAAATGGAGGGAGGAGAGAATGGCTGTCATCTCTCAGCAAGAAGCTGCAGTGGTAACACCTATTGATATGTAAATGGACTAAGGCCAGGTGGGTGATTCTGGAAATTCTTCCATTTACCCCAGGCAGTCAAAGAAATCCTAATAAAATACATCATATTTTTTGTCATTTCTCTGCTCAAAACCTCCCAAAGTCTTCATCCATTTCATGCACACAAGTGAAAGTAAGACAGGACGTAACTGGTGGGGTAGAAAAGGACGTGTTGCCTCGGTAGAGATCGGCCAAGTGGGACACTGACATCAGGCATTGTGGTCAGTCAGCCAAGAGGAGCACGTAAGCAACCACCCCTTAGAACAGCCAGCCTGAGAAACAAGGGGGGTTCTGATCCCATTCTGACCCTAGCAACACGTCCCAGGCAACCAGGTGGACTTCTTCCTTTCCAGTGCTTATAAAATCCCTGAACGCTGCAGCCCGAATGGCTTCCTCTCTTGCAGCCCTTCCTGAGTACCAGGAGCTCTTCTGGCTGCTCCGTACTCTTTGTCTGTTGGCTTCATTCTTCGTTGCCTCCAAGACACGATCCTGGGAAAATCAGCGTCTCAGCCCGCAACAAAAGTTGTTCCAATGAAGTATAAGTCCCAATAATTCTGGCCCTTGGTACCTGTCTGATTTTAACTGGAATATTTCTCATCCTTGTTCACGCTGCTTTAGTCAGCCTGGTCTTGTTACTGTTTCTAGAAAAATCCAGGTACCTGCACCACCAGGCTACCTACATTTGATATCCCCTCTTCCTAGAAGAAATTCTTTTCCTTTTACACATCTGTATGGATCACTTCTTCACCTCCTTCAGGTCTTTTCTTAGCCTTCTCAGTGAAGATTTCTCTGACAATTACATCTAAAGCCGTGTCATTTTCAACAATATTTATCACTCTTCCTGTTTCACATTTTGCTCCATAACAGTTATTACTGCCTATCATGCTCTATCATGTACTTATTTGTTTATTGTCTGTTTCTTCCAACTGCCCAATAAAAGCTTCATTGAAGGCAGAAGTTTTGTTTGTTTCATTCACCGTTATATCCATTAAGTTTGGAAAATTGAACAGTACATGGTAGGCATGCAGTAAATATTGTTGAATATATAGCAATATTTTAAAAATGGCTCCCTGCGTGAACACAGTGGAAGTAAAAGCCACTCATCCCACATCTGCTATTTATTCATTTATTTTCCAACTCTACAGAAAGGTTCAAACAAAAATGCTTCCCCATACACGGATACACAAGCAGCTACTGATGAGTCCCCAACAAGCCTACAAAATCCCCACTCGTAGGTGGCACCCTTTTTCTGATTCTGCTGCTGGCTGAACAAATCTGTCCACTGTGGTGGGAAGACTTGGGTTTTCAGTCAGGAGACATAGTTTTTAGCCTCAAGTTTGTTCCACAGGTCAACTTCCTTGAATTCCATTTCCTTATGTACAGAAGATGCTAAATCAATTTTTTCCCAACCAAAATAAAAATAAGCACAGGAACACTTTTTGTTAAAACACAAAATTACAAGAGCCTACTGTGTAAGCAGACAAATGTAGAGCTGGTCTGACGAAAGCAGAGCGGAGAGGGTGAGGTCCCGAGTCTGCACTCTACTCCAGGGGCACGTGTGGGCGCCTTCACAACACCTCCAGGGCTCCATGGATCAGAGATTGAAGAAATGCCCTCTGGCCCTTCCAGGTTTTTATATTCTGATTTTCCTTCCTCTCTCTTGGTCCTTGATTGCAATCAGCTGATTAAGTCTCAGTATACTATCCCTGAAATCTTTCCTCCATTTATCCATCTTTGTCTACACCCATCCTGACTTCAGTAGGCATACAAGGAATTTTTAAAGAAGCCTCCAATTGCGACTCTTCTCCTTTAGCTTTTTATCCTTTCCAGTCAATTCCACAACCACTGCCAGATACAGATTCCTAAAGCATATTCCCTTGCACTGAAGGGTTAGTAGCATTCCGTTTTGCAACAAGTTAATCACAAAGTCCTAAGACGTGTATTTAAGATCCTCTAAAATATGGTCCAGTAAAACTCTGACAGGCTATACTCTAGCCAAGCTGGAACAGTTGTTCTTAGATCACTTTTAATTTTCTTCACTCCTGCCTTTGCTTAATTGAGTCTGTATGTGCTGTGTAATTCTCCTTCATCACTGTGTCTACATTTCAAAACAATATGTCTCATTTAAGGACCTTTACAAATGATGAATTTTTTTCTCATCTATCTCATATATTCACCTCCCTCTTCTCCTCTAGCCTACTTTTCCTTGTTTGTGCTTCTCTCTTTCCTGGTCTTTCCAACAAAATATAATCTCTCCCAATGTTCAACACCTATGGAATTTTGTTTACACTTCTTTTATAATGTGTAAGCTCTTGTATTCATGTTTCATACTTTATTATTCTTTATTTGCCCTTCTAAAGCACAAGCCAATTACAGATAAGCACTTTGTTACTCATTTTTGAATTCCTATTCTGTGGTTTTGTATGCAGTAGATAAATCAATTTTTTACATATTTCTGAATTAAATTTCATTGGGGAATGCAGACAAAAAATGCTCCATTTTGACTGAGTGACTTACTAGTTTTGCAATATTGTAGTCTTTTGCTATACCTGTCACTACAGTAATTCGGATGTAGCTTGAAGCAATACAGTATTTCACAGAAATGTTAATAGTAGTGATTGGGACTGAATTGAACCTGCAGAGAGAGTAAAAGTTACTTTATGAGAGTTGAATAACAACTCTAGAAAACACTCAGAAATCTTGCCTGTGCGTAAATTTTCACAGAAAGTGAGTACTACGCTAGTTATAACAGGGCATTAAAACAACTAATGTATATAAATAGATTGGGACATGAGTTTTACAGGGGTGAATCCCTAGATACAAATGTTATTTGCTAGTCTATAATATAAAAGGGCTTGTTAGCAATGGCCCCATAGGGACAGAATTACTCATCAATGAGAGATACATCTGTACCTTTCCGTCCTTTTAAATGACGTGGGTGCGGTTACAAGGGGCACTCCATGTTGTACGAGGACACATTTCTCGTGTCTTCATTTTATCTCAGATTATCCATGTGGAACTTCTGAAAAAAAAGGACTGGACAGATTGCAACTCTCTTAGTGAGTCTGTATGGCAACTGAGTAAATGACTGATGTAAGTTTTAATATTTCTGCCATTCAAATACCTGTCTGTAGATGAGCTATTTTAATACGATTTTTTTGTTTTCAATTCTGGAACGAGATTGAATTTGTTTTTCCATGTTTGAGTTCCTTCTTAATATTCTAAGATGAATTCATTGTAAATGCTACTAAACTTCAGGCCCTCTTCTGCAGACTCAGGCATTATTATCCCTAAGCTTATTCTGACAGTTATATGGCATATAATGCAGAGCCACAGTGAATGGCCAATATATTTGATTAAATTCAATTACTTATTTGCATATGTAGGCACATACATGTTTTAATTATGACAGCATGCTATTTTAGAATGCTTAGCATTCAGTTTTTACAGTGAAAGTTCCAGCTTTGTCACTTGCTTGCCATATGACAAGGACAATTACTTAACTTGAGATTCAGTAACATAAGGATAGAACATAAGAATATATAGATATGTACTCTAAACTTCTGTAAATACCTATATATCTATATTTCTGTCTATAGTCTTACAGATTTTTAGCATATAATGAGTACACAAGAAATGAAGGCTAACTATCTCACCCAAAACTTAAAAGAGTAAAATTAAGAATTCAATTATATTCTGTATTTAATAGTTTCTAGATTTTTACAGATGCTGTGTTTTGGAAATGACTGATTCAAGCATTATGCATAAATACATACACATAATTGTATATTCACACACACTCCCCCATCATTTCTAAGTAAATGGATGAAACCAAAAAATGTTTTCAAGTGGACAAACTCATGAAAAAAAAAAAAATAATTGCACTCAGTTATTTCAGTCAGTTATTTTAATGGCATTTTATATTATTCTAATTTAAAATGAGTGATGGTCAATCTACAAACCGTGTGCACTGTGTCATTCTTCATTCAGATGAACTACAGCAATTATTTCAGGCACTGTAGTTTCAGAGGTCCTTTATTATTTGTGTACAGGCTCAGTGACTCAGCTAATTGATGAGTAAAGTCCATAATGTGCTCAGAAAAAGTTACATACATAAAAATCTCTAACTCACTTTCTGCAGGAAAAATTTGAGAGTTCATCTGCTCTTTTGTACATGCTTTTCAGTTTTCCTCTTAGGAATATTTTTTTCCTTCAAATATTTTTATTTCTTTTATCTTTAATTTACCTTATAAAAACTTTGGGACAGAAGGGAACATCCATATATTTTTCAATAAAATTCCTATTAAGTTTATGGGATGTAGAGTTATATAGGGAATGACTCAGAATTAAAGAGTCAAAGGCAGAGATTTGGATTAAGATTTGGTCTGGTTCCTAGTTCTATAGCCTAAGCACTGTGTATCTTTCTTAGGAATTATAGGACTGAGTGATCCAGGAACTCTGTTTATATTAAAATATTCTCTTGTTCCCCATCATTTATGAAATTTCACTTAAATTAATAAAATGCAATCGTTTTTGTGGTATTCAAAGTTCTCAATTTAACATAGATTCTTAAGTACAGCTCTAGGCCTCACTGTAGAGATGTTCAATGCCTTTGTTTTGGCATTTATTTTTACATTATTTCTCAACTACAAAATAAGAAGAATATGTTGATGAATTTTGAGACAAATGAATCAGATGGAGAGTTTTATCTTAGAGTCTGGAGGACTTAATCAATGCTCAGCAAATTAGCAGAGTTATGAGGAGGAAATATAATCAGTCTGAAAATGCTTCCTTACTCCCTCCTTTCCTCCCTTTCTTTCCTCTTTCCTTCCCCTCTCTCTGATAGAACGTGGGTTGGACTTTAAAAAAATTTTTTCATGTCTTGATGTTTAAAAAATCCAATTAACCATTGTGACTATATTACCCCCGTGGTTTAGGTTTTTGTCTATAAACAGGCACAGAACGATAACCTAACAGTTTATATTTAATCAGTCATTATTCTGCCTGCTAAAACTGTACTGTATTCTTTCATTCATGCATGCATATAGTTATTCATATGATCATTACTGAAATGTTTATTAATTTGACAACTATTTTTTATCTTTATAAACAGATTTTGTGAGACACAGGCTTAAGTATGATGAGGAAAAAAAGCTTGATTTCTGTACTATTTAATAAAATTCAGTCACTTGAGAGATTATATTTCTAGCCTTCTTATATTAAAATCAATAACAATTAAATGAGGAGTAAAATAAACTTTTATTAAAACTGAGGTAATTTTTATTTTGCATTAGCTGGTATTGGTCCCCCCTTGTGTAACAAACAAGAATGTTTTCACTGCCCTCTGTTCAATGGAACCTCTATTTTTATCTTTCTCTGAAAAATCCATGTTGTAAGGTTTGGTTTATTTTAAGAGATTAAAGTTAGGGATAATATATCTCCAATTACAAGGAACATGCAAAACAGATTAGCTTATTTATAAGGCTTCTAGCCTTATTAAGAAAAATGACTGGCTAGATAAAATAGAAATTCCATGGGGTTATTTCAGAGGCTTGCTGGGAAACGTCATTCCTTACCTTCCTTCAACCCTTTAATTACAGTTGTAATTTCTATGACAGAATTTCATTTCCTTTAGTATAAGGCTTTGATTTCTGTAGAAATGTCATCATTCACAAGCACTCCCACCCAACACTGGCATTTTCTTTGTCCAGTAAAAGGTGGCATTTGAAGATGAGACCTCTCAAACTTCCATCCTAAGTGCTCACTTAATATACTTTTTCTTTAGCCATCAATATTTAAAATTTTAAATACTAAATTTATTAATAAGCCTTTTTGCTATATTTTAAAAATAATATAAATGATTGTTAAAAACTTTTTAAGCAAGACAACAATGTCAGAAACCGTTTGGGAAAACTATAGAACTTAATGTATTTATATAAACAATTTTATTGAGAATACAGCATATAAAATTAAAAGGAAAATAGCAAACCAAAATATTTCTGCAGTACTTTAAAAAAGGTAATACCTTAATACAGAAAGTGTTGTTAGTACATATTAAAAGATGAAGAGCTCAGTAGAAAAATGGGCAAAAGTCATGGAGAGCAATTAAGGAGTAAAAAACTACAAATGACAAATTCATGAGTAAGTGGTCGACTCCACTAATAATCATTAAATGATTGAAACACCAATAAGATGCATTTTTATGAAGCAAATAAAAATATGTAATATACCATATTGTCAAGAAAGGGTGAGGCAAAAAGTAGACAGTCTCATAGATCATTTAAGTGAGATAAGTTTTGGTACAATAAATCAAAAACTGTTGAGGTGCATAATTATAATGATGTATCCTAAATCAATACTTATATAACCATGAAGTTTTAGCTAAATAAAAGCAAGGTTACTATATATTAATAATAGGGAAAATAGGAAACATCTATAAAATAATAAATACAAATACATTAAAAAGCTGGTATAAAAGTATTGTATTGACATGGCAAATATGTTTCCTATGTTACTGAATTCAGGTATTCTTTATTATGCATCCTGTTTAGTTTCTTTAGAATTATCCTTAGTAAGTTAATTTATATACTCAATTCAAACTTTATATCTTGTCAAAATAGAACTATTTCTCAGAGGAAAGAATCAGGGTGTCTTAAGCATTTTTTTTTTTTTGGAGTTTTCTCCAAACTACACAGAGATAATTAGTTTGCACAATAAGATAAAATTTCTTTTTTAGCTGATATGAAACTAAAAATTGTATTTTCTGTATATCTGGATCAACAAATATTGAACAAATCTCTAAACATTAAACTATGGAAAAAATCAAAGAATAAAATATGACTTCCTTTAGAATCATAAACTGTGTTTATATATATTGATGGGAAGACTGACAGTATCATCATATATGGTGCCCTTTTTTTGTACTTGATACTGACTGAAAGTCACATACTAAGACAAATTCAGGGTGAACAAGAAACTGTAATTAAAAAGATTAAAATGTTATATTAATTATTAATTAAAATATTAACATGCTTAAATTTAAATAATTGCCACGAAAGTGCATGAAACAGCTGTTCTCTTAAGTAGAATGAATACATACTTTGATATTTTATGTACTAATTTACACATACAAATATTTTTATCATAGATGGAATAAAGGTATTGTACCTAACAACTATTGAGCATCTCTGTGGCCCAGGAACTGTTCTGAGTATTTACAACTCTATTAATCCTTACAACCATCCTGTGAGGCATATACTATTATTTCTCCCAATTCACAGAGGCAAAAACTGAAGCACAGAGAGTTCACTTAATGTGCCTAAGGTCACATTGCTAGGAATTACAAAAGATAGCATTTGAAACCTGTCTGTATGACTATAGAATTTAACCTTCCCATTTATCAGGAATTTAAAAATTGTGTAAACTTGAGTTTTTAGAATATAACTATCATGCTGGGATGCAGAGATGAAAGCCACAGTTATACAGACATTACAAAATAAATCCATACAATGTGTATTTGTGTGTTTGTGAGGATCTAAATCCATAAGTACGTTGAGTGGAATTTGAGAGCAGGCTTGGCTTGTCTACTTTACTCTCACAATCCTATGATGTTATTTCCATTTCAGTTTACAGGAACATTTCTGATCCGATGTCAAAAATTTGAAATCATGGACCAAGGAAATAAATCAAGAGTGACTGAATTTATACTGCATGGTCTTTCAGGTTCTCGAGAGCTACAACTTTTCTATTTTGCATTTTTTACACTTTTCTATTTATCCATCGTGCTGGGGAACCTCCTCATTGTGCTCACTGTCATCGCTGAACCTGTACTACACACACCCATGTACTTTCTGCTCAGTAACCTCTCCTTCATTGATGTGTGTCTATCTACCTTTGCCACCCCCAAAATGATTGTTGACCTCCTAATGGAGCACAAAACCATCTCTTTTGAGGGCTGCATGGCCCAGATATTCTTTCTGCATGTCTTTGCTGGTGGTGAAATGATGCTCCTTGTGGCCATGGCATATGATAGATACGTAGCCATATGCCGACCCCTGCACTACTCAGCCATCATGAGTGTGCACAAGTGCACAGGCCTTGTGCTTGGCTGCTGGCTCATCGGGGTTCTGCATTCAGTAAGTCAGCTGGCCTTCACAGTAAACCTTCCATTCTGTGGCCCCAATACAGTGGACAGTTTTTTCTGTGACCTGCCCCTGGTTATCAAACTCGCCTGCACTGATACTTTTATTCTTGAGGTACTGATGCTTTCAGACAGCGGCCTAATGGCCATGAGCTCCTTCGTGCTCCTGCTGATCTCCTACACGGTCATCCTGGTCACTGTGCGACGGCGCTCCTCAGAGGGCATGGCCAAGGCAAGGGCCACCCTGACTGCCCACATCACTGTGGTGACCCTATTCTTTGCCCCCTGCATCTTCATTTATGCCTGGCCTTTTAGCAACCTCCCAGTGGATAAGGTTCTCTCAATATTTTATACTGTTTTCACCCCTCTCTTAAACCCCCTGATCTACACCTTACGAAACAAAGAGGTAGTATCAGCCATGCGAAAACCAAGGAGTGGACAAGTGAGTCCCTGGCAGCCGCCCAGCTCTCCCTTGTCACAAACACCAGCCTATGATGAACCTATAGTGAAGAGCAGGCTAGTGTGCCTTCCTCTGTGAATTCCTGTTATGGCTGAAATATCAAAGGACATATTTTCTTCCTTTTTATAGCATTTGCTTTTATACCAGTAAACAAATCATCTTAGATCACAGGAGAATTGGACTCCTGGTCTTTTGCTTACGAAATCATTCTTATTTGATTTGGACTAAAATTATTTATAATAATAAAACTTTTTCCTGTAAAATGTATCTATCAAATTCATGATTCTGCTGATTAACTTGATAAATATGAAAATGTATGAAATACTAAAGTAATGTAAGGTATTTAAATCATATTTTAGAGTTTTAGAAGAGTACTTAACTTGCAGGGATGTTCTAGTCATCATTTACCTGGTATTACAAATTAGAGGTAGGTATTGTCATAAATTTTACCTTTTCCTTACCATTTTTAGGTGACAGAATGCAGCTTCCGATTATAGACCTCATTCTGTCTGTCTCTGTCTCTGTAAATCTATACAAACACACACACTGATCTTCCTTGTCATTCAAACTACTTCTCTCTGAACTAAGGGACTAACTAGATGGAGGCTTTTTTCTGTATGTAGGGGTGGTACTTCCTTGATCTGATCTTTCACTATAAATTACCCAGGTACAGTGACCAAAGAGCAAATATATTACTTTGCAGAACTCATTATATGAACTCAGAAACCAAACAGATTCATATATTTACATTAATCATGCTATAAATACAAAAACTTAAACCCCAAATTAATGTTTTTTCAATCAGTGTATTAAATTAAAGTTCAGAATTGATACTCAAAGTTACTGGTTCAACGACTACACACAAAAATGGATCTCTCTCCATACTTAAGTAGATGGTTTCACCAACAGTAGTAAAAATATTTTTTTGCTCTATGTATCTTCTTGCCTATCTCCAGGTCATGCTCTCTAATCTATACCTACTAATAAAACGTAATTCAGGATACATTTTTTCAAAGCTCTCTAAAAGTACAAAATTGTTTTGGCTTTTCAAAAGAATAAGACTACATTTGCACACTTAAGTTTATTATTTAATTCTTACTCATAGTTTAACTCTCCTTTCAACAATTAGAAAAGTGAGAGCCAAATTTCTACAAGTTAAGTGAGTGGAAACACATTCATAATCAGCAAGTAGAAGAAATGATACAAGTAACTTTAACTCCTGACTTGTAGTGTTTGAGACAAGCCATAACCCAAAGTTTTTGAAAATGAGAGTGTGGAAGAAATGGTAGTATGAATAGGATTTAACACCCAGTACATTAAAAAATTTTTTTGATTCACTTTTCTCATTCATAACTATTATTCTGCAAGACTCTGTTGATTCCTTTCTGAAATATAGAATTAAAAAAGAAAACTAATACAAGACTGTGTCATAGGATGATGGTGATAACAATGATGATGATAAAGCCAAACACATACAATGATCACAATATAATTTATAAATTGTATCTTTAATGTCGCTTCATTTGGTCCTCACAAAGTATCTATAGATCAGAAAAATAAGATTATGCCTCTGTTACTGACAATATTGAAATTTAGGTAATCTGAAAACTTTTCTTATAAAAATACTGTGAATTCCGGATGTATTCTTTAAAATAAACAAATGACCTCAGGGGATCTGAAATAGTGGAAGCTTTGGGAGAGAAGAGTGGATGGGGAGTGACTGCAGGCCATGAAAATCATGGTCAGTGGTTGGCTATTAGGTGGAAACTTTGTCTGTGCAGGAGAGTGGGGCAGAATTGGGTCTCTTGGATCTGAGATGGTCAGCGAAGGTGTGGACTAAAGAGGGTACTGAGGAGAACAAGGAAAAGACCAAAACATTTATTCTCACTGGCTTACTCTATGACAGAAAAATCGCTTCCTCTTGAGAACCATAATCATGGGACGGCCCACATTAAGAATTTTGAGTTTGGATTTATAGTCTGTACAGTCAGAAGAGCTTTAACTTGAAAAATCAACACCAGCTGTTGGGAACTCAAGGTCAATTTGGGGTCATCTGAAAAAGCAAAGCCCCAGATGCAAAAACAAAAGCCATGGCCTTAAAACTGGCCACAGGATCTAGACACATGAAGTTCTGCTGAGCTTGAGTTCACAATTAAATCCACAAAGCACACGGGGAGCCCATCCACAATGAAAGAGAGCAGACAGAATAAACAGTAGACTAACCTCCTGCTCCCCTCTTAAGTCAGTAATAAATCTATTGGATACATATAATGAAGCAAATATGTTTAAAATGATAAATACACAAAGCAAATAAAAAAGGAGAAAATATCACTATCGTAAAAGAAAAGTCGCTGACGTTTGCTCCTGGGAAGAGTAGACACAATTTTCCGTACTCTTCCCACTGAATGTATTAACAATCACCGAACATTATGTATAAAACAAACATCATAACACTCTGAGAGATGCAGAGAAGGCAGACTCAGAAACCCTAGGAGAGCAGACAAAACTCCCGGGCAGAATGCTTTCCCTGCAGCCAAAGGACCAGGAAGGGCGCAGCCTAGCAAGAGAGGAAACTTTTGGAAATAGAAGATACATCCAAACACCGTGAAAAAAGTCTTTGATCCCACCTCACCCACACCAAGGCCAGCTGGGTGGCTGAGGCTCCTCCTCCCGGCCGACACAGGACAAGGTGCCCAAATGCCCCACACCCCTGAGGAAGTGTCAGCGGGGGCCAGGCAGGGAGCCTGAACTCCCATCTTTGTCAGATGTGCCCAGCAGCTCCTCCCGCAGTGTGAGTGGGTGGCAGTAACAAGGCTCTCTTATGCCTCCCCGCCAGGGAAGTAGCAACGGAGGCCTCCAGGAGCCAGAGCCTTCACTCCCACCCAGCGGCATCCACTTCTCCAACCCTCCCGTGCGTGTTAAGAGAACCAGAGCTGGGAGACAAGACTTCTACCCCCACCAGGCAGCAACAAGAGTGTGTTCCTTCTGTCTTCACCTGTCAGAGCAATGTAAAAACATCGGCTAAAACAGGAGGTTTGAATAAGGTTTGGAGCCTTAAAATACAATATTACCAATGTTAGGATTTCAATTAAAAATCATCATACAAAAACGTAGGAAAGTCTCGAATTGAATGAAAAAAGATCATAGATGCCAACACCACAGTGACAGAGATGTTAGAATTATCCAACAAATTTTAAAGAAGTCATCCTAAAAATGCTTCAGTGAGCAATTATGAATCATTTAAAATAAATGAAAAAAATAGGAAGTCTCAGCAAAGAAATAGAAGATACAAAGAAGAGCCAAATGTAAATTTCTTAATCACTGAAAAACAAAGACAAAATCCAAGCAAACAAAAAACAACCAAAATTCAATGATGGGCACAACAGCAGAATGGAGAAGGCGAGGAATCAGTGAACTGAAACAGAACAACAGAGTTTACTCGTTCTGAACAACAAAGAGAAACAGACCAAACCAACAGCACCCACTCCCAGCCAGATGGACGTAAGCGCTCCCACCTGAAGTATGTGTGTAGGGGAATAAAAACACCAGACTGATTTTAAGTTGTTTTGTCATGTATGCATGTTCAAGTTGTAAGGACAGCTGCTAAAATAAAAATAAAAGATTCCTAAACTAGTAGAGGAAACAAAAGTGAGACAAAACTCACTATACTTAATTGATGGCAAGAATGAAGAAAAAGTAAAAACAAAGCATAAGACATTACAAGGAAATACAAGTAGGAGAGAGATGGGGAGAAGGATCACAAGAGACAGTGAGGAAGAGGAGAATCGAGTGCGACTTAATTTACCAGCTTTTATTTTTGAAGATAAGCTTTAATTTTTTAATCCATACTAAACCATGTGACAATCGAAATTTGAAGAAGAAGAAAGAAAAGAAAGAATATACCAGAAAAACCTAAGAAAAGAAAGTTGATGTAGGCATATTAGGCTAATATCAATCAAAAGGTATTTAGTACATGAAGTATTACCAGGAAATATTTAGGTGAGATTATATTGTTATAGGAAAGTTTTTCCAGGACTGTGTTACCCTCCTAAACTTGTATACACCTAATGACATAGCCTCAAAATGTATAAAATGTGTAAAGAATTACAAGGAAAAAGTGGGAAATCCATAATCACCAGAGATTTCAACAAATGTATCAAGCAGCAAAATTTGCTGATTCTATAGAATTGAAACACAATAAGCTGGATCTAACATGTGGGAGAAATACACTGCATTATCACCTTAGACATGTTATAGTTCATTTCCCAAAGGCAGGCATACTTCAGACTGAACAAAATTAGTCTGGGTTCTGTGAATAAGAAAAACAGCTACTGTTAAAAACAGACATTTCACAGAATAAACCTAAATTGAGAAGCTACTGATCATTACTAACCAAGGAAAAGCCAGTAACGATCACAATAGTATTACTTTTTACCAATTAAGAACTGGTAAACATCAATATATTTTACATAATCAAGTGTTGGCAAGCATGTAGAAGAACAGGAGCTTTTGATATGCAGTCAACAGAAGTGGGTACGAGTGTGGATCAAATTAGAAGGTAGAAACCACACAGCAGGTTAAAAAGTTTAGTATAAAGAATTATTAACTATAATAAAAGAGTAACTATATGAAGCCTCTCTGTTGCCCCAGGGCAGAGGGAGAGTACCCAAGGAAGGACAGTCTTGACAGGGGCTCAGACTCATTGGAGAAGGCGGCTCATTTCACCTGTTAGTAAAGTTCACTGGTTTGGCTAGGTTGGAGCTGGTCCCCACAGCTGGGAGAGCAGTAGGACACCCCTGCGCAGGCGGCGGCGGCAGGTGATCGGCGACTGGTGGGGTAGGCATGCAAAGGGAGTCCAGGTCCTGGCACGGGCAGGAGCCTTTCACACAGGACTGTGGGAAGGTTATTGCCAGACTGTGGCTTCCAGGTCATGTTTTGGGTCTCTGTCTGGGTCAGGCTCCATTGCATGTCCTCATGCTTACACCACTGACCCCCGCCCATGCCTAAACTAGTAGGAAAGCCTCTTCCTCCTGCAATGTGCTTCCAATTCCCTCCTCTGAGAAAGGTTAACGTCACGCTCACTTTCAAGGAGAAATACATAAAGGAATTCAGTTGTTCATCACAGGGCATATAATGAAGTGTGAATTCAGAGCTGAGAAGCAAACAACTAAGCGCAGATACATTAAACCATTTTTGTAGGATAATCTGGGAACATAGTCCTTTTGTATTGAAGATTTGTATTCTTTATTACTTAGCAATTACTCTCCTAAAAATACATTCTGGAGAATCTCTGGCACATATTTGTTCACACTAATGTTCATTTTAACATTGTTCATAATAGCAAGAATTGGAAACAATGTATGTGTCTATTTATGAAAAATTGACAAATAATGTATTCAAACAATGAGAATATTGCAGCATCAAAATGAACTAACAAAACTATTCATATCGCTATTGATCACTATTCCAAACAAACTATTAAGTGGAACATAGCAAATGGAAAAGAATTAAATACACCTGCAAATGTAGGCTGTGTATTTCTTTGTTGATACATCCCTATGTAGTAAAACTATATAAAAAAGTTGTGGATATGTTAAATACCAAACTCAGTTTATGGGTTAACTCTGGAAAATTTGTTTGTGCTGTTATATGATGCTTCAATTAACAATCGTAGGAGAGGGAAAAAAGTGTTTTCTTTCTCTACCCATCTTAGGTTTATTGGCTAGGGCCCTGTAAAATATACAAAAGACAGACTAACAAGAAATTTATCAACATGCATCACACATACTCATGATACTCATGGGGACACTCAGGGGACCTTGGGCTTATACGGTATGTTAAAAGAACAATAAATTAAAAAATAGTGACAACGCAAAGGAAAAGGACTGAGTTTTCAGAACAGCAAATTATGGAAAGGTATATATACATATATATGTGTGTGTGTGTGTAAGAACTAATAAAAAATGAAAGTATTAGCCCTTTAGTAAAGTTTGTTATACAGTTTTTGGGTGCCTCTTTGGGCTGATAAGGATCTAGAGTTGTCTCTGGTGATAAAAGTCTGTCCTTCCTGGTAGAGATGGGATGGGGAACACCTTTACAAATTTCTTTCCTGCTCTCAGGCAAATAGAGGGAGGGCAGAGAGTTTTTCTTGTATTTGTTTGTTCTCAATTGCCTTCAACTCAAAATGGTCCTTATGCCAAAGTGGTATATTTTGGGGTGGCACATTTTATTCTTACTAAAAATCAAGGAAATACTGCAAAAATGTAAGATTTGACAAAGTTGAACATTGTATACAAAGATATTCATTTAACAGTTCCCTTTCAGTATACTTGAAGTATTAAAAATCATCTTATACAAGGGTAAATTGAGGCTCAGAGGGCTAAGTGATTTGTCCAATAACTTCTTAGTTTTTACTAGAGTTGATAAAAAGAATCCATGTCTTCTAAGTTCTAATTAGTTACGTTTTCCTACATATTACCACTGGTGCAAGTAGCGAGGACCCAGCATGTCCTTCCATTCCCAAGCCAATGCATTTAGGCAAGAGAATGTACTACTTTATACATTTTCCCTAGAGGAGCAGGCTCAACTGTACAGAATTCACTGGAGATACTCTACCTCACATACTGCCCAAGGGCTGACTGACACTTCCTTTTTCTCCTGTGGTCCTAGGGTCGTCATTGTGATTGTCAACAGTGTGGAATTTATTTACTTTGTTCCTAAGGGAACATGTCGTGGGAGGTATTCATGATCCCATCGGAAGATGAACCGTGGCTATCTAAATCTCCAAAGCTTCAACTGGTCAATTAGATAAAACAATGGTATCACTCCAATTTGACACAAGAAAAAGGCATCTATAAATATCACTACGCAGAAGAGATTAATCCCACAACAGCAAAACTGAAGAAATTAATTTACAGTCTGATATGCATTATATCAGGTAGGTTATATCTGAAAAAGATATACATTAAAATAGCTTGTGTCTAGCTATGTGTTCATTCATATTGTGCCTTAGAGAGGATCTGTAAATGGGAGAAAAAAGTATTAGAAGTGAAAAAAGGAGTCAAGATGAGGTTGTTCGTGTGTCTTAGCATGACTGGGAGAACTTCTGAGACATTATGTAAAAAGGTGAAATATTCTTGAGAGGTTCTGACAAACTGTGATTGTATTTAGAAAAATCCATTAGGACACTCTTACTACCACTTAACCAAATTAAATAAACACACAAGTCAAGGCTATATCTTTCTTTGTGGATACATGCCTATACAGGAGAATTATTAAAAAAGTATGGTAATGTTAAATACCAAACTCAGTTAAATATTTATACTTGTATATATTTGCATTAATGATTTATGCAATGAATAAATGATTAATGATTAAAGTGAATGAGATAGTATAAATTTAACTATAGAATTAAAGTGAAAATTTCTTCTTTTTAAAGTATCTAATTTCTATCAATTTTTAAAAGTTGGTAAACAAAATATAGATCTAATACAACAAATAAATATTCAAATAGCATACAAATAAATGCTCTATGCTGCAATTTAAAAGGATTATTTTATTCTTTTTGCATTTTGTGGTTTGATTATTGGCACTGGTTTTAATGACTTAATATGAGCTTATATTACTAATAAGATGAAATATTTTTGTCCTACCTAGAGATGAAGCTTATATAGGTGGTTTATGGTCTGGCGAGTTTGAGACCATTCACTGGGAAGGCCTCTGAGCACAGGAAGATTAGAAGGTA
Source organism: Phataginus tricuspis (assembly GCA_029783875.1). Classification (NCBI taxonomy): domain Eukaryota; kingdom Metazoa; phylum Chordata; class Mammalia; order Pholidota; family Manidae; genus Phataginus; species Phataginus tricuspis. Next base: position 18,170 of record JAQQAC010001534.1, read on the forward strand.
GAAATGTTGAGTAAATGAGAGATATTAGGTGAAACATATTCAATTAACACTAAAACACACTTATAGAGAATATTCCATGCACATCTTTATACCAAATCCTGTGAATGATATATAAGAAGCACAAAAACGCAAGAAGCTGTTGATATGGCCAGGGAAGAATATCCACATAAAAACTGTTACCTTCAGAGAGCACATAACATACATACAAGCAAAGAACTACAGCAAAATTAGGAAAAAGAGAAAATTCAAGTTCAGCCTCTGAGAAGGCTTTTAGGGGAGAGGGCATTTGCATTGGGATAGATTATCTGTGAATCACATGAGAAAATGAAAATACAGTGCTTACCAGCCTAGTAAATGTTGCACATTTAAATAAATAATCCTTTTGAATTGCAGCATAGAGAAAATACTTTACTTGTTGTATTAGAACTATATTTTGTTTACCAACTTTTAAAAACTGATAGAAATGAGATACTTTAAAAAGAAGAAATTTTCACTCTAATTTTAGAGAGTTAAATTTATCCTGTCTCATTCACTTTAGTCATTAATCGTTGCATAACTCATTAATGCAAAGATACACAACTATCTATCTATCATCTATCATCTATCTATCTATCTATCATTTGCTTTTTGCTAGAGAGTAGTATACAGTATAGGTAAAACCAGACCATATATGCTGGGCTGTCATGCTAAGGACTATCAATTTTATTTTTTATTTTTTTACCCTAAGTTGTGATGAGATGTTAAAAGTGGTTGAGTGAGGTCCAGGAAACAGTAAGATTTACAACCTGGGAGAATAATAGTGACAGTTACATAGAAAGAAAAGTTTAAAGGGAAAAAGAGCTGAGTTGTGAGTTGAGGTCTAAGCTGTCTATGTAGCATTCATCACCATAAAACTGTCAGTAACATGCTTGGAATATCGAACTGTGGCGAGAAATGGCGCTGAAAAATTAAAGGTCATCACACAGAGGTGATAATTGATGCCATAGAGCTGAATGGAATGCCCAAGGAAGACAGGGAACACATGGGAGAGAGGAAGAAAGACTCATAAGGATACAAAGTGAGACCTAAAAAGAATTCAAGATGTGCAGAAGTCGGAGAAATCTACTTATAAAGCTGGGCATGGATGAAGGAAGATAATGTTAAAAGTTCTGAGAGGAAAATCAGGAGTTATTTCACTTAAGAGTACAGGAAAATTAGCTATTATAACTTTGAGGACATGATAAAAGTTTCCTTACTGTGGCAGCAAAAGACATGGCTGAATGTGGCATGGTCTGAAGAGGTGGAAAGGAAGTGGACTGGTAACATATAGATCTTTCAAGAAATTCATTGGAAAAAAAAAAAAAAGAATAAATTAAGGGGAAAAAACCAACCAAAGAAGTAGAAGAATTTAAGTTCTTTTTTCTCTCTGATGAGTCAGACTAAGCACTTTGTCAGTAGATGCAAAGTTAAATAAGAGAGGGAGAGACTAAAATGCAAGCTAAAGATAGCTTAACTCAGTGGCTCTCCACTTGTGGTGACTTTGACTCTCACCCCACCTGACATTGGCAATGTCTAGGTAAGTTTGGTTGCCACACTTGGGAAGAAAGTGCTATTGGCATCTATTGGGTAAGCCACGGACAGATGCTACTAAACATCTTATGTGCACAGGACATCTCCGTAGCAAGGATTATCCAACCCCAAACATCAATAGTGCCCTAGCTGAGAAAACCTGGCTTAACTAAAGAACCAATATTTCATAGTAGTTGGAAGTACTAGAATCAAGAGCATGTAGTTTCAATTTTAGTATAATGTAAATTGGATGGGTTTCATATCATGAAACTGAAACTAAAACAGTGGAGAAATGGAGTATCGGAGAGATGAGCCCTGGAGTCAAAGGTCAAGGTTCAAAATCTAGCTAGTTGACTTTCCAGGTATGTAACTCTACAGAAGTTACTTATCATCTCTGTGATTCTGATTTCTTCTTATAAACTGGGATTAAGGAGTGTGTTTACCATGGACTATGATAGGAAGATTCAATTAATATACTAAAGTGCTTAGAGAACAGCGCCTGGCACTTTGCTGGTCAATCAGCAAGTGCCTGGCACTTAGTAAATGTTAAACATTACTTTTATTATCTGATTTCAAATCCCCACTAAGATTAGGCAGCCCTTACTCTGCCTAGAGATTACTAAACCTTTCTGAGCCTTCGTTTTCTCTTCTGAAGTTCAGGAGGAATCATGCTTTCCCCTCAGGTCTGTCATAAAGATCACTTGATACAACATGAATGCAAACATCTAACTCAGCAGATACTACCAGAAGGGTCTTGACACATCAAAGCTTTCTTTTCCATTCTCTTTCATATTTTGGAATTATTATTCATCAGTCACTAAAAATCTACCACATTCTTTTTTTTTTTCATATTTCTTTGTGGTCCTTGCACGAAGGCAACATTTTATGGTTGCTGACATGTTTTACTCTTGTACAATTTAATTTATCTCCTATGCGTTTTTTTTTAGGGGGCGTTTTTTTGCTATTATTAATATACAATTACATGAACAACATTATGGTTACTAGATTCCCCCATTACCAAGTCCCCATCACAAACACCATGCAGTCACTGTCCACCAGCGTAGTAGGATGTTATAGAATCACAACTTGTCTTCTCTGTGTTATACTGCCTTCCCCATTCCCCCCACTCCACCCCCACCCCCGCTATCTTATGTGTACTAATTGTTATAGCCCTTCTTCCCCCTTATCCCTCCATTCCCACCCTTCTTCCCCAGTCCCTTTCCCTTTGGTAACTATTAGTCCATTCTTGGGTTCTGTGAGTCTGCTGCTGTTTTGTTCCTTCAGTTTTTCTTTGTTCTTATACTACAAAGATGAGTGAAATCATTTGGTACTTGTCTTTTTCTGCTTGGGTTATTTCATTGAGCATAATACCCTCTAGCTCCATCCATGTTGTTGCAAATGGTAGGATTTGTTTTCTTCTTATGGCTGAATAATATTCCATTGTGTATATATACCACCTCTTCTTTATCCATTCATCTACTGATGGACATTTAAGTTGCTCTCATTTCTTGGCTATTGTAAATAGTGCTGCGATAAACATAGGGGTGCATCTATCTTTTTGAAACTGGGCTGCAGCATTTGTTGGGTAAATTCCTAGGAGTGGGATTCCTGGCTCAAATGGTACTTCTATTTTTAGTTTTCTGAGCAACCTCCATACAGCTTTCCACAATGGTTGTACTAATTTACATTCCCACCAGCAGTGTAGGAGGGTTCCCGTTTCTCTACATCCTTGCCAACATTTGTTGTTGTTTGTCTTTTGGATGGTTGCCATTCTAACTGGTGTGAGGTGATAGCTCATTGTGGTTTTAATTTGCATTTCTCTGATAACTAGTGATGTGGAGCATCTTTTTATGTGCCTGTTGGTCATCTGAATTTCTTCTTTTGAGAAGTGTCTGTTCATGTCCTCTGCCCATTTTTTAATTGGCTTATTTGCTTTTTGTTTGTTGAGGTGCGTGAGGTCTTTATATAATTTGGATGTCAACCCCTTATCAGATATGTCATTTATGAATATATTCTCCCATACTGTAGGAAGTCTTTTTGTTCTACTGATGGTATATCTTGCTGTACAGAAGCTTTTTAGTCTGATATAGTCCCACTTGTTCAGTTTTGCTTTTGTTTCCCTTGCCCAGGGAGATATGTTCATGAAGAAGTTGCCCATGTTTATGTCCAAGAGATTTTTGCCTATTTTTTTCTAAGAGTTTTATGGTTTCATGACTTACATTCAGGTCTTTGACCCATTTTGAGTTTACTTTTGTGTATGGGGTTAGACAGTAATCCAGTTTCATTCTCTTACATGTAGCTGTCCAGTTTTGCCAACACCAGCTATTGAAGAGGTTGTTATTTCCCCATTGTATATCCATGTCTCCTTTATCGTATATTAATTGACCATATATGCCTGGGTTTATATCTGGGCTCTCTATTCTGTTCCACTGGTCTGTGGGTCTGTTCTTGTGCCAATACCAAATTGTCTTGATTATTGTAGGTTTGTAGTATAGCTTGAAATCAGGGAGCATAATTCCCCCTGCTTTATTCTTCCTTCTCAGGATTGCTTTGGCTATTCAGGGTCTTCGTGGTTCCATATGAATTTTAGAATTATTTGCTCTAGTCCATTGAAGAATGCTGTAGGTATTTTGATAGGGATTGCATTGAATCTGTAGATTGCTTTAGGCAGGATGGCCATTTTGACAATATTAATTCTTCCTATCCATGAGCATGGATGTGTTTCCATTTATTGGTATCTTCTTAATTTCTCTCATGAGTGCCTTGTAGTTTTCAGGGTATAGGTCTTTCACTTCCTTGGTTAGGTTTACTCCTAGTTATTTTATTCTTTTTGATAAAACTGTCAATAGAATTGTTTTCCTGATTTTTCTTTCTGCTAGTTCATTGTTAGTGTATAGGAATGCAACAGATTTCTGTGTATTAATATTGTATCCCACAACTTTGCTGAATTCATATATTAGATCTAATAATTTTGGAGAGGATTCTTTAGGGTTTTTTATGTACAATATCATGTCATCTGCAAACAGGGACAGTTGACTTCTTTCTTGCCAATCTGGATGACTTTTATTTTTTGTGTTGTCCGATTGCCATGGTTAGGACCTCCAGAACTATGTTGAATAAACCAAATTATTTTATTTACATATATTACATTCATACAATAACTATTTTATTAGGTTGAATTCTTCATTTTACATAACAAGTTCATTAACTTGAACAAGAACAACTTCATTTTTGAAATGAAGAAACAGAGTCCGACACAGGATAAGATAATTAATTTATGGTATTGAGAATCTTCTCAGTTATTGCTCCCTTATATATATTATAAACACTGATTCATTGTTGCTAATGCATTGATTTAATTTTTGTGGGTCATCTTAAATTTTTGCTCTGACTCCAAAGTCCACTTGTAAATACCTAATGCAGAATGTGGACCAATATGTGGCATATCCAAAATATGGGACAGTGAAATGTTTCTCTGAACATTCTTGCATGAGTAAATGGAACCATTCTCTGCTTGACAGGTTCCCGGTGTGGGCTGCAATGACGCTGTAGGGTCAGACAGCTTTCCCCTTCTTTCTTTCTAGGTTTTTTGACTGGAGGATTAATTAAGTTGACATACAACAGATTAACAGGAGAAAAACAAATTTAATTTTGTATATATGGGAGCCCAATAAAAAATATGAGACTCAAAGAAGTGACCAAAGCAGGAAGTTTTTATACCTTTGAAACAAAGGAACAACAAATTTGTGAATAACTGAGAAGACAACAGGGTTTGGGGTTGGGGTCGTAAATTAGTGAAGAAGTAACAAGGTTTGTTTATACAGCCTCCTCAGTTGGAAATTCCCTATCTCTAGTGATAAGTCTTCTTTCCTCTTGGTGTAGGGAAGGGACGTTTTGCATGGGAGATTTATCACATGAGGAACAAGAGCCCTTGCACTGGCTGTTTCTCAAGTAAACTTAATTCAAAATAATCAGTATGCCAATATGCCATATTTTGGAGTGGCATATTCTGCTTCTCTTCAACATCCATCTAAATGACAGGGTATGTTGATCAAAGGATACAAAGTTTTAGATATGCAGGATGAATAAGTTCTGGAGATCTAACGTACAGCATGGTGACTATAGTTAATAGAATGTATCGTATACTTGGAATTTGCTAAGAGAGTAGATCGTAATTGTATGCACCAAAAGAAAAAGGTAACTATGTGGTAATAGATATGTTAATTAGCTTGATTGTGGTAATAATTTCACATTGTATATCAAAAAAATCACATTGCTTACCTTAAATATATGTAATTTTTAAAGAATTCATATTGTGGTTTATTGAGTTTCCAACATCTACATCAACTAATAAACAAAGAGAAGATCTAATTATGATTATGCAACAGAATAATATATGTAATTTTTATTTGTCAAATATTATCTCAACAAAGCTGAGGGGAAAAATGAGAGGCAAGTGTTGTCTTCTAGGACATAGGAAGACTTTGGCTTCTTGTATGAAATGAGTAAGCAGTAGAAGATGTTTGCACCCTTACATGGGGCTAGGATGCCATCACACTCTTAGGTTCCTTACTAAAACTGTGGTCCAATTAATTGTCAGAGCTAATACAATTTCCTAAAATAGAACTTATTGAATATTTTCACAGTTCAATGAAATTAGATTTATATAGTAGAGCTATATCTTTACAGGAAGAACTGAGATGCAAATTTGAAATAACTATTAGGATTATTCTGATTCCAAATAAAACATTTTTATGAGCATGGGACATTTACAACTTCATCATTTTATTTCTCCAGGCAAAAGTAAATCCTAAAACAATGATTCTTTCATTAATTATAAAGCTGTATTAATAAGGTCATGGAGAACAATAAGCAGGGGAACACAAGTTTGGCCTAAACCTATTTTTTTCCATCTTTCCTCCCTCCCAGTTTTACTGAGAATAATTGACATACATTACTGTATAAGTTTAACGTGTACAGTTTGTTGGTTTGATTTACATATATTGCAATATGATTACCACAATAGTTTTAAATCCATCATCTCATGTAGATTCAATAAAAAAAAGATTCTCCTTGTGATGAAAACTTTTAGGATCTACTCTCTGAACAAATTTCTGGCCTAAACCTAATAATTTTGATGGGCAAAGAGAATGGAAAATTATGTGCTAATTAGGTGTTAAATAATCAAGCAAAAGTGAGTTTTAGATAATTAAGGTAACATTATAGTATGAATTTAAAGAAATGATCCAGATGAATAATTGACAAACTGGGTTGTAACTATAGACCTGGATAATATATATTTAACAGTGTCTCCTTAGTAGGAATTGTCTAAGTTAATTGTTTAAATATGATTCCTGCAATAGCAGTGAGGCAAAAAAATTTGTTAATATGGGGACATTTAACATATTAAGAATGTCTATTAAATTATAATTACTTTGATAGAAGAATATCATGAGTTATCATCTTTAAACTTTAAAACCTGTAAAGGTGGGTTTCTCCCTTTTCTGAGATACTGAATTAAAGCTCAGAAAAGACAGTCTAAAGTGCAACAGTGTGACTTTACATCACACAATAAACATTAAGCCATGCATATCCCTTGGACAGTTAAAGAGAACCTGTACTTAAGGATTTAGTACAATTAATGATTGAAAATGACCGCAAGACAAACAGATCTAAATTATTTCTGCCAATCCACAAGGCCCACAGAGTTGGTTTTAGGTCACTCTTCTAGTTTTGTGAACATGATTCAGTTCACAGGTGAGCTTATTTACTACTGTGTAACAGACAATTTAGACTATCCAAAAGATCAGTTCTAATGAGACTGATAATATTATTCAGCATTGTTTAGACATGATCATAAGCTCCTTCCTACTCTCCAGATATATTATCATATTCTTTCAAAACTGTTTATTCAGCAAATGCACATTACATCTGGGATCTCAGAATCCTTCATGTCAGAGTGTTCTCAGTTTGTAATTCTAATGCCTTCTTGTTTCTCCTCCCTTAGGAGTGTTTCGGAGCAAGTCTGCAGCCCAGATCCATGGATAAGGTCAATTCTTCAGTGGTGTCTGAGTTTGTGTTGCTGGGACTCTCTAGTTCTCAGGAACTCCAGCTTTTCTTTTTTGTTTTCTTCTCGGTATTGTATGTGGTCATTGTGCTGGGAAACCTTCTCATCATCATCACAGTGACTTCTGATAACAGCCTGCACTCCCCCATGTACTTTTTCCTGGGAAACCTCTCCTTGGTGGATATCTGTCAGGCTTCTTTCGCCACCCCTAAGATGATTGCAGATTTTCTGAGTGAACACAAGACCATCTCCTTCAGTGGCTGCATAGCCCAGATTTTTTTCATTCACCTTTTTACTGGAGGAGAGATGGTGCTACTTGTTTCCATGGCCTATGACAGATATGTAGCCATATGCAAACCCCTGCACTATGTCGTCATCATGAGCCGAAGGACGTGCACAATCCTGGTTATGATCTCCTGGGCTGTGGGCTTGGTGCACACATTAAGCCAGTTGTCATTTACTGTGAACTTGCCGTTTTGTGGACCTAATGTAGTAGACAGCTTTTTTTGTGACCTTCCTCGACTGACCAAACTTGCCTGCCTGGACTCTTACATCATTGAAATACTAATTGTAGTCAACAGTGGAATTCTTTCCCTAAGCACTTTCTCTCTCTTGGTTGGCTCTTATATCATTATTCTTGTCACTGTCTGGTTTAAGTCATCCACTGCAATGGCCAAGGCATTTTCTACATTGGCTGCCCATATCACTGCAGTAATATTATTCTTTGGACCTTGCATCTTCATCTATGTATGGCCCTTTACCACTTACCCTGTGGATAAAGTTCTTGCTATATTTTATACCATTTTCACCCCCATTCTAAACCCCATTATTTACACATTAAGGAACAGGGATATGAAGGCTGCCATGAGGAAGATTGTGACTTATTACCTGAGGCACAAGAAAACTTCTGAAATGCCACTAGTAGTGAGGAATCCCCTTTATTAATATACAATTCTTACAAATTCCTCAAATCAGTACTCCATCTATAAATATCTTCAATGTGTTCTTGTGGCCTGTCTCAACTCTGGTGAAAGTAATGAAGACAATGATATAGACAGTATTCAATGGATATTAAAAAGTCTTTTCCTAGATATCACTTAAGCAAAAGTTAAATACCAGAAAATATGAAAAAACTATGTCATGATTATTGGTTGTGGAAATAAAGTATGGAATGGCTGTCTATGGATACTATCAATTCATTCACTGTTTTACTTACAGGTAATATGAATACGATGGAAAAAAGATTCAGTACGTGATTCTTTGGTGGGCATACACTATTTTTCTGATCTTATGAGTTTCCCAATTTATATACCTGAAAAATCAACCATCTATCTATATATCTAATAGTAATTAAGAATTGAACTATGAGACTGAATTTTAATAAGAATTTAATTATGAAATTGAAAAAAATCAATCATCTATCTATATCTATCTATCTGTCTATCTATCTATCTATCTATCTATCTATCTATCTATCTAATAGTAATTAAGAATTTAACTATGAAACTGAATTTTCCCAACCAGGGGATAGACACTCCACTGATTTTAAGACAAATGCATAGACTTAATTGGAGATTCTTAAATTATGAGATCCCTCCCCCAACATCAATTACACCTATCTCATGTTATTTTCCAATAACTAACAATACCTGATAATATGGAATTATACATAACCAGGAGCTGGCATTTCAAATCTTTCATCTAATGAGATTTCTTTGATCAGTTAATTTCAGTTTCCTCTGAAATTATGAGTTGTAGAAGAGAGAGAATTTTTAAAGCTGAACCATTTCAATGCCAACTTTTTAGTCTGTGTTCTGAGTAGCTGTGCAGCCCTCTTTGCATTTGGACCAAAGATGGAGTTCTTAGTGAAAGTGAGTCAACGTTAAACATACTTCCCAACTGTAACCTGGTTCCCACAGGACTCCTGGATCTCTACCCTGGACTGTAGGGACCATTAAGGGATTTATTAATGTTGGTTT
>JAQQAC010001537.1:0-12883 GCA_029783875.1 Phataginus tricuspis
ATGCCCCATTCAAGTAGTATGGAAGCCTGTCCAATGGGAAAAACATAGTAAACTGCATTAGAAAGCTGTTCTTTCTGTACTGCACTCTAACTCCCAGAGATAAGCGTCCTGTGAATAGGACTTAGCCCTAGCATTAAGGGGAGCTGCAGAGGAAACACTTTCTAATATCAGCCGTTGTAAGCAAACTGCATTTCAAATCAGTTTTTCAGTGAAGTAAGGCTTTGTGCAAGGCCCCATTCATGTAACAAGGAAACCTCTCCAATGGGATATGGAAAAGATAGTAAACTTTGCAGTAGGAAGCTCTTCTTTCTGTATGCACCCTAACTCCCAGAGAGAGCGAAGTGTGCTGCGAATAGATCTTAGCACTAGCATTAAGGGAACCTGCAGAAGAAACACTTTCTAATAACAGCAGTTGTACGCAAACAGCATTTGTTTTTATTATTTTTATTTTAATATATTATTATTTTTAATTTTTAATTTTAATTTTAATTTTTTTACAAGTTATTTGTTATCATTAACCTACAGTTACATGTGCAATATTATGGTGATTAGACTACCCCCTTCATCATGTCCCCGCCACCAACCACATTACAGTCACTGTCTATCTGCGTAGTGACATGCTATAGAGTCACTACTTGTTTTCTCTGAGTTGTACAGCCCTCCCAGGGCCCACGCTACCTTACATCTGCTAATCATAATATCCCTTTTACTCTCTTATTCCTCCCTTCTCACACATCTTCCCCAGTCCCTTTCCCTTTGGTAACTATTAGTCCGTTCTTGGGTTCTGTGAGTCTGCTGCTGTTTTGTTCCTTCAGTTTTTTTCTTTGTTCTCATACTCCACAAATGAGTGTAATCATTGGATACTTGTCTTTTTCGGCTTGGCTTATTTCACTGAGCATAAATACCCTCTAACTCCATCCATGTTGTTGCAAATGGTAGGATTTGTTTTCTTCTTATGGCTGAATAATATTCCATTGTGTATATGTACCACATCTTCTTAATCCATTCATCTACTGATGGACACTTAGGCTGCTTCCATTTCCTGGCTATCGTAAATAGTGCTGCAATAAACATAGGGGTGCATCCGTCTTTTTGAACCTGGGCTGATGCATTCTTAGGGTAAATTCCTAGGAGTAGGATTCCTGGGTCGAATGGTATTTCTAATTTGAGTTTTTCGAGGAACCTCCATACTGCTTTCCACAATGGTTGAACTAAATTGCATTCCCACCAGCAGTGTAGGAGGGTTCCCTTTTCTCCACATCCTCGCCAACGTTTGTTGTTGGTGTTTTGGATGTTGGCCACCCTCACTGGTGTGAGGTCATATCTCATTGTGGTTTTAATCAGCATTTCTCTGATGACCAGCGATGTGGAGCATCTTCTCATGTGCCTGTTGGCCATCTGAATTTCTTCTTTAGAAAAGTGTCTATTCATGTCCTCTGCCCATTTCTTAATTACATTATTTGCTTTTTGTTTGTTAAGGTGCGTGAGTTCTTTATATATTTTGGATGTCAACCCCTTTTCAGATGCATCATTTATGAATACATTTCCCATACTGTAGGATGACTTTTTGTTCTACTGATGATGTCCTTTGCTGTACAGGAGCTTTTCAGCTTGACATAGTCCCACTTGTTCATTTTTGCTTTTGTTTCCCTATGCTCATGAAGAAGTCGCTCAGGTTTCTGTCCAAGAGATTTTTGCCCATGTTTTTTTCTAAGAGTTTTATGGTTTCATAACTTACATTCAGGTCTTTGATCCACCGTGAGTTTACCTTTGTGTATGGGGCTAGACAGTAGTCCAGTCTCATTCTCTTACATGTAGCTGTCCAGTTTTTCCAACACCAGCTGCTGAAGAGGCTGTCATCTCCCCATTGTATATCCAAGGCTCCATTATCAAGTATTAATTGGCTGTAAATGTTTGGGTTAATGTTTGGATTTTCTATTCTGTTCCACCGGTCTGTGGGTCTGTTTTGGTGCCAGTACCAAATTGTCTTGATTACTGTGGCTTTGTAGTAGAGTTTGAAGTCAGGGAGCGTAATTCCCCCTGTTTGATCCCTCCTTCTCAGAATTGCTTTGCTATTTGGGGTCTTTTGTGGTTCCATATGAATTTTAGAGTTATTTGTTCCAGTTCATTGAAGAAAGCTGTTGGTAGTTTGATAGGGATTGCATTGAATCTGTAGATTGCTTTAGGTAGTATAGCCATTTTGACAATATTTATTCTTCCTAGCCAAGAGCATGCGATACATTTCCATTTGTTAGTGTCCTCTTTAATTTCTCCTAGGAGTGTCTTGTAGTTTTCAGAGTACAGGTCTTTCACTTCCTTGGTTAGGTTTATTCCTAGATATTTTGTTCTTTTTGATGCAATTGTGAATGGAATTGTTTTTCTGATTTCTCTTTCTGTTAGTTCATCATTAGTGTATAGGAAAGCAGCAGATTTCTGTGTGTTAATTTTGTATCCTGCAACTTTGATGAATTCAGATATTAGTTCTAGTAGTTTGGGAGTGGAGTCTTTAGGGTTTTTAATGTACAGTATCATGTCATCGGCAAAGAGTGACAATTTGACTTCTTCTTTACCAATCTTGATGCCTTTTATATCTTTGTTTTGCTGATTGCCGTGGCTAGGACCTCCAGTACTATGTTGTATAACAGTGGAGAGAGTGGGCATCCCTGTCGTGTTCCCGAACTTAGATGAAAAGCTTTCAGCTTCTCGCTGTTAAGTATGATGTTAGCTGTGGGTTTGTCATATATGGCCTTTATGATGTGGAGGTACTTGCCATCTATACCCATTTCGTTGAGAGTTTTAATCATGAATGGATGCTGAATTTTGTCAAATGCTTTTTCAGCATCTATGGAGATGATCATGTGGTTTTTGTTCTTCTTTTCGTTGATGTGGTGGATGATGTGGATGGATTTTAGAATATTGTACCATCCTTGCATCCCTGGGATGAATCCCACTTGATCATGGTGTATGATCCTCTTGATATATTTTTGAATTCGGTTTGCTAATATTTTGTTGAGTATTTTTGCATCTACGTTCATCAGGGATATAGGTCTGTAGTTTTCTTTTTTGGTGAGGTCTTTGCCCGATTTTGCTTTAGAGCGATGCTGGCTTCATAGAAAGAGTTTTTAGGTATTCCCTCCTCTTCTATTTTTTGGAAAACTTTAAGGAGAATGGGTGTTATTTCTTCTCTATATGTCTGGTTAGAATTCAGAGGTGAATCCGTCAGGTCCGGGGGTTTTGTTCTTGAGTAGTTTTTTGATTACCGATTCAATTTCGTTGCTGGTGATTGGTCTGTTTAGTTTTTCTGTTTCTTGCTTGGTCAGTCTTGGAAGGTTGTATTTTTCTAAGAAGTTGTCCATTTCTTCTAGGTTTTGCAGCTTGTTAGCATACAGATGCTCAAAATATTCTCTTATAATTCTTTGTATTTCTGTGGGGTCCGTCGTGATTTTTCCTTTCTCACTTCTTATTCTGTGATGTGTGTAGATTCTCTTTTTCTCTTAATGAGTCTGGCTAGGGGTTTATCTATTTTCTTTATTGTTTCAAAGAACCAGCTCTTTCTTTCATTGATTTTTTTCTATTGTTTTATTCTTCTCAATTTTATTTATTTCTTCTCTGATCTTTATTATGTCCCTCCTTCTGGTGAATGTGGACCTCCTTTGTTCTTCTTTTTCCAATTTCAATAATTGTATCTTTAGACTGTTCATTTGGGAATCCTCTTCCTTCTTTGAATAGGCCTGGATTGCAATATACGTTCCTCTTAGAACTGCCTTTGCTGGGTCCCACAGAAGTTGTGGCTTTGTGTTGTTGTTGTCATTAGTCTCCATATATTCTTTGATTTGGTTGTTAACCCATTGATTAATTAGGAGAATGTTGTTAAGTCTCCATATATTTGTGAGCCTTTTTGATTTCTTTCTAAGATTTATTTCTAGTTTTATACCTTTGTGATCTGAGAAGTTGGTTGGTAGGATTTCAATATTTTTGAAATTACTGAGGTTCTTTTTTTGGGGCCTCGTATGTGTTCTATTCTGTAAAATGTTCCATGTGCACTTGAGAAGAATGTGTATCCTGTTGCTTTTGGGTGCAGTGTTCTGTAGATATCTGTTAGGTCCATCTGTTCTAGTGTGTTGTTCAGCGCCTCGGTGTCTTTACTTATTCTCTGTCTGGTTGATCTATCCTTTGGAGTGAGTGGTGTGTTCAAGTCTCCTAAAATGAATGCACTGCTGTCTATTTCCTCCTTCAATTCTGTTAGTATTTGTTTCACATCTGTTGGCGCTCCTGTGTTGGGCGCATATATGTTTATAATGGTTCGGTCTTCTTGTTGGACTGACCCCTTTATCATTATGTAATGTCCTTCCTTATCTCTTGCTACTTTCTTCGTTTTGAAGTCTATTTTGTCTGACACAAGTACTGCAACACCTGCTTTTTTTCTCTTGGTTGTTTGCATGAAATATCTTTTTCCATCCCTTCACTTTTATTCTGTGTATATCTTTGGGTTTGAGGTGAGTCTCTTGTAAGCAGCATATAGATGGGTCTTGCCTTTTTATCCACTCTGTTACTCTGTGCCTTTTGATTGGTGCATTCAGTCCATTTACATTTAGGGTGATTATTGATAGATGTGTACTTATTTCCATTGCTGGCTTTAGATTCGTGTTTACCAAAGGTGCAAGGGTTGCTTCTTTACTATCTAAGAATCTAACTTAACTTTCTTGTTAAGTTATTGTGAGCGCCGTCTGGTCTTTCTTTATTTCTCCCTTCCTATTCTTCCTCCTCCATTCTTTATATATTGGGTGTTTTATTCTTTGCCTTTAGTTAGTATTTGGATGGTCTGCTTTCTTTGCTATGATTTTATTTTCTCTGGTGACATCTTTTTAGCCTTAGGGGTGCTTCCCTCTAGAGCAGTCCATTTAAGATATCCTGTCGTGGTGGTTTATGAGAGGCAAACTCTTTCAACATTTCTTTGTCTGGAAATTGTTTAATCCCTCCGTCATATTTAAATGATAATCGTGCTGGATACAGTATTCTTGGTTCGAGGTCCTTCTGTTTCATTACATTAAATATATCATGCCATTCTCTTCTGGCCTGTAAGGTTTCTGTTGAGAAGTCTGATGATCGTCTGATGGGTTTTCCTTTGTAGGTGATCTTTTTTATCTCTCTAGCTGCCTTCAATACTCTGTCTTTATCTTTGACCTTTGCCATCTTAATTATTATGTGTCTTGGTGTTGTCTTCCTTGGGTCCCTTGTGTTTTGAGTTCTGTGGGCTTCCGTGGACTGTGAGACTATTTCCTTCCCCAGTGTGGGAAAGTGTTCAGCAATTATTTCTTCAAAGACACTTTCTATCCCTTTTCCTCTCTCTTCTGCCTCTGGTACTCCTATAATGCCAATATTGTTCCGTTTGGCTCGGTCACACAGTTCTCTTAATATTCTTTCATTCCTAGAGATCCTTTTTTCTCTCTGTACCTCAGATTCTTTGTATTCCTCTTCTCTAGTTTTGATTTCATTTATCGTCTCCTCCACCGTATCCAATCTGCTTTTAACACCGTCCATTGTGTTCCTCAAGGATTGGATCTCTGACCGGAATTCATTCCTGAGTTCTTGAATATCTTTCTGTACCTCCATGAGCATGAGCATGTGAATGATTTTTATTTTGAACTCCATTTCAGGGAGAGTCATAAGGTCCATATCATCAAAATCTTTCTCAGGAGTTGTATTCATAATTTTACTCTGGACCAGGTTCCTTTGGCATTTCATATTTGTGTATGGAGCCCTCTAGTGCCCAGAAACTCTACTCTCTGGAGCTGCTCTGCCCCTGAAGCAATGTCAGTGATTGTAGGGGAGTGGTATTGGTGCCTCGGGGGAGGAAAGGGCTGTTTCCTGGCTGCTATGCCTGTCTCCACTCTCTGAACCGGTGGGCTGAGCCCAGAGGTATAAGCCTCAGTGCTTTGCCTTTTAAGTTGCTGTAGACAGAACCTCACTCCGGCTGGCCCAACACCAGGGGAGGGCTTCCAGGTTTGCAAGCCCTGTGGGGCTGGCCAGGCGAAAGGTGCACTAGTCTGCCTGTCACAGAAGGGGTTCCTGGAGCCGTGTAGGCAGCCAGGGAGCTGGCACACATGATCAGAAAACCCCCAATCTGCTGGGCATAGTACACCCGTACAATCCTGTTCACCTGTCCTTTCTTCCAAGCAGCAAGCTCTGTGCAGTCCTTGCCCCCTCAGCAGGCCTCCTTCCAAGGTCCTGCCTGCCAGTAAGTCTCTCAGACTGCCTGCACCTCCCCTGTCCCAGAGCAGCTGGGTATGGATCCCTGATCTCACAAGCAGCCGGAATCTTAGTCTCTCCAGGAACTCCGCCTGTCTTAGCTTTCCAAGCTCCTAATTACAGGAGTATCATGAAAGCACCATGAAATGTAGGATGTGCTCCCAGAATAGATCCGCAGAGTTAGGTAGGTATTCAGCAGTCCCAGTTCTCCACTCCCTCTCTGCTCTGTTCCTGTTCCTCCTGCCGGTGAGCTGGTGTGGGCGAAGGGCTTGGATCCCACAGGACCACAGCTTTAGTACATTACCGTTTTCTGTGAGGGCTGCTCTTGTCTCCAGGGGTATGCAGTTTATTGTAGTTGTCTTTCCCGTTGCTCTTTCAATAGAAGTGGTAGTAGCTTTATTTTCATATTATATGCGGTTTTAGGAGGAAGCCTCTGTCTAACCTTTCACGCCACCATCTTTAATCTGTTCACTGCATTTGGATTCAGTTTACCTTCTGTGAAATACGGCCTTGCCCGAAGCCCCATTCAAGTAATAAGGAAGCCTCACCAATGGGATATGGAGAACATTTTACCCTTTGCAGTTGAATGCTGTTCATTCAGTATGTAATCTAAAAGCCAGAGATAAGTGTGCTGCATATAGGTCTTAGCCATAGCATTAAGGGGAGCTACAGAAGAAACACTTTCTAATAACAGCAGTGGCATGCAAACTGCATTTGGATTGCGTTTAGCTTCAGCAAAATAAGGACTTGCCCGATGCCCCGTTCAAGTAATAAGAAAGCCTCCCGAATGTAATAGGAAAAACATTGTAAACTTTGCATTAGAAAGCTCTTCTCTCTCTATTGCACTCTAACCACAGAGATAATTGTGCTGTGAATAGGTCTAATCCCTAGCATTCAGGGGAGCTGCAGAGGAAACCCTTTCTAATATCAGAGTTGTAAGCAAACTGCATTTGGATTCCGTTTAGTTTCAGTGAAATAAGGCCTTGTGCTATGCCCCAATCAAGTAGTAGGGAAGCCTCTCCAACGGGATAGGGAAAATAGTAAACTTTGCAGGAGAAAGCTGTTCTTTCTGTATTTCACTCTAACTGCCAGATACAAGTATGCTGCGAATAGGTCTTAGCCCTAGCATTCAGAGGAGCTGCAGAAGAAACACTTTCTAATATCAGCAGTTGTAAGCAACTGCATTTCGATTCCATTTAGTTTCAGTGAAATAAGGCCTTGCGCGATGCCCCAATCAAGTAGTAGCTAAGCCTCTCCAATGGGATCGGGAAAACACAGTAAACTTTGCAGTAGAAAGCTCCTCTTTCTGTATTGCACATTAACTCCCAGAGATAAGTGTGCTGCGAATAGGCATTAGGCCCAGCATTAAGGGGAGTTGCAGAAGAAACACTTTCTAATATTAAAAGTTTAAGCAGACTGCATTTGGATTCAGTTTAGTTTCCGTGAAATAAGGCCTTGTGCGATGCCACATTCAAGTAGTATGGAAGCCTGTCCAATGGGAAAAACATAGTAAACTTTGCATTACAAAGCTGTTCTTTCTGTATTGCACTCTAACTCCCAGAGATAAGTGTGCTGTGAATACGACATAGCCCTAGCATTAAGGGGAGCTGAAGAAGAAACACTTTCTAATATCAGCAGTTGTAAGCAGACTGCGTTTGGATTCAGTTTGGTTTCCGTGAAATAAGGCGTTTTGCGATGCCCCAATCAAGAAGTAGGGAAGCTTTTCCAACGGGACAGGGAAAACATAGTAAACTTTGCAGTAGAAAGCTGTTCTTTCTGTATGCCCTCTAACTCCCATAGATAAGAGGGCTGCAAATAGATCTTAGCACTAGCATTAAGGGAACCTGCAGAAGAAACACTTACTAATAACAGCAGTTGTACGCAAACTGCATTTGTTTTATTTTTATTATTTTTATTTTAATATTTTATTATTTTTTATTTTTATATTTTAATTTTAATTTTTTTTTTACAAATTATTTTGGTATCATTAACCTAAAGTTACATGTGCAATATTACGGTGATTAAACTACCCTCTTCATCATGTCCCCCCCACCAACCACATTATAGTCACTGTCTATCTGCGTAGTGACATGCTATAGAGTCACTACTTGTTTTCTCTGAGTTGTACGGCCCTCCCGGTACCCACGCTACCTTACATCTGCTAATCGTAATATCCCTTTTACCCTCTTATCCCTCCCTTCCCACACATCTTCCCCAGTCCCTTTCCCTTTGGTAACTATTACTCCGTTCTTGGGTTCTGTGAGTCTGCTGCTATTTTGTTCCTTCAGTTTTTTTCTTTGTTCTCATACTCCACAAATGAGTGAAATCATTGGATACTTGTCTTTTTCGGCTTGGCTTATTTCACTGAGCATAATACCCTCCATGTTACATTCCATGTTGTTGCAAATGGTCGGATTTGTTTTCTTCTTATGGCTGAATAATATTCCATTGTGTATATGTACCACATCTTCTTAATCCATTCATCTCCTGATGGACACTTAGGCTGCTTCCATTTCCTGGCTATTGTAAATAGTGCTGCAATAAACATAGGGGTGCATCCGTCTTTTTGATCCTGGGCTGCTGCATTCTTAGGGTAAATTCCTAGGAGTGGGATTCCTAGGTCGAATGGTATTTCTTTTTTGAGTTTTTTGAGGAACCTCCATACTGCTTTCCACAATGGTTGAACTAAATTGCATTCCCACCAGCAGTGTAGGAGGGTTCCCTTTTCTCCACATCTTCGCCAACATTTGTTGTTGTTTGTGTTTCGGATGTTCGCCACCCTCACTGGTGTGAGGTGATATCTCATTGTGGTTTTAATCAGCATTTCTCTGATGACCAGCGATGTGGAGCATCTTTTCATGTGCCTGTTGGCCATCTGAATTTCTTCATTAGAGGAGTGTCTATTCATGTCCTCTGCCCATTTCTTAATTAGATTATTTGCTTTTTGTTTGTTAAGGTGCGTGAGTTCTTTATATATTTTGTATGTCAACCCCTTTTCAGATGCATCATTTATGAATACATTTCCCATACTGTAGGACGTCTTTTTGTTCTACTGATGATGTCCTTTGCTGTACAGAAGCTTTTCAGCTTGACATAGTCCCACTTGTTCATTTTTGCTTTTGTTTCCCTATGTTCATGAAGAAGTCGCTCATGTTTCTGTCCAAGAGATTTTTGCCTATGTTTTTTTCTAAGAGTTTTATGGTTTCATGACTTACATTTAGGTCTTTGATCCACCGTGAATTTACCTTTGTGTATGGGGCTAGACAGTAGTCTAGTTTAATTCTCTTACGTGTAGCTGTCCAGTTTTTCCAACACCAGCTGCTGAAGAGGCTGTCATCTCCCCATTGTATATCCAAGGCTCTATTATCAAGTATTAATTGGCTGTAAATGTTTGGGTTAATGTTTGGATTTTCTATTCTGTTCCACTGGTCTGTGGGTCTGTTTTGGTGCCAGTACCAAATTGTGTTGATTACTGTGGCTTTGTAGTAGAGTTTGAAGTCTGGGAGCGTAATTCCCCCTGTTTGATTCCTCCTTCTCAGAATTGCTTTGGCTATTCGGGGTCTTTTGTGGTTCCATATAAATTTTAGAATTATTTGTTCCAGTTCATGGAAGAAAGGTGTTGGTATTTTGATAGGTATTGCGTTGAATCTGTAGATTGCTTTAGGTAGTATAGCCATTTTGACAATATTTATTCTTTATAACCAAGAGCATGGGATGCATTTCCATTTATTAGGGTCTTCCTTAATTTCTCCTAGGAGTGTCTTGTAGTTTTCAGAGTACAGGTCTTTCACTTCCTTGGTTAGGTTTATTCCTAGGTATTTTATTCTTTTTGATGCAATTGTGAATGGAATTGTTTTCCTGATTTCTCTTTCTGTTAGTTCATCATTAGTGTATAGGAAAGCAACAGATTTCTGTGTGTTAATTTTATATCCTGCAACTTTGCTGAATTCAGATATTAGTTCTAGTAGTTTTGGAGTGGATTCTTTAGGGTTTTTAATGTACAGTATCATGTCATCTGCGAATAGTGACAATTTGACTTCTTCTTTACCAATCTGGATGCCTTGTATATCTTTGTTTTGTCTGATTGCCGTGGCTAGGACCTCCAGTACTATGTTGAATAACAGTGGAGAGAGTGGGAATCTCTGTCGTGTTCCCGAACTTAGATGAAAAGCTTTCAGCTTCTCGCTGTTAAGTATGATGTTAGCTGTGGGTTTGTCATATATAGCCTTTATGATGTGGAGGTACTTGCCATCTATACCCATTTCGTTGAGAGTTTTAATCATGAATGGATGCTGAATTTTGTCAAATGCTTTTTCAGCATCTATGGAGATGATCATGTGGTTTTTGTTCTTCTTTTTTTGATGTGGTGGATGATGTGGGTGGATTTTCGAATATTGTACCATCCTTGCATCCCTGGGATGAATCCCACTTGATCATGGTGTTTGATCCTCTTGATGTATTTCTGAATTCGGTTTGCTAATATTTTGTTGAGTATTTTTGCATCTACGTTCATCAGGGATATTGGTCTGTAATTTTCTTTTTTGGTGAGGTCTTTGCCCGGTTTTGGTATTAGAGTGATGCTGGCTTCATAGAAAGAGTTTGGAAGTATTCCCTCCTCTTCTATTTTTTGGAAAACTTTAAGGAGAATTGGTGTTATTTCTTCTCTATATGTCTGGTAGAATTCAGAGGTGAATCCGTCCGGTCCAGGGGTTTTGTTCTTGTGTATTTTTTTGATTACCGATTCAATTTCGTTGCTGGTGATTGGTCTCTTTAGTTTTTCTGTTTCTTGCTTGGTGAGTCTTGGAAGGCTGTATTTTTCTAAGAAGTTGTCCATTTCTTCTAAGTTTTGCAGCTTGTTAGCATATAGATGCTCAAAATATTCTCTTATAATTCTTTGTATTTCTGTGGGTTCCGTTGTTATTTTTCCTTTCTCATTTGTGATTTTGTTTATGTGTGTAGATTCTCCTTTTCTCTTAATGAGTCTGGCTAGGGGTTTCTCTATTTTGTTTATTTTTTCAAAGAACCAGCTTTTGGTTTCATTGATTTTTTTCTATTGTTTTATTCTTCTCAATTTTATTGATTTCTTCTCTGATCTTTATTATGTCTCTCCTTCTGGTGACTTTGGGCTTCATTTGTTCTTCTTTTTCCAATTTCAATAATTGTGTCCTTAGACTGTTCATTTGGGAATGTTCTTCCTTCTTTAAAAGGGCCTGGATTGCAATGTACTTTCCTCTTAAGACTGCCTTCGCTGCGTCCCACAGAAGTTGTGGCTTTGTGTTGTTGTTGTCATTAGTCTCCATATATTCTTTGATTTCTGTTTTGATTTGGTTGTTAACCCATTGATTCATTAGGAGAATGTTGTTAAGTCTCCATGTATTTGTGAGCCTTTTTTATTTCTTTCTGAAATTTATTTCTAGTTTTATACCTTTGTGATCTGAGAAGTTTTTTGGTAGGATTTCAATATTTTTGAAATTACTGAGGTTCTTTTTGTGGCCTAGTATTCTATTCTGGAAAATGTTCCATGTGCACTTGAGAAGAATGTGTATCCTGTTGCTTTTGGGTGCAGATTTCTGTAGATATCTGTTAGGTCCCTGCATTCTAGTGTGTTGTTCAGTGCCTCTGTGTCTTTACTTATCCTCTGCCTGGTTGATCTATCCTTTGGACTGAGTGGCGTGTTAAAGTCTCCTAGAGTAATTGCATTGCTGTCTATTTCCTCCTTCACTTCTGTTAGTATTTGTTTCTCATATGGTGGTTTTAAGGGTTAGAAAAATACACAACTATGGCGTATGTTCTCAGTGCCCAGTAGGTCCTTGGAACACGGCATCCATTTACACAGCAACTGCTGAGACAACTGTTACGCCAGGAGTGGGCTGGGGTGGGTGTCTGGCCTGAGCTTAGGCAGCCCGTGTGGGTGTCGTGGGTGCCGAGGGTCAGCAGGGGCGCTCTATCCCACTCCCTGTCCTGGTGTGTGTCTCTCCAGGGGCGTCCTGTTCCTGTCCCCCTCTGCCACTGTCTCCCTCCCTCCATCCCATTCTCTTCTTCATGTGGTTTTCTGCATGCAGGGGGCCAGAGACAGTTCCCACCTGCTGCTTCTCCAGCAGGAAAATGGGGCTGGGCACGAGACACATGCCCACTCCTCAGGAAGCGGCCCCCATGCGTGGCGCCATCTGGACCTGTTGGGGTCAGTCTTGATTCTGGGCTTCCTGAAGACACCCTCTTGGACTGGTCATTGCCCACTCAGGCCCTGGGAAACCAGGGCCCTGCACTGTGTCAACAACGACAACAGCAATAATAATAACAGCTCCGTCATTGGGGGCCTGGAGTGGCTTGGACATGTGGGTTTCCAGGACTGAGACTGCGTCCTGCTCAGCCCTGACAGCAGGCACTCTGGACCAATGGGCGACTCCCCGCAGGTCCCCAGCTCCTCAACTCAGATATGGCCGCCCCTTGCCCAGCTCGGGATGTCACAGGGGCTGAGGGGCAGGAGCATGGTCACCAGTGGGCGCCTGGAGGGCTCGGGCCGGAGGCAGCCTGACAAGCACATGGCTCGTCTCCGCCTCAGTGCGGCAGGGATCGGGAAGGCTCATGATTTGGAGATTCTGTAAGTGGGCCTGAGGCCACACCACCGTGGTTT
>JAQQAC010001538.1:0-14366 GCA_029783875.1 Phataginus tricuspis
AAACCAGAAATACTTGTCCTTGATCCCCTAATTTGTGTCTCTAATGATTTCCTGGTGCATCTATCATATATTCTTGTACAGTTTCTCCAGAACTTTCCTTCAACGCTTCTACCTAAAGCCAACTCTACTCCCTGTCCCAGGGACAGAGATATTACCTTTCCTCCAGTTCAAAGCAACTGAGAAGTTCCATTTGATAACTAAATTATCATGAAGTCTTTCCCAAATAGTTTATAGGAGAGACTAACTCTGGGGACCCTGTCCAGTATCAGGGTACCTTGGATCCCTAAAGGTCAGAACTCTATGAAACATCAAGCAGGTTCAGTCTTAATTTAAGGTCCCCAATAATAAGTACAATGATAATGCATAAAAATAAAGGTAATGGTTGGTTTAAGGGAATGGCACTTTGAATCTCTAAATGAAACAAATGATTACTATCTATGCAGTGCTTTATTTTTATGCTCTTTGTGTATTACTTTAGTAATTCACATTACCTCCTTCTTCATGGTTTATCTCTATTTTCTCATTGATACCTCGGTGGATGTGTGTGATGTGTGTCTTATCTATTGGATTTAGATATGAACTCATTCCCTGTACCAATTATTTATGATGACACTGAGTGGAAAGACAGGAACCTACAGAGAAAGGAGGGAAGGAAATATCTCTCTTTCTTCATCTTCACTGTGAAAGAATGGTTAAAATATTTTAGAGCATAACAGGAGTGTGAATTAAAAATGTCGGCCCTTAGAAATAAGTTGAGAACAAAAACGGGAGGGCCTCTCTTCCCAGACTCTCAGGGAGAATTGGAGAGTTCGTGCGAGACCCAGAGAGGAAGCTCCAGAATCTGGGACTCTGTTTATGCTGCTGCCTTTATTTCTCTCTGAGTACTCTCCATTCACTTCCCACTTAAGACCTTTCAGAATTCCAAGAGGTGGTTGGAAGGAATCAAAAGAAAGTTTTGTGCTTCAGAAAGAATCAAAGGGGAGTTTTGTGGGTCCGGTGTTGAATAAGATTAATAAATGGATGTGTGCCTCCATTCCCCCCCAGATTGTTCACTGTGAGTGGGAGCCCTCCGCAGGAAAGAGAAGCCAGGAAAACTCAGGGAGGTAGAATTGGCTTATTTGGTCAATCATTCAAGAGCTGTCTTCTTCCAGGGAGAACCTTGACAGGGAGAGATTTGACTTTATTAAGAAAAGTGGCACTTATATATATATATATATATCACATGGATTATATCCACGCACATGTGTGTGAATATAGACATATCTACACAGGTCTGTATACATAATCTATTTATTGACTTTTGCGCACATTTATCCAGAAGTGAGATCTACAAAACTTACACATAAGCACATGATCACTAATGGGACAAAAGACATGAAATAATAAGGTATTAGTTTTCCTTCTTGTCTATTTATCCATCGGTCTGCTTTCTCAGCCCCTGCATTTTGCTTTTATTCGTTTGACCACTTTTTCTTAAGGTCATTCTAAACATATTCCATTCTTTAAATCAATGCTGATGGAGTGTTAAAAACTAAGAATATAAAATCACAAAACTAGAGAAAGGCAAAATTTTTTTCCCTTACAGAAATATGGATCCAACACAGTAGCTCTGAAAACACTGGAAAGCACATTCCTTCATAGGCATCCACATAGCAATGGTCAACCTTTTGAAACCGTGTGATATTTAAAGTGATTTATGCTTTTCAGAGGGCTTGACCAGTTCTTAATTAAAAGAACTTCCTTTCTTCATTCTTCAACTTATACCACTGTGACTATGGAAAGCCTATTTCACTTTTAGCTGTCTCAGTCCATCCTCAAAGCCCTCTTTGTTTATTCCACCACAAGCAAAATCTGAAACCCCCAGTGGCCATCTCATGTACAAACCAGTTTTAATATTTTTCTTGATGTTATAAGTCAATTTTCCTCACCATCTGACTTCAAACATTTAATTGAGGGCAAAAGTGAGGCATTCAAAACTTCTTTTGTCTTACAAGGCAAGTGGTAGTTGACTGTCAGTTCGTAACTAATGGAAATTCATTTCTGTTGTTCCTTGAGAGGTTTTATATCTAATAGTGCTCATTAATTTGGAGGTACTGACATCTATAGAGATAAAATTAGCATTTTTATAGTAAGAAAAATACATTTTGAACTGAAGTTTCCATTGTTTGTGATGCATTACAGCTTGACAAGTCGAGTAACTTAAATTCATCTACTAAAGATCATGTTCAACTACTTTAACTGGGTTGCTGAACCAAATGCATTCTGCAGTCTAGTTAATTCTTTTAAGAAGAGTAGGAGCATAACGAGGAAGAATAATAGAAAGAGAAGGGGAGAAGAAAGAGAAGGCATTGAGTAGAAAATCCAGAGGGAAATGTTTCTGCAGTACAGAATATGTTTTGAAGCAGATCTCATCAAGTGAGATGAAACAATGTGTCCTCACTTAAACTTTCATACTAGAAGATGACCCATGGGCTATCAGTTTGAGGTGGCTCTTTAAAGATGAAGCCACCACACCAAGAAAACTCTGGGTTTGATACCTGGGCCACGTGCAGGGAAGCCCTTGAAGCTGAGCCCTTACCCTGAGCTGCTCCACACTGACGGATGCTACAGTGAGACTCTGGGTGGTTCCCACTGACTCGAAATTTAGCACAATGATTCCCACCATTTCTGGAATCCATGCACTAGCTACATTTCAAAAGACATGTGGGGTGCCAGCACAGCATGGCCAGTCTTTTACTTTGCAAATATTCTCCTCCAGCCACTTCTTAATACACAGGAAAGATAGACGTGAAGTAACCTTGAAATATAGGACAGTCTTTTCAATTGAATAAAAGAGACCTTCTGAAAAAAACGAAGTTGGTTTGCAGATAGATGTTTGGAAACCACTGTCTCAGAAGCCACAATGAGGCAGAAATCACTTCTCTGGATAAGCGAGTAATATGAAATAAGCTTGAGATACTTGCATATGTCCTCCTGAATGTGAAAAAGAAATCCTTACTTTACCTGTATAAACTGTTTGAATGCATTTGCCATATAAATGAATGAGTAGAATTATATTATTTCTTCTGAACATTTTCATATACTTCAAAAGCGCAATAATATTCTAAAATATGCATCATTTCTGAAAAATCTCCTTATCTAGTAACTAGGTTTGTCATAGCCCGTGCCCAGTCCCCCTGCCTCCTGGTGTTCACAGCTTTGCGTGGTTTCCTCCAACATTAAATCAGAGTCCGCCTGTCTGCCCAGTAGGACGCTGCAGGAGTGACAGGGAGGGAAGCCAGTTCGGCATCCTGAGACACTCAAGCAGCCCCGACGGGAGGCCCACCTGGGAGGAACCAACATGCCCTCCATGCCAATGAGCCACTCTGGAAGCACATCTGCCAAAGGCAGGCGCACGTTTGGGTCTTCTGGCTTAGATGCCAGACATTGTGGAACAGAGACAGATCACTCCTGTTCTTCCCCGTCTTGAATTCCTGAACAAAGAAACCACAAAATAGTAAATGATGATTATTGTTTTCAGCCATTGAGTTGCGGGATGATTTATTATGCCTGATCTGACTGGTCGTCTCACCAAAATTATCTCCTTGCCCTCCAATGTCTCCTGTGAAACTCCTTCTTTTCTTGTTTAAAAGAAAAAAGCCAAAAAGTGGACCAATGCAAACATCCATTGATGGAGGAATGGATAAACAAAATGTGGTATATATGTTCAATAGGATATTACTCAGCCTTCAGAGGGAGGACATTCTGACACGCACGGCAACATGGATGAACCATGAGGACATCATGCTGAGTGACATGTGTGAGCCATGAAAGCACATATGTACATGATTCCACTTACACGAGGCGCTCAAAGTAATCAAAAACAGGGACAGAAAGGGCAGTAGTGGTTCCCAGGGTCTAGCAGAAAGTGGGAAATGGAGTTTGTGTTTGGTGGAGTCAAATCTTCAGACTGGGGTGGTAAAAAAGTCCTGGAGCTGGATAGTGGGGATGGCTGTACCGCAGTGTGAATGTACTTAATGCCACTGACCTGTCTGCTTAAAAATGGGTAAAATGATTATTTTCATGTTATGTATATTGGCCACAACAAAAAGAAAAGAAAAGACAGGAAAGAAGAAAAGTAGAGAAAAGGCCTAAAGGCGGTCCAAGTGCTACTTCTTAGGAACAGAAACTAAGGCTGCTTATGGGGGAGGAGCAGACAGGAGCCCCAGGGCAGAAGAGTGAGTGGAAGTGGCTCCTTGGATCTCGAGCATGATTCGTTCAACACAGCACCTTCGCTGGCTCTGTGGGAAGCTCCAAAGCCCATTTTTAAGGAGAACACACACAGTGTCTTATCCCATTTATCTCTTGCTAGACATGTTACCTACATAAGGTATTTAATCCCTTGCCCACATTTTCTTATGATTAAATAAAAATAACATTATATTGCAATAATCTGTTACCTAATCTATTAGCTATAAGACTCAGTTAAAATAATGAATATGAAGTAGCCTTTTTTCAGTTGGATGGCATAATATTATTCTACAGAATAAAAATAACTACATTATTTGAGAAACAGTGCCTTATGATTCGTTTTAAATATTTTCATTCATTCATTCTTTCATCCAGCAAATATTTATTGAGTACCAACAGCAAGCAGTATGGTTCTGGATACTAAAAACTTTCGGAAGGAGAGATAAGATAAGAATATTAAGTAGGAAATAAATGGAAACCATCTCATTTAATATCATATAAACTTCAAAATAAGTTCAAGTGAAAACTGGGGCGTTTTTATTAGAAATTGCCTTTAGTGACTGATTATACCCACAACGACGTACTTCTGTCGGAATAACCCCAAGCATTCTTCCTATGCTCTTTGCTTTCAGAACCAAAGTTCTGTTTTGCGACTTCTACTCAGGTCCGTTTCCCCTCACACTGCACATCAGGGCAGTAACTCATACCTCAAAGGCCCAAAGTCAGAAAGCTTTCAACCAACACACAGAAAGCAGACAGGAAGAAAAGCAACAAAAACATCCCATTCTCCCAGAAACCAACAGTCCTACCATTCCCTTTTCTTGACAAAGAAGTCTGCGATATTTCAAGCCAGACCATTTTATATTAGAAGAAAACTCATTCAGATAAGTGGCAATTAGCAGCTACCCTGCAATCAAACTGCTCTGACATTGAAGGAGAAAATATAAACCATGGGCTCTTGTCGATAAACCGAAATGTTTCGGCAGGGGGCCTCGCAATGTTTTCGCTGCACTTTGTTTTGAAGAATACCAAAGCATTAGCAGATTTAAATCTACCACAAATCAGCTTGAAAGTAACAGGCAATATTGCTAATATTGTAAAAGTGGCCATTAGGCACGCAGATGCTGGGCGTGTCTGCTAAGCGGTGCGCCTGCATGGGCGGGCACAGACACACAGGCGGGCTCACACACACACGCTAGACCTGCAAACCCTTGATGACTATACATTTTCATTATTACGCTTAGAAAAGAAAGGAGTTTCTGTCTGATTACACTGTACTTTTGCTTTAATAAAAATGAAGGCAAAGCATGCAACGTGCAACAGGACCCCATGTACATCCACATGGAACGTGCATATCATTCAAGCCTGTACCATCTAATGAAGCGCTTGTATGTAACATGCAACATTAGCTATTCACTGTGGTAAGCACTTACAAATTGCAGAGAATAAGAATGTACTCTGGTTATCTTGGTCAATAGGAGTTTGTTGTAAGTTTCCAGAGGCTTTTGAAAGAGACAGGAAGCTGTTTCAGGAGCCTCAGCCTGGCGGGTCACATTGAAAACCAGATCACGGTCCAGGAATCAAAAGCTGCTTTGGGACCATGACAGGAGCTCTGAGCAAGGAGCTGAGACGGGAGGGTTTGCCCTCATGCTGAGCTTTTTGGTGTGGGGTCCCCGCTTTCCCTGACTTCCTTCTCCTCTCCTTGTCTCTTAGCTGTTGCCCTTCGCTGCTGCCCAGGCCCTGCTTCTTTATCTCTCTCCAATCGCATGTCACTTTATAGTGCCTTGAATTCAGACTTGCTCAAGAGAGCTGTTATAGGCTGAAGTGTGTCCCTCCCAAATCCTTATGTCAAAGTCCCAACCGTCAGGACCTCAGAATGTAACGGTATTAAGAGAGGAGGTCTTTAAAGGTGTGATTAAGTTCAATGAGGCCACCAGAGTAGGCAGCCAGTATGACTGGTGGCCTTACAAGCAGGAAAAGGCAGCCATCTGCAAGCCCAGGAGAGAGGCCTCTGGAGGAACCAAACCTGCTAGAACTTTGACCTTGGATTTCTAGCCTCCACAGCTGTGAGAAAGTCAATATCCAGCCTGTGGTGCTGTGTTATATGGCAGCCCTAGCTGACTAATACAAGAGGCTATATGTATAAAACATGCTGGACAGAACTCACAAGGCAGGTGGCCTCTAAACAGAGCTGCCTTGGGGTCAGAGGGAATCCCAGTGGCATTCACCTGTCCTGGGACTCTCTAAATGCGTGTCCTCAAAGGAGGGCCTTTGGGGGTGTGATGGCCACTCTCAGAAGACCCAAAGTAAGGCAGTTGAGCTGGCTGGTCATTTTGCTCATATAGACTGTACTTCTTCTGAAGCTAGATGCGTATAGTGTTTAACATATAACAGGAAGGTCAACATGTACACGTTCATCTTCTCTAAACGTGAACAGGTTTGTGTGGGCTATAGAAAACGAGATTCCAAAAGAAAAGAATAGTTCTATACATAAATCACTAAAGTATGAGTCAAGTTATCTAATCTGATAAATCACCAGTGCTTTGATAAGTTTGTCCTTCAGTTTTAAAATCACTGCAATAAAGTATCCATTCTACCACATTTTGAACTTTATATAAAATATATCTTTTTTACTTTAAAAAGTGCAAAAGCTAGAAGAAATAAAACCTAAACATTCTAGCACCTTCGCTAGATCTTTGCTATCCAGGACCCAGTGCTGGTTAGAAACGCACTTCATGACAATCTGTATTTTATCAATACCAAGGTGATGTCTCCTCCCACTAAAGTGTGCATCACTGAGAATAGTGAAAAACTTCTCCCAAGGACCACATTGGACCTCTGCAGAAGTTAGAAATCAAGCTATGACGTTAAGACAGTAATCATATTTGACCTTACAAAGATGCTTTTTTACTGTATTCTAACATTAGTGGCATAAGAAGGCACCAAAATCATTTGACTTTTGCAGTCTTAGAGTTTTATTTAATCAAAAGTCTGAATTAAGCAACCCAGGTGTTCAAGATAGCTAATAATGTGGCCAGCAAAATTTAAACTCACTTCTCAAAATGTCTCAGTATAGATTTATGAAGATACAATTTACTTCTTAACGTTTCCCTACAGTATGTATTTTTTTAATTTTTGCAATAACTGTATCATATCTTTGTTATTCTGCAACTGTCTTTCATTCACATAATATATCCTGGCAATCCTTTCTGTCAAAATACATAGACTGACTTCATTCACCTAATCACTACGTCCATAGTATACGATGTAACATGATTTGCTTCATCATTCTCTCAAGTGTCAGTTTCAAGCGTTCTTTTTCAGGGAACACTTTCCTCTGATTGTTTATTATCCAAGTATTGAAGTTTATGGGATGGTGTTACGCCCTTAAAATGTCAAAATTTGCAGCTTGCCTTTCAAAGACAATCAATGATTCCTTCTCTTCCCTATCTCGAGCCAACTTATCTAGTATCTCTTTTTCTACTGTCAACTACCTGAGGTCATCTGAGCAAATCTTGCTGGAATTGCATAGACTTGCTCAGAAACTGTTCTTTCCCCCTCTGCCCCTTCCTTCCTGCCCTTGACCTACAGCAGACCCAGTGTAACACTCAGCCACATGCAGCCTCCCTGACTAACTTCAGCCCACCGCATCCCGCTCTAGCCTGAGATCTTTCAGCATGGATGTAGACACTTTATGCTCTGCTGTGATTCTGTAAAGACCCCGATGTCACCTTGCGTATGCTCCTTGCCAACCAGGTTGGCAATCCTCAGTGCCCTTGGCCACGCACGCCTCACCAGCGTGGATGCAACACCATTCTCTACAGCCACAGTGTGTCCCAAGGGCTGCCTCAGCATCACCTTGCAGTTTGGAGTCCTTTAGAAATGCAGATTCCCTGACCCCACCCCAGACCTACTGACCGGAATCTGTATGTTAACAAGATACTCCAGTGACTCATTTTACAATAAAGCTTAAGAAGCCCTGATCTGACAGTCCGTGTTGCCCGGCTGAGGCCTCATTAAGAAAAGGCCTTAACAATTCTTATACATTGCTGTGGAGTTGGCACCCCCATTGAAGAACTCGGGGTTGAGATGTCAGGGAGCCTGGGGATATGGATGGGGAGGCGCACAGCTGATTGGATCCCTCAGGAATGAGGAAAGAGAATGTCAGACACACCTGGAGGGCAGCAGGACTGTAGTTTCTGTTGGCATGATGCTTCCTGAGCTTTGGAATAGGGGCTGTCCCCCTAAATTCTGGGCCAGTGGCTTTCAGGCTGAGGTGGTACATCCCGGGGGTGAGGATCACTGAGAGTGCAAGACAGCCAATTTCAAGATGCTCACCTTTGCCCATGTCTACCTGCCCTTCACCCATTCTCCTTTCTACCCATCCCCTTACTTACAAATAAAGGCCAGCCTCACATTCGGTGGGAGCCTCCCTGCACATTTACATGAATAAAGTTTCTCAATACTTGTACCTATAAAAACCAACAGTAGAAAGATTGGTACTGACCTGTCTTATTCTAGCAAAAAGTAACATTTGTTCATAGATTCATAAACTAACTTTTTAAAAAGTCCACATCCATCTCATTAGGGGATGGATTTCCCTTAAATAAATAAATAAATTTGGGTTTTAAGTAAATAATAAAATCAGGTTTTATGTTTAATAAAGGCACACCAAAACTTTTTTGCTTTAACAATGCTATGATTTGGTTGGTAATGTCCTAACAATGCTCCTGATGGTTAACTCAAGCCAACAGAAAAAGTTTACCGATCCTTATGGTCACTGGAAATAAAGGATATAAGGATATGTGTATATGTTATGTATGTGTTTATGTGTGTTATTTTAATGAAATATCAAGGTACTGTCTTTTGATCTCACGTAGATGATTATTTTAGAGGGAAAAACTAGGGAGGCTCCTTCAACAACTGAGATTACTTCATAATCTAAATTTTACTGGGTCAAGCTCTGAGCCTTTCATTAAGCCTGCAAATGAAAATAAAACTGAAGAGAGCCATTAGGCTCGACCTCTGAACCAGTTTCTCAGAAGAAAGGCAATGTTACGTAGTGGCGGTTCTTGTTGAAACATCAGTTCAGGCAAAGAGGGTGGTTCTTGTGCTTCAGACTTTGATTTCCATGTAAGGCTTTCACTCTTTAGAAATAAAAGGATAATGTGTTAGGTTGGAAGCTGGAAAAATTAAAGTTGGCCTTCAGTTTTCTGAAAAATCAGCACCCATTTCTCAGCAAATTTCAGAAGCAAACTATTTTTGCCACGAAGCATTATTTCGATTGATACACTGGGAAGGAGGGTGTCTGGAGTCCCTGCGAAACAAGGGACCAGCTATCCTTTTTCCCATGGTGTTTTCCTCTCTACTGTCCATGGCAGGCCGCCCCCAGGCTGAGACGCCTCGGGCCTTTCATCTTTTCAAGAAAGCCAGATTTCTTCCCTGCCAGTAACCCTGTTGGGATCGACACCATTTAGTTTTTTTCGTTATTAGGAAAGGGAAGCATAGGGAAATATTCTCAAATACTTGCTAGGTTATTAAGGCGGGCACACGGCAGACTTTCTTTGCACGGTCGTCGCAATGAATGGAAGTCCCTTTGGTCATCTTCACGACAACAAGGCACGTGGGGTCACGTTCTCATCCACACCCTTCATGGTGTTTCCTGTTCCGTTTTGAGTGGTAACTCCTGGAGAATGATATACAGGCTGGGGCCTGGAATCCACTCCACCGCGTGCAGGGAGTGGTATTACGCTGCGGGTTTCCATCTGATGGGGAAGGTTACCTATAAAATGGTCTGGGGATTAGTCTTCATTGGTGCTTTAGATCATTTTGGCATTTGGCATGTGAACATAAGAAAAGGGCCCCCTGGAGTCCATCCTGCCCCTACCAGCAGGTTTAGCCTTCCACGGACCCTGGAGTCAACACAGATTGTAGTCAGAAAACATCTAGGACAGTCTACTCATATTCCAAGGACCCAACACTAAACTCGTGCCGGACCACCTGTCAGCTAGGACATGGCCTTTTCTGGGCTGCCAGTTTCTGCCATATCCTTTACTTCCAATGCCCCAGAGACGGCCTTCCTCCCTGGGCCTGAGCCCCACCTTGAAAAGACAGCACCACATCTCGGCACCCCTAAGACAAGGCGCTTACTCTGCTCTGGTGATTCCCATTTCTTCCTGGGGGCTGGAATCCTGTCCTTGACCAGGACCTTGCTCCTTGCTGGTCAGAATCCTCTGCTGCCGTCTGCTTCCCACTCATGGCCCACCTGCCCAGCTTTTATCTCCAATGCCAGGTTCCTCTCCAGAGTCCTGTGTTTGCACTGTTGGATAATTGTTCCAGACACCTCAAAAGCATTATATCTCACCTGCAAAGACCCTAAATCTGTTCTGCTTCTTGAGTCTGTGCCCTATGCAGCCTTCCACTTCCTAAACTAAACACTCGGCATCGCCTGCCGGTGCTCTTCCACACAAACCACAGAATTGGCCAGGGACCTAATTTCTGAAATATCTCACTCACCTGGACTCCATATCTCCCCTCCCCGCTGCCTTTCCTTTCATGCAGACCCCCAGCATCACTTA
Source organism: Phataginus tricuspis (assembly GCA_029783875.1). Lineage (NCBI taxonomy): Eukaryota > Metazoa > Chordata > Mammalia > Pholidota > Manidae > Phataginus > Phataginus tricuspis. The sequence continues at coordinate 10,809 of JAQQAC010001538.1, forward strand.
CCTGGAAAGGTGCCAAGCCTCTCACCTGGTCCCACTGAACCCCAACTTGCTCAGTTCTGGGGATCCCCCTCCCTGCCACCGAAATCACCATTTTCAAAACTAACTTGATCCTGTCGCTCCCCTTCTTAGTAGCTTCCGTCGCGCATTGTTGCCTAGGGAGTGAATCCATGCTCTAAAATAAAAAATTCTTCACAGTTTTGTGCCCCCTGGAGCACTGACCCTACCCGCTACATTCTCCGTTCCGTCTGTCACGTGATGCGGCATACTGCCACTGTATGAAATGACATGCCCGGTCAGGCTTCTCTTCTTTCTCGCATGCTCCTCTCTCAGCTGAAATGCTCTTTCTCTTTTTTGCTTCTGGAAAATTCAAATCATCCTTCCAATTTCAAGTATAATCTTTTGCCTCTCTTTGTGCTCCCCCTGCAGGGTCTGCAGAAATCTGCAGATCGGTCTCAGGGAAGGGAAGGAAGAAAGGGAACGAAAGAGGAAAAACCCAGAGTCTGCATGATTTGAGAAATCTTGAAACACAAACACAGATGTTCCAGAGGAGCGGAGCCCTGGCAAACGCCCCATTTTCACACATGTGTAGAAGTTTGATTCCAGAGACTAGATACCAATATGCTTGAGATGCATCTTTTATCCTGAAAAAAAAATCAGGAATATGTTAATAAGGATCATACTTTTACTGAAATTGAGAAATGACAAGCTAAATGTCACTTAGGGTTTTAGTGAAGTTGTAAGATTCAAATATGACAGGATGTTCATAGATGTGCCATATTTATTTCAAAAAAGCCCTTGAAAAAGTTTCTATGTTAGCATTAATGAAGGCGGTAACACTAGCAATTACCTAGTTCGACAGTTCAGGAGTCTATCCTCTATTCTGCAAACTATCACTGTCTCCTACAAGAACTTATTTTTTGCTGCTGTCTGAGCCAACTTACGAATGGCACAAACAATTTTATAGCTTCTTTTTTATTTCACTTTCATTAATCTTTTATTTGACAGCATTCATAATTTTTAACAATAGAATAACATGCAGAAAGTGCAGTTCTCTTCTGCAAACTCACCATGGTGTACAAGACATGGAAGTTTTAGAAAACTCTGAAGAATCTCACCTTTGAGCTCAAAGTTGACAAGACCTTTGTGAATGGTTATTTCTAGTACAGAAGAAACACTGACTGGTGATTTTAAAGTCTTAGAATCTGAAGAGGATATTCCTGTTTGTGTAGTGTCTTTGAAAACCATCCTAAAGATAAGGGGAAAGAAGTTGATGAAGCACCAGCTACTTGGCTGTACGTCATGAAGGAGGCTGTCAGCCGGGAGGGAGCTTTGCTAGCTGCTCTCAGAGGCGGACTTTCCTTTCCGGGGGTAGAGCTCAGGGAGGGGGAGTAGGTTCATTCCAGATCCTTTCAGAGTCGTGCCACTTGGAGGGAAGGCTGAGTCCAAAGCGATTCACCTTGTCACTTGCTTCTCTCTGATGCCAGAATGACTTGTTACATGTTCCCAGGAATTGGTCTTTACAGACCATGTGACTTGCTGGCTTTTGAGATGCTTTGAATTTAAGAGAGTGTGTGAGGAAAAAAAAAATCAGAGATATTATAGCACACGTGCTAAAATGATGTCTCACATATCCATGAAATGAACTACATTACAGCACAAATTGTTGACAGATGATCCATCGGCCCTCAGAACTAAAGACCGTGGTACTTTTCACCCTCTCATCTCTAAGTGTAAGCGGACTTCTTCTAACAGAGTGCCCTGTGGCCTTCCCTTGAGGGCAGGGATCTCCAGGGATATATACAGAGTAGGTACATACATAAGCTTTTTAAAGTATTTAATTCATTAAATATACATAGACATATAATTAAATTATATTATATATAATACTTGTACTTTGTTACCTGCCAAAGGAGAACATCCATACTTTGATAGAAATGTATTTTGAATTAATTGTTCTATAGCATGCACATTTTTTAAGTCTATTGCTTATAATAAAATACCTTTTTATGCTGTAGCTGTCAAAATGAAAATAGTTTACATAGTAAATGCATTCAAGAGGCCACTCAAAATACCTATCATCGAGCAACTCCATAAAATATTAAAAACAGGAATCATCCAGTGTAACTTTGCTGCTTTTATTTTGTTGTTGGACTATAGTTGATATACTGTATGATATTGCTTTCAAGTGTACAACATAGTGATCTGACTTTGCTTTTATATAAACAGAAATGACACTTCAGTGAAAAGCCCATGGGAGACATTGCATTTATGTCACTTTTTGGAGGAAATTCATAAATGCTTATTATGTAATATCATGCAATAATGTCTTCATAATATCGAAACATTCTCTGCAGCAAATGCTGTGGTGACAGTAAAATCACAGAGATGAGTATGATGGACCACGTCTTCAAGAACCTTTGGGATGACTGTGGGAAATGACAGGTCTGCAGTTTCAGTCCTGTAACACATGCTATGAAAATGCTTATTACAGGTGCTATGGAAGTCCAAGGAGGACCTTTTAATGAGAACAGGAGGTGGGGAAGGCTTTCCAGAGCAAATTAGGAAAAGAGGAAATTCCTAAGTCAGGTTCATGATAAGTTTCATGTGGAAGGAAAAGTGTGGTGGGTGTGGAAAGCAAAAATTCTCCAGCATGGGAGAGGCAGACATGTGGAGTGGCCGGAATGCCACCTGAGGTCATGTGTGTGCGCCTCTGCATTGTTCAGAGGGGCTTGGAGCCGGGAGGTGGCATGATTAGCTTGCTTTATCATCTTAAGTCAGGGCAAAGGGGGTGGGCTTACGAAGCAGCTGGCCTCTGTTTTAGGATCAGACATGGGAGGTCATTGCTGTGAACCAAACTGCCATGCTCAAAATCTCTCAACAAATGGTCACATCTTGACCTATGCTTGTTCGTTACATTGTATGTGCATGTGTGTGCGTGTGTGTGTGTGTGTGCGTGTGTGTGCTTGTGTGTGTATGTGCATGTGTGTGCGTGTGTGTGCCTGTGTGTGTGTGTGTGTGTAGTCAGTATTTCTCCAGTGTCTTTGAAGTAAGGCAGTCTCTTCCCTCCCATGTTTCTCATCTTTCTCTTTCAGTTCTGTTACTTTCCATTTTTTATGAACTTCTCACAATTCCAACTCCACATTTTTATTACATCATTATCAAATGTGTTGATAAGGCCAAATTTTAGGATAGCTTTTGCAATGATAACAGGACTTTCTTGAATGGCAGTACACGCAGGCTTGTTGGCAAAAGTTGTAATGTTAGCAATAAATCGTAGTCGTGTGTCTCTGTTTTGATGACTGTTGTTAGCACCACCTTTAAACCTGTGTCCAGTTACCACAGTCACCTGGACAAAGCATAGAGATGAACCCAGAACAATGTGCTTGCATCCACAGTGGGTATTTTACAGCATGTAATATCAATTTGAGATCATAATGCTTATTATCATATACAACGTCTGCAAGGGACAAAAATGGAAAAGTAAATACTTTTTCAATGCAGCAACAGACATGCATAGAAAATCACTATTTGGTAAGACATCCATTTTTATGTTAATTT
>JAQQAC010001539.1:0-14372 GCA_029783875.1 Phataginus tricuspis
AAACCAGAAATACTTGTCCTTGATCCCCTAATTTGTGTCTCTAATGATTTCCTGGTGCATCTATCATATATTCTTGTACAGTTTCTCCAGAACTTTCCTTCAACGCTTCTACCTAAAGCCAACTCTACTCCCTGTCCCAGGGACAGAGATATTACCTTTCCTCCAGTTCAAAGCAACTGAGAAGTTCCATTTGATAACTAAATTATCATGAAGTCTTTCCCAAATAGTTTATAGGAGAGACTAACTCTGGGGACCCTGTCCAGTATCAGGGTACCTTGGATCCCTAAAGGTCAGAACTCTATGAAACATCAAGCAGGTTCAGTCTTAATTTAAGGTCCCCAATAATAAGTACAATGATAATGCATAAAAATAAAGGTAATGGTTGGTTTAAGGGAATGGCACTTTGAATCTCTAAATGAAACAAATGATTACTATCTATGCAGTGCTTTATTTTTATGCTCTTTGTGTATTACTTTAGTAATTCACATTACCTCCTTCTTCATGGTTTATCTCTATTTTCTCATTGATACCTCGGTGGATGTGTGTGATGTGTGTCTTATCTATTGGATTTAGATATGAACTCATTCCCTGTACCAATTATTTATGATGACACTGAGTGGAAAGACAGGAACCTACAGAGAAAGGAGGGAAGGAAATATCTCTCTTTCTTCATCTTCACTGTGAAAGAATGGTTAGAATATTTTAGAGCATAACAGGAGTGTGAATTAAAAATGGCGGCCCTTAGAAATAAGTTGAGAACAAAAACGGGAGGGCCTCTCTTCCCAGACTCTCAGGGAGAATTGGAGAGTTCATGCGAGACCCAGAGAGGAAGCTCCAGAATCTGGGACTCTGTTTATGCTGCTGCCTTTATTTTTCTCTGAGTACTCTCCATTCACTTCCCACTTAAGACCTTTCAGAATTCCAAGAGGTGGTTGGAAGGAATCAAAAGAAAGTTTTGTGCTTCAGAAAGCATCAAAGGGGAGTTTTGTGGGTCCGGTGTTGAATAAGATTAATAAATGGATGTGTGCCTCCATTCCCCCCCAGATTGTTCCCTGTGAGTGGGAGCCCTCCGCAGGAAAGAGAAGCCAGGAAAACTCAGGGAGGTAGAACTGGCTTATTTGGTCAATCATTCAAGAGCTGTCTTCTTCCAGGGAGAACCTTGACAGGGAGAGATTTGACTTTATTAAGAAAAGTGGCACTTATATATATATATCACATGGATTATACCCACGCACATGTGTGTGAATATAGACATATCTACACAGGTCTGTATACATAATCTATTTATTGACTTTTGCGCACATTTATCCAGAAGTGAGATCTACAAAACTTACACATAAGCACATGATCACTAATGGGACAAAAGACATGAAATAATAAGGTATTGGTTTTCCTTCTTGTCTATTTATCCATCGGTCTGCTTTCTCAGCCCCTGCATTTTGCTTTTATTCGTTTGACCACTTTTTCTTAAGGTCATTCTAAACATATTCCATTCTTTAAATCAATGCTGATGGAGTGTTAAAAACTAAGAATATAAAATCACAAAACTAGAGAAAGGCGAAATTTTTTTCCCTTACAGAAATATGGATCCAACACAGTAGCTCTGAAAACACTGGAAAGCACATTCCTTCATAGGCATCCACATAGCAATGGTCAACCTTTTGAAACCGTGTGATATTTAAAGTGATTTATGCTTTTCAGAGGGCTTGACCAGTTCTTAATTAAAAGAACTTCCTTTCTTCATTCTTCAACTTATACCACTGTGACTATGGAAAGCCTATTTCACTTTTAGCTGTCTCAGTCCATCCTCAAAGCCCTCTTTGTTTATTCCACCACAAGCAAAATCTGAAACCCCCAGTGGCCATCTCACAAACCAGTTTTAATATTTTTCTTGATGTTATAAGTCAATTTTCCTCACCATCTGACTTCAAACATTTAATTGAGGGCAAAAGTGAGGCATTCAAAACTTCTTTTGTCTTACAAGGCAAGTGGTAGTTGACTGTCAGTTCGTAACTAATGGAAATTCATTTCTGTTGTTCCTTGAGAGGTTTTATATCTAATAGTGCTCATTAATTTGGAGGTACTGACATCTATAGAGATAAAATTAGCATTTTTATAGTAAGAAAAATACATTTTGAACTGAAGTTTCCATTGTTTGTGATGCATTACAGCTTGACAAGTCGAGTAACTTAAATTCATCTACTAAAGATCATGTTCAACTACTTTAACTGGGTTGCTGAACCAAATGCATTCTGCAGTCTAGTTAATTCTTTTAAGAAGAGTAGGAGCATAACGAGGAAGAATAATAGAAAGAGAAGGGGAGAAGAAAGAGAAGGCATTGAGTAGAAAATCCAGAGGGAAATGTTTCTGCAGTACAGAATATGTTTTGAAGCAGATCTCATCAAGTGAGATGAAACAATGTGTCCTCACTTAAACTTTCATACTAGAAGATGACCCATGGGCTATCAGTTTGAGGTGGCTCTTTAAAGATGAAGCCACCACACCAAGAAAACTCTGGGTTTGATACCTGGGCCACGTGCAGGGAAGCCCTTGAAGCTGAGCCCTTACCCTGAGCTGCTCCACACTGACGGATGCTACAGTGAGACTCTGGGTGGTTCCCACTGACTCGAAATTTAGCACAATGATTCCCACCATTTCTGGAATCCATGCACTAGCTACATTTCAAAAGACATGTGGGGTGCCAGCACAGCATGGCCAGTCTTTTACTTTGCAAATATTCTCCTCCAGCCACTTCTTAATACACAGGAAAGATAGACGTGAAGTAACCTTGAAATATAGGACAGTCTTTTCAATTGAATAAAAGAGACCTTCTGAAAAAAACGAAGTTGGTTTGCAGATAGATGTTTGGAAACCACTGTCTCAGAAGCCACAATGAGGCAGAAATCACTTCTCTGGATAAGCGAGTAATATGAAATAAGCTTGAGATACTTGCATATGTCCTCCTGAATGTGAAAAAGAAATCCTTACTTTACCTGTATAAACTGTTTGAATGCATTTGCCATATAAATGAATGAGTAGAATTATATTATTTCTTCTGAACATTTTCATATACTTCAAAAGCGCAATAATATTCTAAAATATGCATCATTTCTGAAAAATCTCCTTATCTAGTAACTAGGTTTGTCATAGCCCGTGCCCAGTCCCCCTGCCTCCTGGTGTTCACAGCTTTGCGTGGTTTCCTCCAACATTAAATCAGAGTCCGCCTGTCTGCCCAGTAGGACGCTGCAGGAGTGACAGGGAGGGAAGCCAGTTCGGCATCCTGAGACACTCAAGCAGCCCCGACGGGAGGCCCACCTGGGAGGAACCAACATGCCCTCCATGCCAATGAGCCACTCTGGAAGCACATCTGCCAAAGGCAGGCGCACGTTTGGGTCTTCTGGCTTAGATGCCAGACATTGTGGAACAGAGACAGATCACTCCTGTTCTTCCCCGTCTTGAATTCCTGAACAAAGAAACCACAAAATAGTAAATGATGATTATTGTTTTCAGCCATTGAGTTGCGGGATGATTTATTATGCCTGATCTGACTGGTCGTCTCACCAAAATTATCTCCTTGCCCTCCAATGTCTCCTGTGAAACTCCTTCTTTTCTTGTTTAAAAGAAAAAAGCCAAAAAGTGGACCAATGCAAACATCCATTGATGGAGGAATGGATAAACAAAATGTGGTATATATGTTCAATAGGATATTACTCAGCCTTCAGAGGGAGGACATTCTGACACGCACGGCAACATGGATGAACCATGAGGACATCATGCTGAGTGACATGTGTGAGCCATGAAAGCACATATGTACATGATTCCACTTACACGAGGCGCTCAAAGTAATCAAAAACAGGGACAGAAAGGGCAGTAGTGGTTCCCAGGGTCTAGCAGAAAGTGGGAAATGGAGTTTGTGTTTGGTGGAGTCAAATCTTCAGACTGGGGTGGTAAAAAAGTCCTGGAGCTGGATAGTGGGGATGGCTGTACCGCAGTGTGAATGTACTTAATGCCACTGACCTGTCTGCTTAAAAATGGGTAAAATGATTATTTTCATGTTATGTATATTGGCCACAACAAAAAGAAAAGAAAAGACAGGAAAGAAGAAAAGTAGAGAAAAGGCCTAAAGGCGGTCCAAGTGCTACTTCTTAGGAACAGAAACTAAGGCTGCTTATGGGGGAGGAGCAGACAGGAGCCCCAGGGCAGAAGAGTGAGTGGAAGTGGCTCCTTGGATCTCGAGCATGATTCGTTCAACACAGCACCTTCGCTGGCTCTGTGGGAAGCTCCAAAGCCCATTTTTAAGGAGAACACACACAGTGTCTTATCCCATTTATCTCTTGCTAGACATGTTACCTACATAAGGTATTTAATCCCTTGCCCACATTTTCTTATGATTAAATAAAAATAACATTATATTGCAATAATCTGTTACCTAATCTATTAGCTATAAGACTCAGTTAAAATAATGAATATGAAGTAGCCTTTTTTCAGTTGGATGGCATAATATTATTCTACAGAATAAAAATAACTACATTATTTGAGAAACAGTGCCTTATGATTCGTTTTAAATATTTTCATTCATTCATTCTTTCATCCAGCAAATATTTATTGAGTACCAACAGCAAGCAGTATGGTTCTGGATACTAAAAACTTTCGGAAGGAGAGATAAGATAAGAATATTAAGTAGGAAATAAATGGAAACCATCTCATTTAATATCATATAAACTTCAAAATAAGTTCAAGTGAAAACTGGGGCGTTTTTATTAGAAATTGCCTTTAGTGACTGATTATACCCACAACGACGTACTTCTGTCGGAATAACCCCAAGCATTCTTCCTATGCTCTTTGCTTTCAGAACCAAAGTTCTGTTTTGCGACTTCTACTCAGGTCCGTTTCCCCTCACACTGCACATCAGGGCAGTAACTCATACCTCAAAGGCCCAAAGTCAGAAAGCTTTCAACCAACACACAGAAAGCAGACAGGAAGAAAAGCAACAAAAACATCCCATTCTCCCAGAAACCAACAGTCCTACCATTCCCTTTTCTTGACAAAGAAGTCTGCGATATTTCAAGCCAGACCATTTTATATTAGAAGAAAACTCATTCAGATAAGTGGCAATTAGCAGCTACCCTGCAATCAAACTGCTCTGACATTGAAGGAGAAAATATAAACCATGGGCTCTTGTCGATAAACCGAAATGTTTCGGCAGGGGGCCTCGCAATGTTTTCGCTGCACTTTGTTTTGAAGAATACCAAAGCATTAGCAGATTTAAATCTACCACAAATCAGCTTGAAAGTAACAGGCAATATTGCTAATATTGTAAAAGTGGCCATTAGGCACGCAGATGCTGGGCGTGTCTGCTAAGCGGTGCGCCTGCATGGGCGGGCACAGACACACAGGCGGGCTCACACACACACGCTAGACCTGCAAACCCTTGATGACTATACATTTTCATTATTACGCTTAGAAAAGAAAGGAGTTTCTGTCTGATTACACTGTACTTTTGCTTTAATAAAAATGAAGGCAAAGCATGCAACGTGCAACAGGACCCCATGTACATCCACATGGAACGTGCATATCATTCAAGCCTGTACCATCTAATGAAGCGCTTGTATGTAACATGCAACATTAGCTATTCACTGTGGTAAGCACTTACAAATTGCAGAGAATAAGAATGTACTCTGGTTATCTTGGTCAATAGGAGTTTGTTGTAAGTTTCCAGAGGCTTTTGAAAGAGACAGGAAGCTGTTTCAGGAGCCTCAGCCTGGCGGGTCACATTGAAAACCAGATCACGGTCCAGGAATCAAAAGCTGCTTTGGGACCATGACAGGAGCTCTGAGCAAGGAGCTGAGACGGGAGGGTTTGCCCTCATGCTGAGCTTTTTGGTGTGGGGTCCCCGCTTTCCCTGACTTCCTTCTCCTCTCCTTGTCTCTTAGCTGTTGCCCTTCGCTGCTGCCCAGGCCCTGCTTCTTTATCTCTCTCCAATCGCATGTCACTTTATAGTGCCTTGAATTCAGACTTGCTCAAGAGAGCTGTTATAGGCTGAAGTGTGTCCCTCCCAAATCCTTATGTCAAAGTCCCAACCGTCAGGACCTCAGAATGTAACGGTATTAAGAGAGGAGGTCTTTAAAGGTGTGATTAAGTTCAATGAGGCCACCAGAGTAGGCAGCCAGTATGACTGGTGGCCTTACAAGCAGGAAAAGGCAGCCATCTGCAAGCCCAGGAGAGAGGCCTCTGGAGGAACCAAACCTGCTAGAACTTTGACCTTGGATTTCTAGCCTCCACAGCTGTGAGAAAGTCAATATCCAGCCTGTGGTGCTGTGTTATATGGCAGCCCTAGCTGACTAATACAAGAGGCTATATGTATAAAACATGCTGGACAGAACTCACAAGGCAGGTGGCCTCTAAACAGAGCTGCCTTGGGGTCAGAGGGAATCCCAGTGGCATTCACCTGTCCTGGGACTCTCTAAATGCGTGTCCTCAAAGGAGGGCCTTTGGGGGTGTGATGGCCACTCTCAGAAGACCCAAAGTAAGGCAGTTGAGCTGGCTGGTCATTTTGCTCATATAGACTGTACTTCTTCTGAAGCTAGATGCGTATAGTGTTTAACATATAACAGGAAGGTCAACATGTACACGTTCATCTTCTCTAAACGTGAACAGGTTTGTGTGGGCTATAGAAAACGAGATTCCAAAAGAAAAGAATAGTTCTATACATAAATCACTAAAGTATGAGTCAAGTTATCTAATCTGATAAATCACCAGTGCTTTGATAAGTTTGTCCTTCAGTTTTAAAATCACTGCAATAAAGTATCCATTCTACCACATTTTGAACTTTATATAAAATATATCTTTTTTACTTTAAAAAGTGCAAAAGCTAGAAGAAATAAAACCTAAACATTCTAGCACCTTCGCTAGATCTTTGCTATCCAGGACCCAGTGCTGGTTAGAAACGCACTTCATGACAATCTGTATTTTATCAATACCAAGGTGATGTCTCCTCCCACTAAAGTGTGCATCACTGAGAATAGTGAAAAACTTCTCCCAAGGACCACATTGGACCTCTGCAGAAGTTAGAAATCAAGCTATGACGTTAAGACAGTAATCATATTTGACCTTACAAAGATGCTTTTTTACTGTATTCTAACATTAGTGGCATAAGAAGGCACCAAAATCATTTGACTTTTGCAGTCTTAGAGTTTTATTTAATCAAAAGTCTGAATTAAGCAACCCAGGTGTTCAAGATAGCTAATAATGTGGCCAGCAAAATTTAAACTCACTTCTCAAAATGTCTCAGTATAGATTTATGAAGATACAATTTACTTCTTAACGTTTCCCTACAGTATGTATTTTTTTAATTTTTGCAATAACTGTATCATATCTTTGTTATTCTGCAACTGTCTTTCATTCACATAATATATCCTGGCAATCCTTTCTGTCAAAATACATAGACTGACTTCATTCACCTAATCACTACGTCCATAGTATACGATGTAACATGATTTGCTTCATCATTCTCTCAAGTGTCAGTTTCAAGCGTTCTTTTTCAGGGAACACTTTCCTCTGATTGTTTATTATCCAAGTATTGAAGTTTATGGGATGGTGTTACGCCCTTAAAATGTCAAAATTTGCAGCTTGCCTTTCAAAGACAATCAATGATTCCTTCTCTTCCCTATCTCGAGCCAACTTATCTAGTATCTCTTTTTCTACTGTCAACTACCTGAGGTCATCTGAGCAAATCTTGCTGGAATTGCGTAGACTTGCTCAGAAACTGTTCTTTCCCCCTCTGCCCCTTCCTTCCTGCCCTTGACCTACAGCAGACCCAGTGTAACACTCAGCCACATGCAGCCTCCCTGACTAACTTCAGCCCACCGCATCCCGCTCTAGCCTGAGATCTTTCAGCATGGATGTAGACACTTTATGCTCTGCTGTGATTCTGTAAAGACCCCGATGTCACCTTGCGTATGCTCCTTGCCAACCAGGTTGGCAATCCTCAGTGCCCTTGGCCACGCACGCCTCACCAGCGTGGATGCAACACCATTCTCTACAGCCACAGTGTGTCCCAAGGGCTGCCTCAGCATCACCTTGCAGTTTGGAGTCCTTTAGAAATGCAGATTCCCTGACCCCACCCCAGACCTACTGACCGGAATCTGTATGTTAACAAGATACTCCAGTGACTCATTTTACAATAAAGCTTAAGAAGCCCTGATCTGACAGTCCGTGTTGCCCGGCTGAGGCCTCATTAAGAAAAGGCCTTAACAATTCTTATACATTGCTGTGGAGTTGGCACCCCCATTGAAGAACTCGGGGTTGAGATGTCAGGGAGCCTGGGGATATGGATGGGGAGGCGCACAGCTGATTGGATCCCTCAGGAATGAGGAAAGAGAATGTCAGACACACCTGGAGGGCAGCAGGACTGTAGTTTCTGTTGGCATGATGCTTCCTGAGCTTTGGAATAGGGGCTGTCCCCCTAAATTCTGGGCCAGTGGCTTTCAGGCTGAGGTGGTACATCCCGGGGGTGAGGATCACTGAGAGTGCAAGACAGCCAATTTCAAGATGCTCACCTTTGCCCATGTCTACCTGCCCTTCACCCATTCTCCTTTCTACCCATCCCCTTACTTACAAATAAAGGCCAGCCTCACATTCGGTGGGAGCCTCCCTGCACATTTACATGAATAAAGTTTCTCAATACTTGTACCTATAAAAACCAACAGTAGAAAGATTGGTACTGACCTGTCTTATTCTAGCAAAAAGTAACATTTGTTCATAGATTCATAAACTAACTTTTTAAAAAGTCCACATCCATCTCATTAGGGGATGGATTTCCCTTAAATAAATAAATAAATTTGGGTTTTAAGTAAATAATAAAATCAGGTTTTATGTTTAATAAAGGCACACCAAAACTTTTTTGCTTTAACAATGCTATGATTTGGTTGGTAATGTCCTAACAATGCTCCTGATGGTTAACTCAAGCCAACAGAAAAAGTTTACCGATCCTTATGGTCACTGGAAATAAAGGATATAAGGATATGTGTATATGTTATGTATGTGTTTATGTGTGTTATTTTAATGAAATATCAAGGTACTGTCTTTTGATCTCACGTAGATGATTATTTTAGAGGGAAAAACTAGGGAGGCTCCTTCAACAACTGAGATTACTTCATAATCTAAATTTTACTGGGTCAAGCTCTGAGCCTTTCATTAAGCCTGCAAATGAAAATAAAACTGAAGAGAGCCATTAGGCTCGACCTCTGAACCAGTTTCTCAGAAGAAAGGCAATGTTACGTAGTGGCGGTTCTTGTTGAAACATCAGTTCAGGCAAAGAGGGTGGTTCTTGTGCTTCAGACTTTGATTTCCATGTAAGGCTTTCACTCTTTAGAAATAAAAGGATAATGTGTTAGGTTGGAAGCTGGAAAAATTAAAGTTGGCCTTCAGTTTTCTGAAAAATCAGCACCCATTTCTCAGCAAATTTCAGAAGCAAACTATTTTTGCCACGAAGCATTATTTCGATTGATACACTGGGAAGGAGGGTGTCTGGAGTCCCTGCGAAACAAGGGACCAGCTATCCTTTTTCCCATGGTGTTTTCCTCTCTACTGTCCATGGCAGGCCGCCCCCAGGCTGAGACGCCTCGGGCCTTTCATCTTTTCAAGAAAGCCATATTTCTTCCCTGCCAGTAACCTGAGGTGCCCCCAACCCTGTTGGGATCGACACCATTTAGTTTTTTTCGTTATTAGGAAAGGGAAGCATAGGGAAATATTCTCAAATACTTGCTAGGTTATTAAGGCGGGCACACGGCAGACTTTCTTTGCACGGTCGTCGCAATGAATGGAAGTCCCTTTGGTCATCTTCACGACAACAAGGCACGTGGGGTCACGTTCTCATCCACACCCTTCATGGTGTTTCCTGTTCCGTTTTGAGTGGTAACTCCTGGAGAATGATATACAGGCTGGGGCCTGGAATCCACTCCACCGCGTGCAGGGAGTGGTATTACGCTGCGGGTTTCCATCTGATGGGGAAGGTTACCTATAAAATGGTCTGGGGATTAGTCTTCATTGGTGCTTTAGATCATTTTGGCATTTGGCATGTGAACATAAGAAAAGGGCCCCCTGGAGTCCATCCTGCCCCTACCAGCAGGTTTAGCCTTCCACGGACCCTGGAGTCAACACAGATTGTAGTCAGAAAACATCTAGGACAGTCTACTCATATTCCAAGGACCCAACACTAAACTCGTGCCGGACCACCTGTCAGCTAGGACATGGCCTTTTCTGGGCTGCCAGTTTCTGCCATATCCTTTACTTCCAATGCCCCAGAGACGGCCTTCCTCCCTGGGCCTGAGCCCCACCTTGAAAAGACAGCACCACATCTCGGCACCCCTAAGACAAGGCGCTTACTCTGCTCTGGTGATTCCCATTTCTTCCTGGGGGCTGGAATCCTGTCCTTGACCAGGACCTTGCTCCTTGCTGGTCAGAATCCTCTGCTGCCGTCTGCTTCCCACTCATGGCCCACCTGCCCAGCTTTTATCTCCAATGCCAGGTTCCTCTCCAGAGTCCTGTGTTTGCACTGTTGGATAATTGTTCCAGACACCTCAAAAGCATTATATCTCACCTGCAAAGACCCTAAATCTGTTCTGCTTCTTGAGTCTGTGCCCTATGCAGCCTTCCACTTCCTAAACTAAACACTCGGCATCGCTTGCCGGTGCTCTTCCACACAAACCACAGAATTGGCCAGGGACCTAATTTCTGAAATATCTCACTCACCTGGACTCCATATCTCCCCTCCCCACTGCCTTTCCTTTCATGCAGACCCCCAGCATCACTTACCTGGAAAGGTGCCAAGCCTCTCACCTGGTCCCACTGAACCCCAACTTGCTCAGTTCTGGGGATCCCCCTCCCTGCCACCGAAATCACCATTTTCAAAACTAACTTGATCCTGTCGCTCCCCTTCTTAGTAGCTTCCGTCGCGCATTGTTGCCTAGGGAGTGAATCCATGCTCTAAAATAAAAAATTCTTCACAGTTTTGTGCCCCCTGGAGCACTGACCCTACCCGCTACATTCTCCGTTCCGTCTGTCACGTGATGCGGCATACTGCCACTGTATGAAATGACATGCCCGGTCAGGCTTCTCTTCTTTCTCGCATGCTCCTCTCTCAGCTGAAATGCTCTTTCTCTTTTTTGCTTCTGGAAAATTCAAATCATCCTTCCAATTTCAAGTATAATCTTTTGCCTCTCTTTGTGCTCCCCCTGCAGGGTCTGCAGAAATCTGCAGATCGGTCTCAGGGAAGGGAAGGAAGAAAGGGAACGAAAGAGGAAAAACCCAGAGTCTGCATGATTTGAGAAATCTTGAAACACAAACACAGATGTTCCAGAGGAGCGGAGCCCTGGCAAACGCCCCATTTTCACACATGTGTAGAAGTTTGATTCCAGAGACTAGATACCAATATGCTTGAGATGCATCTTTTATCCTGAAAAAAAAATCAGGAATATGTTAATAAGGATCATACTTTTACTGAAATTGAGAAATGACAAGCTAAATGTCACTTAGGGTTTTAGTGAAGTTGTAAGATTCAAATATGACAGGATGTTCATAGATGTGCCATATTTATTTCAAAAAAGCCCTTGAAAAAGTTTCTATGTTAGCATTAATGAAGGCGGTAACACTAGCAATTACCTAGTTCGACAGTTCAGGAGTCTATCCTCTATTCTGCAAACTATCACTGTCTCCTACAAGAACTTATTTTTTGCTGCTGTCTGAGCCAACTTACGAATGGCACAAACAATTTTATAGCTTCTTTTTTATTTCACTTTCATTAATCTTTTATTTGACAGCATTCATAATTTTTAACAATAGAATAACATGCAGAAAGTGCAGTTCTCTTCTGCAAACTCACCATGGTGTACAAGACATGGAAGTTTTAGAAAACTCTGAAGAATCTCACCTTTGAGCTCAAAGTTGACAAGACCTTTGTGAATGGTTATTTCTAGTACAGAAGAAACACTGACTGGTGATTTTAAAGTCTTAGAATCTGAAGAGGATATTCCTGTTTGTGTAGTGTCTTTGAAAACCATCCTAAAGATAAGGGGAAAGAAGTTGATGAAGCACCAGCTACTTGGCTGTACGTCATGAAGGAGGCTGTCAGCCGGGAGGGAGCTTTGCTAGCTGCTCTCAGAGGCGGACTTTCCTTTCCGGGGGTAGAGCTCAGGGAGGGGGAGTAGGTTCATTCCAGATCCTTTCAGAGTCGTGCCACTTGGAGGGAAGGCTGAGTCCAAAGCGATTCACCTTGTCACTTGCTTCTCTCTGATGCCAGAATGACTTGTTACATGTTCCCAGGAATTGGTCTTTACAGACCATGTGACTTGCTGGCTTTTGAGATGCTTTGAATTTAAGAGAGTGTGTGAGGAAAAAAAAAATCAGAGATATTATAGCACACGTGCTAAAATGATGTCTCACATATCCATGAAATGAACTACATTACAGCACAAATTGTTGACAGATGATCCATCGGCCCTCAGAACTAAAGACCGTGGTACTTTTCACCCTCTCATCTCTAAGTGTAAGCGGACTTCTTCTAACAGAGTGCCCTGTGGCCTTCCCTTGAGGGCAGGGATCTCCAGGGATATATACAGAGTAGGTACATACATAAGCTTTTTAAAGTATTTAATTCATTAAATATACATAGACATATAATTAAATTATATTATATATAATACTTGTACTTTGTTACCTGCCAAAGGAGAACATCCATACTTTGATAGAAATGTATTTTGAATTAATTGTTCTATAGCATGCACATTTTTTAAGTCTATTGCTTATAATAAAATACCTTTTTATGCTGTAGCTGTCAAAATGAAAATAGTTTACATAGTAAATGCATTCAAGAGGCCACTCAAAATACCTATCATCGAGCAACTCCATAAAATATTAAAAACAGGAATCATCCAGTGTAACTTTGCTGCTTTTATTTTGTTGTTGGACTATAGTTGATATACTGTATGATATTGCTTTCAAGTGTACAACATAGTGATCTGACTTTGCTTTTATATAAACAGAAATGACACTTCAGTGAAAAGCCCATGGGAGACATTGCATTTATGTCACTTTTTGGAGGAAATTCATAAATGCTTATTATGTAATATCATGCAATAATGTCTTCATAATATCGAAACATTCTCTGCAGCAAATGCTGTGGTGACAGTAAAATCACAGAGATGAGTATGATGGACCACGTCTTCAAGAACCTTTGGGATGACTGTGGGAAATGACAGGTCTGCAGTTTCAGTCCTGTAACACATGCTATGAAAATGCTTATTACAGGTGCTATGGAAGTCCAAGGAGGACCTTTTAATGAGAACAGGAGGTGGGGAAGGCTTTCCAGAGCAAATTAGGAAAAGAGGAAATTCCTAAGTCAGGTTCATGATAAGTTTCATGTGGAAGGAAAAGTGTGGTGGGTGTGGAAAGCAAAAATTCTCCAGCATGGGAGAGGCAGACATGTGGAGTGGCCGGAATGCCACCTGAGGTCATGTGTGTGCGCCTCTGCATTGTTCAGAGGGGCTTGGAGCCGGGAGGTGGCATGATTAGCTTGCTTTATCATCTTAAGTCAGGGCAAAGGGGGTGGGCTTACGAAGCAGCTGGCCTCTGTTTTAGGATCAGACATGGGAGGTCATTGCTGTGAACCAAACTGCCATGCTCAAAATCTCTCAACAAATGGTCACATCTTGACCTATGCTTGTTCGTTACATTGTATGTGCATGTGTGTGCGTGTGTGTGTGTGTGTGCGTGTGTGTGCTTGTGTGTGTATGTGCATGTGTGTGCGTGTGTGTGCCTGTGTGTGTGTGTGTGTGTAGTCAGTATTTCTCCAGTGTCTTTGAAGTAAGGCAGTCTCTTCCCTCCCATGTTTCTCATCTTTCTCTTTCAGTTCTGTTACTTTCCATTTTTTATGAACTTCTCACAATTCCAACTCCACATTTTTATTACATCATTATCAAATGTGTTGATAAGGCCAAATTTTAGGATAGCTTTTGCAATGATAACAGGACTTTCTTGAATGGCAGTACACGCAGGCTTGTTGGCAAAAGTTGTAATGTTAGCAATAAATCGTAGTCGTGTGTCTCTGTTTTGATGACTGTTGTTAGCACCACCTTTAAACCTGTGTCCAGTTACCACAGTCACCTGGACAAAGCATAGAGATGAACCCAGAACAATGTGCTTGCATCCACAGTGGGTATTTTACAGCATGTAATATCAATTTGAGATCATAATGCTTATTATCATATACAACGTCTGCAAGGGACAAAAATGGAAAAGTAAATACTTTTTCAATGCAGCAACAGACACGCATAGAAAATCACTATTTGGTAAGACATCCATTTTTATGTTAATTT